>CM061133.1:113513438-113590951 GCA_030789695.1 Scilla litardierei | reverse complement strand
CCTGGCTCGTGATCCAGAAGATGGACGCCAGTCCATATATACGTGGTGGGGTAGGGTTAAACGACCACTCAGCGTAGAAGTGTGCCCGTACAGCCACTTCAGCTGTAAGGCGTAAACTCTGGGTTTGGGGTAGGGTTAAGCGACCACTCAACGTAGAAGTGGGTCCATACAACCACTTCAGCTGTAAGGCGTAAACTCTGTGCATGACATGAAAACGTGACTTGTAAATCCATGTGTATGTTAGTAGCCTTGCTACTCTTGCTATGCCATGCTAGTTGTCTTATCGTACCTGCTGGTTTTCCTTACCTGTTGCACTCATACTATCACTGCCATGCCATTGCATAACTTTAGAACTGCTAGGTTGTCTGCTTTTCTTTTAGTTTCCTTGCACAAGTCTCTTGTAGACTTGCTGACATGTGTCCCTTTCTCTTTTGGGTGTCACATGTTAGACCCTGAGCCAGAGGCCGTTGCTGAGGACGAGGTGTTTGCTGACGCCGAGCCTGAGCCCACGTTTGACGAGGAGTTTGTGGACAACGGTGACCAGTCTTAGAGACTGTTCTGAGTTTCTTTCTGCTGTAGGTTGCTGTTAGTTGTCGGTGCGGAGCACCTTTACTCTTCTGTACGTTGTACTTTTGTTGGCCATGCTTGGGCCTTTTAGACTCTTTTCTTTCAGCCTGGTGGATTTTCTGTGATGTTGGAACTTGTTTTCTGGACATTCTGAGATATATTATTTGTCCCCTTCCTTTTATTATTATTTTTGTTCCGTATCGCACTTGCAGGGACCTCTACTTGGTTGATCCAGACGCTTTACAGACTGGAGCCTCACAGCTCCAAGTCTGAGCGGATCTTCTCACGCTTTGCCTCCATTTTAGGGAAGCGGGTCGTGACACATAGATCTCAAGGTTCCTCCATATCTGGGAGTCAAAAACCTTGTTGACCATCCTTTGGTAAGTCGCCCTGCCATTCTTCAAGCTGAAGGGCATCTTCTTGAAGCAGAAGGTCCTTCAGTCGATGATGAATGACATTTTCTGATCGTCATCTGGGTCCATTTGGATCTGATTATACCTGGAGTATGCGTCCATGAAGCTGAGAATCTCGTTGCCTGAGGCATTTTCCACGTGGTGGTCGATGCAGGGCAGCAGGTAGCTGTCTTTGGGGTAGGCCTTGTTAAGATCGGTGAAGTCCATGCACATTCGCCACTTGCCGCTGGGCTTTTTCACCATCACGACGTTGGCCAACCACTCCGGGTAACAGACTTCTCGGATGAGGCCTGCGTCGAGCAGGTGATAATACCTCCTCGAAAGTCGCACTCATCTTCTCGACGCCCAAGTTTTTCTTCTCCTACCTAACCGGCTTGAAATTGGGGTCGGCATTCAACCTCTGAGTGATCACTCGGGGATCCACGTCCGGCATGTCGTCTGGTGACCAGGCGAAGATGTCCAAGTTGGCTTCCATGCATTTGATCAGTTTGCTCCTCAGGATCGGGTCGAGTTCCGAGCCGATGGATATGAACCTACCACAAAGCTCGTGACAGGAATGAGTTCCGGCTCTTCCATGGGAGCGGTTCTTGGACTTTACCTTTGGTCGAGGAGGTCCATCGGGTTGCTGTGCTCCTCATCGTGCTCCATACCGATTAAATGGTAGCAAACCTTTGGCTTCACCGGGTCACCTTTAATCTTCCCGACCCCTTCCGGGGTCCCGAATTTGATCATCGGGTGGAGGGTGGAAACCACAGCCCCTGCCGTGTTGAGGAGCGGTCGACCGATGATCCCATTGTATGCTGACACGATCCTTAGTGCCATAAATTCTATCGTTAGGGCGGTCGAGTTGGGCGACTCCCTGAGTATGACAAGAGGCAGATCGTCCCAACGATGGGTATGGAGTGGCCTGTGAAGCCTATCACGGGCCCAGAGCAAGGCTCCAAGTCCTCGGATCGCATCCCCATTCTCTCCAGGGTTGACATGAACACGATGTCGCATAAGCTTCCGGTGTCGATGAGCAGCCGTCGAACCAGGGCGGTGCTGATAACAATCGAGACGACCAGTGCTTCGTCGTTTAGTGGCTTGGCCTCCCCTAAGTCCTATTTGGAGAAATAGATGGGTGGGGGATAGCCCAGAGTTCATATGTAGTCTATCTCCATTGATTCTATCCGTGGTACTGCCGACCCCTCGGCTCAGGAGGGCGTTGAGTGGTAGTAGTGGTCCTGCCTAGGCAATCCTTAGTCGACATCGGCGTTGACGTTGCCACCGTTATGCTCCTGCGCCTAGAGGTGCATGGCTACGTCATCTCAGGTATGGTTGCTTGACGTCGGTGTTTGTTTGGTTCCCACAGGTGGTGCTAGATGTTTTAGGGCTTTTTGCTCACCATGGAATGGTTGACTGGAGGACTAAAGGTCAACATGCTCGTGAGGATCACGTGTAGCCTCCAGGAGCAGGGTTCGGATCGTTTGATTTCAGTGAAGAGCGAGCGGGTCCACGCGTCGACGTGTCGAGGGGAATCCTCGGCCAGGCGACGACCTCCTCTGGGACGTAGATGAATAGACTCAAAAGAAAACACGTTTGGCTACGATCTAGCTGGGTGCCAATGGGTAGCCTCGGTGCGGCTGGATCAGCTTGATCTGAATAGACGAGAAAGCTCATTAGGGGGTCAGACTTTGGTTCCGACCAAGTCCCATCCGATGCCTAAGTCAGAACAGATCTGATGGATGCTCTGTGGGACCGGTATGGCTCACGGAGAGGCCGCTACACGAGTCCTCGGGCCAGGCTATGGAGGAGAAATATAAGGTAGAAGCCAAGGTCGTATGAGAGGAATACCTAAGTGTTTTTGGGTATCCAGGAAGTGATCCTTTGTATGTAGTATCTCGCGTCTCTTTATAGGAGCCTCCCCCCAGCCACGTCCCCTCGATCTCTCCCCATCTTGCCCTCATCCTTCGCTTATTAATGGCGCCTTCATGGGTCATGAAGGTGGACGTAATAGGGTCCCTTAATGGTGATTAAGGGGCACACTTCAAGGGGAGCGGTTAACTCCTGCTGTCGTGAGTCTGTGGTACTGCCCGTTTTGGTCCGGGGCCGTCCCAGCTGTAAGCCTTCGTGGTGGCCTCATCGATTGGTCCACTCTCACCGGGGCCATGGGCTTGCAACACGGGCCTAGGCCGTTCGGTTATGGCCCATCCTGAGAGGGTCGTATTAGGACGGATAAGCAGGTGGAAAGTGTGAAAAAGAGTGGGGATGTATATGGGGAGGGTCAAGGGGTAAAAAGATGAAACATACGTTCTTTTGAAAAAACATTGGGGGAAAAGTGAAACCGGGCTGGTGGCAAAGTTGTTATTATATGGAATATGGGGTTAGATGTTTGTTTGTTGATCCAGGGAACCATAAACTGAGCCCTTAATTTAACCGAGCTATCGACGGGCCCCACCAGTCGATGTGGTCAATTATGGACCACTTTTGTATCAACCTATATCGCCTAGTGGACTTTCCCCATTGGCTATGTCTGCCCATGGGGAACGTTGTAATTTGTAAGATAGACTAGAAATATGCACGGAAAAAAACCCCACGAACAGGATGCGGTACACATGCGCAACCATAAAGGAGCAAGAAGTGTGGGTGTGTGTGTCAATAGCATCAGGGGAAAAGTACATCAAAATAAAGCCCAAAACCCAAACCAAAGCCTTTGTCCTAGTCAGCTGGGTTTGTCCCAATCAAATGGTGACTGGGACAAACCCTGCCAAATGGGACAAACCTAATTGGACATCCCTCTTTTGTATAACAGATGCTATTTGGTACCCTTTGTCTGAGTATATGTGTATGTATAATGTGTGTGTGTGTGTGTGTGCGCGCGCGCGCGTGCGTGTGTTAATTAATATTTATATAAAGTCATTAGGCTTAATGCGAGTTCAAACACATATCAAGATATAGTTCACGAACATATGGAAATGTGTTGACTGTTTGAAGTATAAATTTATAATTGTTCATGGTTGTAGATGCAACGAAATTGGACATTGATGCATCAGATATACTTTGTGTTTCTGTCTTCACCAAGTGTTGGTGGTGATGATCTCATGGTCATTTGATTTAGCAAAATCGGAGTGATCGCTACGGAATGTAACCCGAAGAACGGTTGTAGTTTTACCGCAAGCGCACGGTATATCGGCGAGCGGGTTATCGAACACAGGGAGGACGAATGACCATGCTTGCTCCAATCAACCTGGCTATTTAAGAATAGAAAAGAGAGAATTTGCCTTTGTCGATTCTGTCACAATCGTCAGACAAAGTACGAAGATATCAAATCAAATAAAAGACGCCTAGGGAATGGGGAATCCCCGCTACTCACCGTATCTCGTCAATGTGGTTCATTGGTATCAAAATTGCTAGAATAAAATTTTGGATGAACTAGTTGCAACTGAATGTAGAACCTAGCTCACGCTCTCGTGCTGTTGCCGGTCTATAGCTATCCTAGGTTTTGGGTCCAATCTCTTGCAAACCCTAGCCTAGGCAAGCTAGCATTATGATCAACATCATCGTTCAATCGCGCCCTGAGCCCACTCTCGTGCAAACTCGGCCCACGACCTAGGTTGGGATAGTTCCTACCCGTCCAATCTCTTGCAAACGGGTATCGGCATGGAATTGCAACCGAAAACCCTAGTATCGGTCCAATCTCTTGCAAACCGATACTACAGAAATTCGATTCCAACCCAATTCGGATTTCTAGGGTTTCTTATCGAATTGGGATCCAATCTCTTGCAAATCCCAATCGGTATGAATACCTAGCTATCCGTAGTAAATCGATCCCAATCTAATCCTAATAGCAATTCTAGCAAAATTTCTACCAATTCATCACAAATCTGAAATTGGGCTCGTAGGGTTCATCCCCACGCCCCAAGACGTGGAGACTACTCACAATTCATAGCACAAATACAAAAATAATCAATGGAATTAACAAGAGAATTCATCACAATATTGAGATAAGCAATAAAAATAGTATTTTTAGAGGAGAGAGAGGCAAACCAATAGAGTTCTTCAAATAATTCAACAAAAATCAACTTTTGTCTCCTCTCCAATCACAAGAATAAAGCTAAAAAGTTAATCTAAAAAGCTGCAAAAATCTAAGATAAAAAGCTCTCTAAACTAGGGTAAAAACAGGGGTTAAATACTCCCCAAAATCGTCCAAAAAACTGTGACCAAAATGCCCCTACGCAGCCTGAAATCCGCAATTTTCGCTACAGGTAGCGCGCCGCACTCGGCCGAGTGACAAAAGTCGCTCGGCCGAGTGAGAAACCCTGTAAATTTCCAGTAAGTCTGGGTCTTCGGGGGTCTTCACTTCGGGAGTCGCTTGGCCGAGTGAGTTGTCGTCACTCGGCCGATGGCTTCTTAGTACTCGGGCGGTCGGCATTTGCCACTCGGCCGAGTGGGTCTTCTGAAGCTCAGGCAGACGAAAAACAGTAAGTTGGCGATTTTTGACATGCGTCGTCTGGGTGCCACTCGGGCGGACGGGATCTCATCACTCGGCCGATGTGGCTTCCGACGCTCGGCCGAGTGCACATATGAAACGTATCCGATCTGGTCGGTCGAGCGGTGTCTCGCTGGTCGGCCGAGTGACTCCTTCACTCGGCCGAGTGAGACACCAAAAATGCCCAAACAGCTTGTTTTGGCCTCCTCGTCGCTCCTGCGATGTTCTTTCTTCTTCCGCTCCTCTCCAACAGCAAAATACCCCTCGGGGAGGTCATCGGTGACACTCTGGAGTAGGCGTATCTCAAGATCACTCCAAATCGATCCAAATCACCTGAAATGCGACAAAAACAACAAACCGTGAAAAGCATCGCAATATCGTCGATATATCGTGAAAAACATGATTTGGGTGATCTAAATGGCATGCAAACATGCGTGAAAAAAGTGTAAAATAAGGAGTGATCAAAATCCCCCAAGCTTACCTCTTACTCGTCCTCGAGGAAGATAAGTAAAAGGCGAACCCGGTGGATTCGGAAAACGAAAACGGCGAAAAACGAAAAATGAAAAACGAAGTCGAACGAAAAACGAAATAAAAACAAAGAAGAAAGAAAGAAGCGAAGAGGGAAGCTGCTAGATCATTTTCTCAGGACGTGGGTTTCACTTACTCATATAGCATGCACCGAATGAAAAACACATGTCAAAGAATTTTATTTCGATATCATAGTATAATGGTGCAAATAGGAATAGAAAACCCAAGAACAACGATATAATCACGAAGAACGGAATAATTTTAGAATTAACATCGTCTGAATCATTTAAAGCAGTATACAAATCACAGATCACACACTTTTCAATTGAATGCTTTCTATGAGGAGTATAAGAGTATCACGCAATAGAATAGAAAGAATAGAAAAGTGTGGATTTCATGAAATGAGTGCTAGGCTTAGATTTCTGGACTTCGTAAAGCTAAAAATAATCTCACCGAGTATAGAATATTACTTAGCCTAGGTTGGCGTGCAACGTCAAGTAGTCACTCTCTCACACATCATTGGATTCCCTCCCCCAAGCTTATCTATAAGCGTGGTGGCATAAAAAAATATTTACATTCCCATTTTAATAAAGCTCCAAAAGTAATGAAAATAAATACGAAAAGAGAGAAGAAAGAGAGAACATGAGATGGGATCCTTTATTGAGGTTCTTTCCTCTTTTCTTTTCTTTTTCTCTTTTTTTTCTTTTTTTTCTCTCTTTTTTTTTCATATAGCATATATACACAATGATCCCAACTCAAAGAGAAATAATGATATACAAGAGTTTTTTTTCTTTTTCTTTCTTTGGTTTTGGGAAATTTGGAGCTAGGAATTAATAGCGGGGGAAATGCCATATAATAGAATCGCTAAGGGGAGATTCACCAATGATTTTAAAATAGAGAAATGATGTTCAAGATTTGTGGAGAAAGAAATAAATATATCTCTCGGTTTACTCTATAAGACGTGCACGACAACTTCAGCAGGGTAATCTAATCTACTCAGTTTCGATCACAAAAAAGCTAAGCTAATCCAGATTTATCATAGCTATCATCATTCAATCATCCTGAAGTGAAATGTACAAATCATGCATATAGAAGTGATATAGGAAAAGAAATCGGTACTCCAGATATAAGCATTCAATGCGTGAATCTTGGTGTGTTTTCTGCGATAGCATACATATGAATATTCAGACTCAGCTAATAATAAAATTTCATCCATTTTCATGCGGAAAAAGAGTGGGTTACTATCTCTAAATGCAAGGCAAGTCATAGCATATGATATCAGAAATAGAATCTAAGACATGACAAATATAGCATGCATATAAAGGAAGCTAACTCCACGTAATCATCATCATAGAAAAGTCAACTCTAGCATGAGATGAAAAAGAAATAAAGATAAAAGGGAAAACAAAACTATTTACAATGCGACACACAGAAAAATTAGAAAAACGTGATGCATGGTAAAATAAAAGAAAAAATGATGAAAATAAGTGTAAAAGCGGAAAATGGCGTGAAAAAACTAAAAATAAAGGTGGTAAATCGAAAAGAACGTGAGAACTCACTCCCCCAAGCTAAATGGCACAGTGTCCTCAATGTGCAAAGTGTGGCACACCGAGAGACAAGTAATGTGAGGGGTAAGTGAGGATGCATGCATGAGGAAAAAAGAAGAAAATAAAAATAATGAAATGAAGAATATGATGCGGACATGATGCATGCAAATACAGGAGTGATACAGATATGTAAGTGTGACACCAAAAACTCTCCCTCTCTCCCAAAAAAGATACATAAAGATATGATCAAAATGTGAATCCAAAAACAGTGAGGGGAGGGGGTGGTGGGTAAAAATGCATCAGGACCCAGCAGAAATGGGCAGCACAACGGAAAAAAGAATCGATGGCATCAAGAGTGCCTAAGAAGGTGGTGCTGTGCCGTCTCCGTCCTGAGGCGGAGGTGGAGGTGGTGGCTGGACAGGCTGCTGAGCGGGTGTGGGAGTGGAAGTGGAAGCAGCCTGGGTGTGTGTGGTAGTGGGGGTGGGAACCTGCTGGGTGGGTGGGGGTACGCGTGGGAGTCGCTCTAGGACCTGGGTAAGACAGTAGTGAATCTGCAGGAGCAGGTCAAAGCGGCCAGCCATCGTAGTGACGGTGGCGGTCAGGGTCCTAAGGTCACCTCTGAGGCCACTCACCGCCCCCTCGAGAGCACGGATGCTCAGAAGTACAGTATCGGGGGGATGTGGTGCAGAGGGACGCACCGGTCTGGGCTGTGCAGGTCGGGGCTGGCGTACTCTGGTGGCGTAGGTGACGGGCTCAGCAGGTAGGGGAACGAAAGGTGCTGCGCTTACAGGTGTGGGCCTAGCCTCAGTGCGAGGCTGGGCAGGACGGTGAGAAGTGGAGGCAGCAGCAACGAAAGAAGAATACAAAAGTGGCAACGAGGCGACCAGAGAGGTCGGTGACACAGAAGTGTGGACAGACGCCACGACACTCTCAGAGAATACTGCGGCGGTGGAGACAGAGGTGGAGACTACGGTCTCTACGGCGGTGGCAAAAGAGGGCTCTCCGCACTCAACTATAGTCGGCGGGCGCTCGGGTGGGGCAGAGGAAACGGGCTTGGCAGACAGAGGGCCAGTGGTGGTGGTGACAGGCGTGGAAGCAGTGGAAGTGGGCTCGGCTAAGGTACTCCCGACACCGACAGCAGTGTGGACAGAGGTGTCGGGAGCAGCAGAAACATCAGGGATAGGCTGAGGGGCCACGTGGTCAACAGGGGTAGCAGGCTCGGCAGGTGCAACAGGGTCTGCGAGGGCAGCGTGGGCAGCGTGGGCCTGCTCGGCCTCCTCAGCCTCGAGCACGTATGCGGCTGGGATCAGAACATCCATCGCAGGGAGCCAGTCCACATGGGCCGGTGCAATCTGAGTCCGAGCTGGGCTCGGAAGAATCATGTAATCGGCACCATAAGGGCCATGCAGCCAGACCCAGTGTCGCTCACCGTGCGGACGCAACATCTTCATCCGGGCCATAACATCAATCGACAGAGAAGTGGGGCCCGGTGCTCGTCGCAGGTCGTCAGGGACGTCCTCGCCGGTCATAAGGGCGAGCAAGGTGATCAGGCCTCCGCAGCATATCGGTGAGCGAGCGCCCACCGATACGATGATGCGGTCCAAAAACCAAGCCGCGACATCAATCACGACGGCGGGGACCAACTCATCGCCCTCCCTAGATAGAGCTCTGGGCCGTGTCATCGCGTAGAGCATATAGAGCTCTGGCGTGGACATCGTACTCGGCTCATATCTGGCCAAAAAGGTCGGAGGCAGGGATGGACAATGGCCGAGGCCTTAGCCCTACTAGGGTCAAAGGCAGCGTGAAGACCCGTAATCCGGGCCAAGAAGGCACCGGCGTCGAATGAAGGTGGGGGGATATGGGTGGGGGCGTAACCTCGGTCGGCCCCGGGGACATCGGGCCACGAGAAGAAAGCTCTCATCATACTGAGAGTGACCTGGCACTCCCGTTCCATGAACCGAAACGAGCATCCCTCGTCGGTCCGGGCGATCGAACTAAGTACCTCAAGTGTCGGGCGGATAATCGTGTCTGCAGACACCTGAAAGAAATCTCGCCAGCCCACGTTGTCGTACAACGTGAGCATCCCCTCTAGTACCCCCAGGCGTCCTAGGTCGACAAGGTGTGCGAACCTGGAGGGTACGATCGAGCGCTGGGAGATACGCTCGAAAGCGACGCGGTGTGCGTCTTTCCGGAACGTGATCCCCAGCGGCCCGATAAGTGGAGCCGGAGGTGGTGGCTGTGGAGCGGCAGGGAGTGGCTGTGCGGGCTCTGCAGGCTGTGCGGGGGGTGCGGGGCCTACAGGCTGTGCTGGGTGGACGGGGTGTGTGGGAGAAGGTGGAGGAGAGTCCTCCACCTCGTGGGAGGGGCCGGCATCATCCGACCGCTTCCGCTTGGCGGAAGCTCTCCTCGACCTCGGCCGTGTCCGGGGCGGCATATGGGCCCCGAGCGCTCACCAAAAAGCGTGAAAAGTGCGGCGTGCATAAAATAAAGGAAAGAATGTACCACGACACGCAGCGAGTGCAAAGCTGTGGAAGCGTACGAAGACGACGCCTCCACGTAGCCCAAATCAGTCCCTGGAAGCTCCCCGGGGTCTCCTAAGCTCCCAAAAATAACCTGCGCATGAAACGGAGATATTAGCGAGTAATATTCAAAACGTATGGAGCATTAGGGGTATAATAGATAGAAATAGAAATTAATTTGGGTTTGGGGTTCGTTAAGCACATGGATCCTCGAAAAATACACAGAAGAGGAGAAAACAGGCGAAAATGGGGTTACCGGAGTCGGCCGGAGCAGTGGCCGCCGGCGGCGACTCGGGCGAGGAGAGGCGGCGGCTCGGCCGACGGTGGGTGGCCGAGCGGTGGCGCGGGTCGAAGGATCGGGCGAGCGGGGGCATAATCGGGCGCTGGGAGTCGAGGGGTCGGGGCGCTGCGATTTATTTCGTTTCGAAAAATGCGCCCGACCCTCGCCCCTATTTATAGTGAAAGTTACGACTCGGCCGAGTGACTGGGTCGCTCGGCCGATTGAACTCAATGGAAAATTCCTACCCGCTTACGCTTCGGCCGAGTGGCCTTGCCACCCTCGGCCGAGTGGAGTAAGTCCATTCGGCCGAGTGGCTCAAGCTACTCGGCAAGACTCGCCCTAGGAGCGTATCAGTTTTACTCGGTCGAGTGAATATATAGACTCGGCCGAGTAGCAGTTATACTGAAATCAGGAAAATAAACAGAGAGTTGGGTACAGCAGACTTCCCTCGTTCGTGAGCAGCTCGGCCGGACGAACTTATTTGCTCGGCCGAGTGACTAGTATGCTCAGCCGAGTGAGCCTTGTTTTCTGCGGTTTGTCTACGTTTGAGCTCTAAACTCCGTCTTTCTTCCTCCAGTCGATTTCATCTTCCTCCCAAGCATCGAGCACCTTCATGGGGTGCTCCTCGTCGCCTCGTTCATCCTCCTAATGATGGGTACCTCGTTCTCCTCTCCTGTCAAGAAAAATAGGACCCGTTATCACAAAATTTTTGGGCGAACGACTCAAAACACTAAAAATTTCTAAAACAAAAATAAAAGAAAAGTGAAAATAAATCAATAACCGTCGGGTTGCCTCTCGACAAGCACTCGTTTAAGGTCGTGAGCTCGACCCCCTATGATTTTCAATTAATGCGGGATGTTTGGTGCATATGGGATGCACCCGTCAAACTTTCCGGGGAGAACGCTTGGATTCGGAAGTTGCGGCGGTGTGTTCTCCCTCGGTGGTCTCCCGTCTCGAATAGTGTTGGGGGGAAGCTCCCCCAAGCTAGCGTTTGCTCCGGTCATCGGCTTCACCGATGACGCCGATTTCCGTATCGGCGGAGCTTTCTTCGGAGACTTCAATTTCGAGAGCTTGCAGAGCTCTCGAATCCTTGCGACATCAGCGTCGCCTTCATCAATTTCAGCAGAGAAGTCGGGGGAATCATTCATCTTCTCATCTTGGCCTAAATCTGGGCCTTCCTTGAAATCCTCATTGAATAGAGCGCCAATCGAATGGGGGATCGCCTCCTCAATTACCTCGTCAAGGAGGTCCATATAGTCCAGCTCCTCATGGTAAGGCATGTGTTTCATAGCCTTAGGAATGTGAAGCTCCACCTCGATGTTGTCGACGTTCAATGTTAGGGTACCTTCTCGCACGTCGACAATGACTCCGGCGGTGGCGAGGAACGGGCGTCCAAGTATCAATGACGTATCTCCCTCCTCCTTAACGTCCATAATCATGAAGTCACATGGAAAACATATGCCCCCCGGGACTTGTAGCGGGATGTCCTCGGTGATCCCTACCGGCCTTGTTATCCGTCCATCGGCTAATTGTATCCGCATGTCGGTGGGCTTCAATTTCGTCCCGGTGTTTAGCCTTAGGAACATGGAGAGAGGCATGCGGCTTACACTAGCCCCTAAATCCACCAACGCCTTTTGTAGAGGGACGCCGCCCAAGGTGCAAGGAATTCGAAAACTCCCCGGATCTTTGAATTTGGCCGGCTCCTTCTCTCTCTTGGTGAACCAAGAGCCCTCCTCGGCTAGCATAATTTTCTCCTTTCTCTTTCTCCCCGAAATCAAATCCTTTAAAAATTTAGCATATGTGGGGATTTCCACGATGGCATCGAGGAAGGGAATGTTGAGGCTAACCCCTCTCAGATACTCGAGAAACTTTGCTAGCCTTTTCTCCATTTTCGCTCTAGCAAGCCTTTGGGGGAATGGGACCGGTGGCATGAAGCGCCTCTCCTCAATCAATTGCTCCGCTCTAGATTTCTCCTTTTCTTGCGGCTCTTTCTCCCTCTCAACTTCAACTACCGGCTCAATTGGCTCTAAACTTTCCTCCACGGGCTCCTCGGTAGGAATCATGGCGGGGTGGTATCCTTCCCGCCTCTAGCAGTAACGGCAACCATGACATTGATGTGGCCGGTGTTGCCCCGTGGGTTTTGCTCGGGTTGCGCCGGCAATTGTTGAGTATTCCGATTGAGCAACGCCAATTGCTCCGATATTTGTGCCACAACGGTTGTAAGGGAGTCTTGGCCCGCCTTCAAAGAAGCATTGACCTTCTTTTGCTGGACCATAAACTCCTCCACTCTAGCTTCGAAGTCGGATCGTTGTTGAGCTTGTGGAGGGTTTTGATTTCTCCACCCTTGATTGTATCCGGGCGGCCTATAAGGTGGAACTTGTTGCTTCGGTTGGAAATTTTGTTGTGGAGGCCCCCTCGGTTGATAGTGTTGTTGTTGGGGTGGAGGTGGTCGAGCTTGTTGAGGTGGTTGCGGCGGGTTCAAAGCTCCTTCATTGTTGGCATAAGACAAACCGGGATGATTTCTTGCGGCCGGATTGGCCCAATATCCTTGGTTCCCCGCGACATATTGTACTTGCTCCAAGGATCCTTCTCCTTGCTCTCCTCCCAAATACATGGCTTGAGATTGGTCTTGCCAATCACACATTTGGTTCGTTGGTGCGGAGGTAGAAGGGGTTCCTTGGGGCTCCGTGATAAACTTCTCCAATCTCTCCACTACCTTGTGGAGAGAATCAAACTTGCTTGTAAGCTTCGCTACGGCCTTCGCCTCATAGATGCTAGTTGGCTTCAAGGAGGACGTAGAGTGTCCTCGCTCATCGCCCCATTGTTGATTGTTTGAGGCCATCTCCTCAATTAGGGCCGTAGCTTCTTCGGGAGTCTTTGATAAGATAGCACCATTTGCCGTGGCATCAATAATTTGTTTGGTACCCGGTTGGAGACCATTGTAGAAGCTATGAACTAGCTCCCAATCTTCAATGCTATGGTGCGGGCATTGATGCTACAGATCTTTAAAACGCTCCCAAGCCTCATAGAGCGTCTCTTGGGGTCCTTGCTTGAAGGACATAAGAGCGCTCCGAATCTTTACCGTCTTGGAGGGCGGATAGAACTTATCAATGAATGCACTCGCCAACTCGTCCCAAGGGGTAAAGACTCCCTCAGCTTGCGTCCTCAACCAATAGAGTGCCTTGTCCTTTAATGTGAAGGGGAAGAGGCACAGTCTGATGGCATCAATGGAGACCCCTGTCATCTGAAATGTGGCGCACTTCGATAGAAATAGCTGGATGTGGTAGAGGGGATTTTCATGGGCATTCCCATGAAATGGATCCTGCTGCATCAGAACCACTAGTCCAGTCTTAAGCTCAAAGTTCTTGTCAGCCGCCAACTCCGGCATGGCAATGGATGAGGTCGTAGAAGAGGTCTTAGGCCGAAGCCTATCACGAATAGAAATGATCCTCGCCATTCTTGCTGCTAATTGGTCAGCAGTTTCCGGGTTGGTCATAAACCTCCCTTCCGGATCTTGTCTCCTCTCCGCTCTGATTCTCCGCACAGTACGTTCAATCTCGGGATCAAATAATATACCTTCAGGGTCCGCAGTGGATCTCGTGTACATGCACATGAGAACAAAGTTTCAAAGAAGTGATTAGCACAATGGAAGGGTTAGGTAAAAATAAAGAAATAAAATAAAAAGAAAGAAATAGATAGGGTGGTAAGATCAAACGCAATCACCTCCCCGGCAACGGCACCAAAAACTTGATCGCTCCGGAATGTAACCCGAAGAACGGTTGTAGTTTTACTGCAAGCGCACGGTATAGCGGCGAGCGGGTTATCGAACACAGGGAGGACGAATGACCGTGCTTGCTCCAATCAACCTGGCTATTTAAGAATAGAAAAGAGAGAATTTGCCTTTGGCGATCCTGTCACAATCGTCAGACAAAGTACGAAGATATCAAATCAAATAAAAGACGCCTAGGGAATGGGGAATCCCCGCTACTCACCGTATCTCGTCAATGTGGTTCATTGGTATCAAAATTGCTAGAATAAAATTTTGGATGAACTAGTTGCAACTGAATGTAGAACCTAGCTCACGCTCTCGCGCTGTTGCTGGTCTATAGCTATCCTAGGTTTTGGGTCCAATCTCTTGCAAACCCTAGCCTAGGCAAGCTAGCATTAGGATCAACATCATCGTTCAATCACGCCCCGAGCCCACTCTCGTGCAAACTCGGCCCACGACCTAGGTTGGGATAGTTCCTACCCGTCCAATCTCTTGCAAACGGGTATCGGCATAGAATTGCAACCGAAAACCCTAGTATCGGTCCAATCTCTTGCAAATCGATACTACGGAAATTCGATTCCAACCCAATTCGGATTTCTAGGGTTTCCTATCGAATTGGGATCCAATCTCTTGCAAATCCCAATCGGTATGAATACCTAGCTATCCGTAGTAAATCAATCTCAATCTAATCCTAATAGCAATTCTAGCAAAATTTCTACTAATTCATCACAAATCTGAAATTGGGCTCGTAGGGTTCATCTCCACGCCCCAAGACGTGGAGACTACTCACAATTCATAGCACAAATACAAAAATAATCAATGGAATTAACAAGAGAATTCATCACAATATTGAGATAAGCAATAAAAATAGTATTTTTAGAGGAGAGAGAGGCAAACCAATGGAGTTCTTCAAATAATTCAACAAAAATCAACTTTTGTCTCCTCTCCAATCACAAGAATAAAGCTAAAAAGTTAATCTAAAAAGCTGCAAAAATCTAAGAGAAAAAGCTCTCTAAACTAGGGTAAAAACAGGGGTTAAATACCCCCCAAAATCGTCCAAAAAACTGTGACCAAAATGCCCCTGCGCAGACTGAAATCCGTAATTTTCGCTACAGGCAGCGCGCCGCACTCGGCCGAGTGACAAAAGTCGCTCGGCCGAGTGAGAAACCCTGTAAATTTCCAGTAAGTCTGGGTCTTCGGGGTCTTCACATCGGGAGTCGCTCGGCCGAGTGAGTTGTCGTCACTCGGCCGATGGCTTCTTAGTACTCGGGCGGTCGGCATTTGCCACTCGGCCGAGTGGGTCTTCTGAAGCTCAGGCAGACGAAAAACAGTAAGTTGGCTATTTTTGACATGCGTCGTCTGGGTGCCACTCGGGCGGACGGGATCTCATCCCTCGGCCGATGTGGCTTCCGACGCTCGGCCGAGTGCACATATGAAACGTATCCGATCTGGTCGGCCGAGCGGTGTCTCGCTGGTCGACCGAGTGACTCCTTCACTCGGCCGAGTGAGACACCAAAAATGCCCAAACAGCTTGTTTTGGCCTCCTCGTCGCTCCTGCGACGTTCTTTCTTCTTCCGCTACTCTCCAACAGCAAAATACCCCTCGGGGAGGTCATCGGTGACACTCTGGAGTAGGCGTATCTCGAGATCTCTCCAAATCGCTCCAAATCACCTGAAATGCGACAAAAACAACAAACCGTGAAAAGCATCGCAATATCGTCGATATATCGTGAAAAACATGATTTGGGAGATCTAAATGGCATGCAAACATGCGGGAAAAAAGTGTAAAATAAGGAGTGATCACGGAGACGAGACACAAGTGCTTATAAGGGACCCTGCAGGGCTACACACACTAAAGGGGGGTGAATAGTGTAATGGCAAGCACAATGCTTAATTAAAAGTTACTGAAATTAAAGCACAATGAGTAGTGGAAAATAAACAGAGTGCTCAACAACAACAATCGCAAACACAATGATTTTACCCTGGTTCCCCAAACTTGGGTACGTCCAGCCACACCAGTATTCACTATATTCCCACACAGAGAAGGAATACAATCTCACACTGAGATACCTCACACAGAGGATTTAGGATTTCCACAAAGAGATATCCTTACTCTCTCACAGAAAGACCTCACATAGAGGATTTGTTCTTTCACACAGAAAGAACCAAACTCTTACAACGAGAGTAACTCCCACAAAGAGAGTAACTAATTCCCACAAAGAGAATTAGGGTTTCGAATATAAAACAAAACGAAACAACACTTACCTATGCCTTGATATGATCTTACCAATACGATGAAGAAGGCATGCAAGTGAATGACCAAGTGTTTGAGATTAGCTTTGATTGCACTTGGTGATCTTTCTCTCTTCTAGGTATGAATCCTAACACTTCTCACTTGAGTGTATGAAATAAAGAGAAGAAATTTGGTCTCCAAGAACAGGAATGAGATTGAAATCCCTTGGAGAAATTCCCTAGAGCTTAGATGCTATAACATAAGTATGAAGCTCTAATTAGGGAATGTGGGAGGAGTGGCTTAGAGAAGAGATTAAATGATCTTCTATGATTTCCTAATCCTTTCCAGAGTTCCAAATGAACTAAGCCAACTCCTATATATAAGAAGACCAAAGGAGCCCATAAAACTAACCAAAACCCCAAAGGGAAGAAATCTGCAACGGCTAGATTTTTGCAGTTTACGGCACAGATAGTCAATTGATGAACAAATGATAGTCGACTATTCAGCGACTTGAAAAATACCAACGGCTATAATCTGATCCAGGACAGTGGACTATAGAAGACTACATAGGCGACTGTAAAATAGATAGTCGACCGTATAACCTTCATCAGGCGACTGCTGCAGGGATGGAAGAAAAACAGAGAGAGATACATTTTTCGCACTTACACCTTTCAGACGACTGATGGCCATTTTACAGGCGACTGTAAAAACTTCATCAGTCGACTGTCTTGCAAATTGGAATGAAGCCCAGAAAATGCAAGATGCGCACAATCGACTGTCGACCAATTCACAGGCGATTGTAAAAACACAGGCGACTGTAAATTGAACATCAGTCGATTGATGTGAAAAGCCCAAGAAGAGTCAATAAAAATGTTGACTTGAGCTATGCACCACAGTCAACTGTAGAAGGCTAGACAGGCGACTGGAATCACCCAGTCGACTGTAAAACCTCCATCAGGCGACTGTTGGAGAGCCAGAGACTCCAATTGAGTCTTTGGGATAGATGAACTATTGGGTTGGATTCTATGATAATCCTAAGGCTCACTAGGATGGTGAAATGCATATGCATGAGAGTAAGACCATCTATCAAGGCAATACAATAATTCTAGACTCAAAAAGAGAAATGCAAGTAATAGAAATTACATGGATTACATATTGCATCTCCTAGAGTCTAAGTCTTCAAGCTCACGATACCTTGATGCTTCCCATCATATCCAAGCTTTGGCACACTTTGATGAGCTTCCATTCATCAAGCTCCAAGCTTTGGCAATGCTCCTCTAGATGTCCATCCATCATCATGCTCCAAGCTTTGGCTTCATTAGATGATCTTCATGACTTCATCCAAGCTTGAGCACACCATCACCCTTGGAGGTCTTTAAGATATCCATTGTAATATCCTCCAAGCGTTATGCTTTGTCTCATCAACATATAATCATTAAGATAAACTAAGACTAAAACATAAGATTGATTAGCACACTAACATAAGGTATTGATCATCATCAAAACAACGTTAGTCTTGAACCCAAGAACTAACAGTGCTTATTAGAGACTGAGTACACTGAATGACGCAATAAGAGCTGCCACATGGTGGCACAGACCGATCGATCTGTCAATGGTAGCTCTTAGTGATGATATGCAAGTTGATCCTCTGACTTGATGTCACTGTACTAGCCTATGCATGAACAGTATCCCTTATATATCTGACCTAGCTTCGAGGTAAGGCTTATCGAAAGGTCTTTGGTTGGGTGGCACTTAAAGAGTGTAAAGGGAGTAGTGGCCGAGATAAGGATGGATTTGTCTCTCCCGCTGTGGGGGTTAGTGTCGCAGAGTCAATATAATCCTTAGCGAAAGCCTTTGTTGAGATATATTGGATAAAAATTCAATAGTGACGAGCTAAGACCGAATGATACTGACCCGATCGCGGAGCTATTAAGGGTTAACAGTCAATCATACATTAGGATTTGCAGCAACATAGTTATGACAAAGAGATTAAAACTGCATCATTCATCGCTGGCATAGATGTATGATCCATATCCATTATGCAACACATTGGGGGGGTGAATAGTGTATTGATAATTAAAAATTCTAAGAAAACAAATTAAGCAAATGTGGAAAATTAATGCCAAGACAATCATAAAAAGAGATACGCCAATGCAAATGCAAACAAAAGAAGTATCATGGTTTGAATCCCTAAACAGAGATCTACTCCAGCTCCTCACTTGTAACCCAAGATGCGGATTTACACTATGCTCATTAACCATGGTACCCAAACTCACATAAGAGTACAAACCTTAACCAAGTACAAAGGAGTAACCCGCCTAAGGAATAACCCTCTTAAAGATGGAGTAACCCTCCAATTGGTGTATCCCACCAATATGCTCACATAACCCGAGAGCTAGGTTAAAACGAAATTATTTAAACAAACATTTACACACTCACATATGCCTTGTATAGATTTACCTATAGTGAAGATGAAGGCGGGGAGTGTGATGAACCAAAGTGCTTGAGATGGAGCATGAATGCACTTGGAAGACTTCCTCTCTAGATGCAATACCAATGCATAATATGAAAGTGAAAATGAGAGAGCGAGAAAGAGTATGCTCTTGGATTTTGGCTCAATAAAATGAGTTCTTATAATCAGCAACCGTTAGCCAAAAACTCCCTAAAAACCGAGCATAAATACCCTCTCAAATTTGCACTAAAACCAAGAAACGACTCCTCAAAATTCATAGCAAATGGCTATAAACATACAGATTTTCGAACGACCAAACGTTAAGAGTAATGTTCCTAGCGGCTTCTCAACTACACAGATGCATGTGAACACAACTCCAGAAGATTGACAGAGTGAGATAGACATATGGAAAAAAGGCGAAGTCCAATCTCCAAGCAACAGGCGTCTGATGAACATTTACCAGACGACTGATCGATTGTGCAGTCATATGGTAAGCCTTCTTCAGACAGCTACCAAATATGGGTCAAAAAGACAGAAAGCACAAGAAAGTTTGCTCAATTGAACAGTCAACTAGCGTTCATGTTCCAAACGTCTGAACCACTATTCAGACGCCTTGTCATAAAGCATCAGGTGACTTACCCATGGCTGTGTTAAGTTGAACAAAAAGCTGACATGCCAGATGTCTGATGAAGACATATGGCATGCCCCGATCTCCAGGATACCTGATATGTACGAATCAGTATCAGGTATTTCCAGAGCAGTGGGTGTGAAGAAGAAAGATGAAGAGAGAGAAGTGAAGTATTGCTTGGAGTAGAAAAGTTCACATGCCACTACGCACATGCTGGGAAGTACAGAAAATGCTCCAACTCAAACTAACTCAGACAATACAACATATAAAGACAAACAAGAGACAAAAATAAAATTTAATATTATTCATACATCAAAAATATCCACACATATATTTTATACATCCTTTTTATACATCAAAGAACTCTCACTCTAAACCCAAAAACAAAGAACCCAAAAGTACAACAAACTCTTAGCTCCTCTTACAAACCAACCCATATTTCAACTCACACAAACATAACTCAAGCTCCATTACTCTAGCTCCAAGCTCATCATCTAGCTCCTGAGGTGTCTAACTATCAACTACCTGTAACCACGAGAAGGAGCACATCACAGCATGTCCACGTAGGGAATACCTAACTCAAGTATGTAATATTATTTTAATATTGGTTCCCTAAATTAATGTATAAAGTAAGGTAGAACTTCACAGGCATGGACTAAAAGAAAGAACTCATAAAGTAAAACATACAATACTGCATGAATATCCGCATGTTTAAAAAGATTAAAATACATTCATCTTCAGGTGTTGCATTTAAAAATTAGTATTTGGAAACATGTGTAAAACATAGGACATTAAGGAGCTGGACTTCACGCAGGATGGGTGAAAAGTGGTACCCTAAACAGCGATACGAGCACTGGAGAGGCCTCTCGTAACTTCCCCTTAGTGGAGTGAGACAATTCTCTGGTTTTATCGGGGCAAACGGAGAAAACCAACAATTACCTTATGGTGCATCACGAGTACACCACCTGCCTCTTTAACTCTAGACAACTCCCTCTCTCGGGAGCGCGAGTGAGAATCAAACTATGTCCACACTTAGCCAACTCTCTCGCTCAGGAGTGCAAATGGAAGTCACTTATGTGTCTGCTCCTTAAAGCATACTTTCTCATGTGTTTTCCCCTAACCCACTATCTGGAATCACACCTATCTCAAGATAGACCGAGAGTTCCAAGTTATTGGTTACACTCTTTTTCTCACTCACAGTTTATGGAACAAATTCATTATTACATCATTAAATTATTTAGTGATCTTAATTACCGCTTTTACATTTCCATCATACAACAACATGAGTCATCATTTCAACGTACTTTCCATTTTATTTCATGTATCATGCATCCACAAGGGCATGCCAAATTACCCTTTTCACATTTCATATCGATGTCATAATTAAGATGATTACCATTTCATAAGAGTATTACGTTCATACATGAAGTATCCTGAATTAGAACATCAATATCAAATGAATATAACAGAAAGAGAGCTAACAAATTATTATACATGTAGAAATGATATTAACAACATCAACCAATCCTTTATGCATGCATTCATGTTATGTATTCATATAAATTTCCATTCTTTTCAATTTTGGTTGAAAGTAATTAAGTGCAAGTATTAACGAAGTGAGGAGAAAGTGGCAACATGGGCAAAACTGTTTGATTTCCTAACAGAGTTACAGAAACACATATGAATCATGAGACTATACTCAAAATTAGCCCTAACTTTCTAAATAAAAATTGTAAAAAATGAGGTCAAGGTCGCACACACCAAAATTCAGCAATTTACGACATTAATAGTTCCAGAAACAGAATTTTTATGTATATGTGTGTCTGTTGTCCAAAAATGGCAGAAATTTAAGTTGGGAAAAACACCCAATATTAATATGCTACAATTAAATCCTAAACTATACTCAACACAAAAAATATAGGTACTGAATTCATAGTTCCAAATTGTCCAAAATCACAGAAATCAGATATGTATATCACCCGATACAACTATTTTCCTAAAATGGCTCAGTTTCTGTTAGCTTTGACACTACTTCACATTTGGGGCGAGCCCGCAAAATCCAGTAAGAATTATCACTTATGATTCAAAGAGAAGTTTTTAAGGACTAATTAATATTTCTAGATCATATTTTATGTAATTTTCTTATGTCTAAAACATGAGTTATGGGTAATTGTCTAACAGCCAAATATTCTGTCAAAAATCAGAACATCAACAACAACATTGACATGTAAAGGTGGTGTCTTTCATCTAAATCCACAAATCCTCACTGAAGTTAATGAGAACCTAACATGGCATCAATGATGATTATCTACCAACAACAATAAGCTACTAAAATTAGAACCATAAAGAAACATCATGTATAATATTAAAATAATTTTCCAGTTGAGATTCCTACCTTATTTTAGCTCCATCTCCCATTAAGAAAACCAAAGCTTCCATATAGATTTCTCCTATGAGAAGAATCCATCCCTAGACCCTCATAGATTCCATCTTTATCCAAGCATCACCTCCATTAAGCTCTAAGCCCTACACTTGATTCCTTACTCACAAAGGCACCATCCTTGTTTAAGAAAACCTCTTCTAGAGTCATAAAGGAGCCACCATTCTTCTTTTCCCTCAAATCCCTCATCAAGAACTTCAAGCCACCTTTTCAAACATCTAAACAATGAGCATCAAGAGGAAGAAACCCATGGTCCAGATCTGGCCCTAGAGGAGCTCACTGCCATGAGGTTTAGAGGAGGGGAAAGATGAAATAGAGATGGGAAAAAGATGGAATGAAGAGGGATTGAACTAGGGCTTTATTGTTTCCCTCCTCTTTTATTTTTCTCCTTGTTTTCTCCCCAATTTCCATGAAAACGTAGCTAAGGGGGCTTAGGTTTGCTGGTTACGAAAATGGGAAAGGGAGAGGGGAATTAAATTAGGTGTTAATTTGATGAGTTAACAAGCAATGTTTCTTCCCATAATCACTCCTCACCTAACTAAGGACACCTACCCCCTTAACCATCCTCTTCATGACACCTAGACACTATTTAACACAAACCCCCTCCAACTTCCCACTAATTTCTCGCCAAGCTCTAAAACCATTTTTACACGAAACACCACATACTTCATATAATTTACATAAACCCCAAAACTCCTAAAAGTCATATTTACCAAATAATACACAGATATCCAATACCATATACATAAAACCATATACTTACACAAGATAAATATTATAATATCTTATGTAAATACCGAACTTTTAATTATACAATACACATAATATTAATATCCACATAATATAAATAATACAAATAATACACACAATATACATCCAATACAAATTTTAATCACACACACCCTCATATATAGGTAACGATGAGATGGTTCCAAATTTGATATGCACTCTTACATGTGCATATATTGTTGAACTAATTCGGGTCCAACGCACAATGAAGAGTGTTCATTGCCTTAGCGTTGTTGACCTCGGCGGTTTTCTCGGAAGACGTCCATTTGTCGAAATCTACTTAGGTGGGTTCGACGTGCTCCTTGTGGAGGGTTCTCCAAAGAGAAGCACTCCTAAGGAATGTCCCAATCCTACACTTTCAATAGCTAAAATTAGTACCATTGAAACGTGGAGGACGTACCGTAGATTGACCTTCAAAAAGTGTGGACGCTCCATCACGATCGTGATTGTTGTACGAAGGCGAAGGAGGAACGTTGTTGTTGTTGGATTCCATAGATATAACCTTGCGCTCTGATACCAATTGTAGGAACCCTGTCTATGGGGAAAACACTAGAAGGGGGGTTGAATAGTGTTTATGCAAATTTAAAAGGAATTTATGCCAAATAAAATGCAATCCAACAAAGAATGCGGAAATAGAATTAAACCCAAAAAAGAAACAATTGCAAACACAATTATGTTTCAAGGGTTCGGATTACCCAAGTCAACTCCCGACTTGTTCCCGGTAATCCTACGTCCCTTCCACCCGGATACCACCGGATACTCAAGTTAGAACCCTAACTTGAGGTTTCCTTAAATCCCACTTGTAGCAACCCTACAAGTGCAATCGAATACAATCGATGTCCTTGACTCCCACAACTTGGGAGCAAGCAAACCACTCTCACAACCGAGAGCAAATCTCAAATAACGAAAGTTATGAAATAAAGAAAACAACACTTACAATCACCTATGCCTTGAAGTAGAACTTGAAGGAGGAGTGTGATGTGTGTTGAAGAACTCTCTTGGAAGAGAGGAGAAGCCCTTTCTCTTGACTGCACCAATTGCCTAGAAGATCACTCTTTGGTTCTAGGTTGGAGAGCAAGAGAACAAGATTTGGAAATACTTAGGGCTTTGGATTTGAGAGCTTTGATCTTTGGAATGAAAGCTTGAGAGATTTTGCAATGAATGAGTAACCTTCCAATGGAATAGTAAAATCTATATTTATAGTTTTCTCAAATCCACAAAACAGTTTAAGCAAAAACCCAATTGGAATCCGTGAGAAAAATCTCAACGGATAGAATCTGAACTCGCGACAGTCGACTGTTTAATAATCCACAGTCGACTGTTGCACAGTCAGCAAGGGTAGGTGAGAATTCATAACGGTGACTTACCACGTGGACAGTCGACTGATGAAGCAAAGACAGTCAACTGTTAAACCAACAGGTGACTGTACTTTCTTCTACTGGCGACTGGTCGAGAGATGGGTAAGTTAGACTAATACTGGAAATCTCATAAGTAACAGGACAGACGACTGATGCAAGGAACACAGTCGACTGTTATTCAGAATAGGCGACTGTAAATCCTTAAGCAGACGACTGTCAAAAACCTGAGAAATTTCCAGAGAGCTGAGTCAAAGAAATGACTCACAGACAGACGACTGTTGCAGCATAGACAGTCGACTAATCCAAGAGACAGTCGACTGTATATACAGCATTAGTCTACTGGTCGTAAAAGTCAGATCAAACAGAGTTTGGGCAAAGGATAGACATGCGACTGATTCACAGAACACAGTCGACTGTCACTAGGACAAGCGCCTGTGAATCGTTCATCAGTAGCCTGTGCGAAATAATCAGAGAAGCCCAAAACTCTATTGTGAAAGTTTGTGCATAACAGGCGACTGTAGAACAAAACACAGTCGACTGTTTTTGAGACAGGCGACTGTAATCTGTTCAGCAGTCGACCGTTATAAACAATCCTAGCACAAACAATAAAGAAATGAATTGGGGTCAAAGGACAATTGATCTAATGAAGTCCTATGA
Organism: Scilla litardierei; assembly: GCA_030789695.1. Classification (NCBI taxonomy): domain Eukaryota; kingdom Viridiplantae; phylum Streptophyta; class Magnoliopsida; order Asparagales; family Asparagaceae; genus Scilla; species Scilla litardierei. The sequence goes on along the minus strand of CM061133.1, from coordinate 113,566,304 downwards.
CAGAATGTAGATGTGTGTGAGTGCTCCATCAATGTTCTACTTCTAAGCTACATACTAGAAGAGATAAAAGAAAATTACATTGACGATAAATCTATTCTTTCCATCGTATGAGCTTGAAGTCTTCACGGAGCTTCAATCATCATCTACGATCATCCAATCCATGTCATTTGCCTTCAATGAAGTTTGTCAGTCATCCATTGCTAGCAGATCTTCATAATTAGCTTAGGCAATGGATTAACTGCAAAATAGGGGATTAGTCATAAGTATTTATGTTTGCTCATCATTAACACCAAGTAGGGAGAAGTCCAATACTCAACATTCTCCCTCTTTTTGATGATGACAAACAAACATAAACAAAGAGATAAATAATTGTGCGTAATGAAAACTTACTCCCCGTACATAGATGCCAATCAAGTTAGTCAACAAATATTAGGGCATCTACTTATCAATTGAAGCAAATGAGTAAGATATGCGTGAATAAAAATTCAAGAAATCTAGGAATAAAAATCCCTATTCATTGTAATCTTACTCCCCCTGAATCTAAGGCAACTTCAATCTTAGATTCAAGTGTTAGAACATACTTAGCACATTCATTATGAATCTTGTATGTTTATTTCTCTCCCCCTATGACATTATCCAAAAAGGTGGGAGCAAATAACAACATCAATAATAGTGCTAAATACAAACTAACAACAATCAAGGAGTATATAGATATATCGAATCAAAACTCATAAAATCACCTCATATACACATGTGAGTAATGGAATTGAAGTCCAATATCGACATTTTAGATATACATACAAAAATAGTTTCAAAAGTGATTTCACAAACGCATTATATCAGAGATAGCATGAAAAATCGAATATCAAATTCATATATTGTCTCAAAAGCACATCAGAGAGAGTATATCATACATGGAGACAACATAACATACATCACACAGATAAGATAATCATTATAGCATAGAGTGACACATGATAAACAACAACATCATATATAGATATATATAAACGATGAGTACATCAACGGATGGACATCTACATGTCCATCACACAAAAAAGACATCATGATCAAGACAAAAATACATCGTCATGACAACAACGAAGTACATCACCATACATATATAATGTCAATATCAACAACATCCATCATACATCAAAATACAACCATCACCAAGCTAACACCACACAAACACCTATCTAAGAGTGAGCATCTCCAGGGGCTGCAGAAGAAGAAGCAGGCTCTGTGACAGCAGGTGTATCCTCTGGAGGAAGGTCAGAAGTAGCAACATCAGCAGCAACATCAGCAGCTGCAACATCCTGAGTAGAAGCTACACCAGGATGCTCAACGACATCAGTGGGCTGAGGAGGCAAATGAAGCTGGGGAACAAACTGTCTCAGATCCTCAGGGAAAGGTATTCCCTGATGGAGGAAAGAAAGAGACATCAATCTGTAAAGTCTAGAGACCATCTCCAAAAGAATATCACGAGATGGTGGAGCAGAGGTGGAAGGCAGGTCAGCTGGAGGAACAGTGGAGGAGGACGGAGCTGAATTAGATTTCCTCTTCTTCGAGGCAGTCTGCAGAGCCGAAGAAGATTTCGAATTTGCAGAAGCGTCGAGGAGAGGACCAAATGGCATGGGCTCGTAACGAGTCAAATCAATACCAAAATGACGGAAGACAAGAGTCAAAAGACCACCGTAAGGAATGTGAGACGAGGAGGTCGTGAACCCAACCTTGTCCATCCTATCAAGGAGGACGCCGGCCCAGTTCACAGGCATGACAGAGAAAATAGCATACATACACTTCAGGATATCCTGAGACGGCTGGTCAGATGATCCATACCTCGGCAGGATATTGGACTTCACCACTAGGTGAACAGCCCAACCTCTCGTAGAAAACATAGATGACCTGACACCCGAATCATGGGCTAAAGGTACCTCTCGAAACATATCCCGGAGGACAGACTTGTCAAGGTCGTCAATCTCGGAGATGCAGATATCAGTGGGAAGAGAACCAACAGAGGGAATCCTAAGAATAGTCCCTAGGAGAGTGGGAGTAATCTGGATATGGGTTCCCTGAACGACGGTATCAAGGGTGTCGGTAGTCAAATACTCACCGCGAATGCGGTTAGCATAGAAAAGCTTCACCAGAAATGGATAGGCTCTGGGGGACTCACTCTGAGAGAAGCGAAAAAGGTCGGCTAGGTGAGTAGCATATAGAATGTCAGAAAGCCTCTTAGCAGTGAAGGCAGGGAAAGAAATGTACCGCTCCCTAAGAAGCTTGATCCCTAGAAGAGAGTGAAATTTTGCCAAGTAGAGATCGTCTTGGCAAACGGGAACTAGGGGATCAGAAGGGGGCACAGTAGGAGATTCTTCTACAGAACTCGAAGCAGAAGGAGAGTGATGAGGGTCCTCAGCAGCAGGCTCACTGATGTGAACACCAGTGGGCTTGCGCTGACGCGTGATCAGGGGCCGAGCTTCGGAAGAAGAAGCTGAAGGAGAGTAACCCTGCGAAGAAGAATGCACGGGAGACTCGGCATGCTTGGTTTGGGCTATGTAGGGTTTCTTCTTCTTGGCTAAAGGTTTCTTGGGTGCCCTAGGACGCTTAGGAGCAACGATTTTCTCTTTTCCCTTACCCTTGGGTGCCATGGAATCGAGAGAGAGAGAAACGATAGTCGAAGTAATCGAAAGACACAAATCGAACATAAGGCTAGAGACATAGAGTCAAACCAAACAGAGAAGATGCGAAGACTCAATGACGAAGCAATCGATGAGCGGGGAGGCGAAGATCGACGGCAACAGCTGAGAAATCGAGCGGGAAGATGAAGCGGTTCAATCAGAGGAGAGAGAGTCGACGTGGGGAAATGAACAGATTCGTCGAATATAAAAGTTGGGGAATTAAACTGGGCCGTTGGATCAATGAATCGACGGCTCAGATCAAATCACTTGAACCATCTCAATAGCAGACAGTCGACTGATGAACAGAAGTCAGTCGACTGGATGAGATGATAAAAATAAAGCTCAGAAAGAGGGGCAGTCGACTGGAAAGTAACATGCAGTCGCCTGTCGGTTGGACAGTCGACTATAAGTTACGCATCAGTCGTCTGGCCGAGAAACCATACAGTTCATCATAAAACAGAGAGCTCTGAAGAAAAGTTGACAGAGAGAACAGTCGCCTGATGACTAAAATGCAGTCGCCTGTTAAAATAACAGTCGACTGTAAAACAGTCATCAGTCGGATGTGCGAAAGATACCAATTCTCAGACTGAGGAGATAGAGTAGGGCAGTCGACTGTCGAAGGAAAGACAGTCGTCTGTTCTGGTCCAAAAATGCACAATGAGATAGAATTCCAGAGAATAAGAACACTCACCCTAGGACCTATACTCTAATCACAAATACATCGTAAAAATAATGTAAAAACAATAAATCCATTGAAACACAAATCACTACAATCAATCTCAAAAACTCATGAAATCAATTAAATCACAATTGCCTTTCTTAAACACATATATATAATAAAGCACATAAAGATAGGCAACAAAATGATATGAGCTCAAAAAGAGTTATAACATGAATGTTTGAGCTTCTAGATTTCAAATTCACCCATAATTCCTAATTCTCCACGCAACCTCACAAATGAATCTTCTTTAAGAGGTTTAGTGAAGATATCCGCAATTTGTTTTTGGGTTTAATGTACTCTAAGATGATGTCCTTCTTAGCTACATAATCATTTATAAAATGGTGTCTTACGTCTATGTGTTTGGTACGGGAGTGGTGTACCGGATTCTTGGAAAGACATATGGCACTTTGGTTATCAACCATGATCGGGCAAGTATCACAGTTGACACCATAGTCCATAAGAGTGTGTCTCATCTAAAGAACTTGTGCACATGCAAGACCCGCGACAATATATTCCGCTTCAGTCGTGGACAATGACACCGAATTCTGTTTCTTAGAAAACCAAGAAACTAAGGAATTTCCTAGAAAATGGCAAGTGCCACTAGTACTTTTCCTGTCGGACTTGCATCCGGCAAAGTCGGCATCACTATATGAGATTAACTCATATTTGCTAGATTTAGGGTAAAGTAACCCATAGTCTAGAGATTGATTGAGATAACGAAATATTCGTTTAACCGTAATCAAGTGTGACTCCTTAGGTCTAGCTTGATATCTAGCACAAAGGCAAACGGAATACATGATATCGGGCCTACTAGCGGTTAAGTAAAGTAAGCAGCCGATCATACCTCAACATAGACGAACATCTACATCTTTTCCGCTTTCATATTTGTGTAGATGAGAAGTAGTACTCATGGGAGTCCTTTTGCTCGAAGACGATTCCATTCCAAATCGCTTAATAAGCTCCCCGGTGTACTTTGTTTGATGTTTGAATGTGCCATTCTCCATTTATCGAATTTGCAATCCAAGGAAGTAGGTGAGCTCTCCCATGTGGCTCATCTCAAACTCATCCTTCATTGACTTGGAAAATTCTTGACAAAGATTAAAGTTAGTAGAACCGAAAATAATATCGTCTACATAGACTTGAATTAAAAGAATGTCATTTTCATAATCTTTAATGAAGAGTGTAGAATCAACTTCTCCCATTTTAAAACCTAAATTCAAAAGAAAGGTCTTAAGTCGATCATACCAAGCTCTAGGAGCTTGTCTCAACCCATACAACGCTTTCTTAAGTTTGAAAACATGGTTTGGAAATTTTTCATGAATAAAACTGGGAGGTTGAGAAACATAAACTTCTTCATTGACAAACCCATTTAAAAATGCACTTTTAACCTCCATTTGAAATAGTTTAAAATTCTTATGGGATGCAAAAGATAAAAGCAAACTAATAGCTTCTAATCTAGCTACGGGGGCAAAAGATTCTTCGAAATCAATACCTTCCTCTTGCCGGTAGCCTTGAGCTACTATAACCTTGCTTTGTTCCTTGTGATTACCTCGTTTTCATCCGTCTTGTTCTTGAAGATCCATTTGGTCCCAATGACTTGGTGACCACTTGGAAGAGGTACGAGTTCCCAAACTTTGTTTCTCTCGAATTGCATTAGTTCTTCTTCCATTGCCACTATCCAAGAGCTATCCTCAGAAGCTTCTTGGATGTTCTTTGGCTCAATGGTAGAGACAAATGCGCAATGGGAGAATTCTTCAATTCTCGATCTCGTTCGAACATCCACACCAATATCTCCAATAATTTGGTTATGGGGATGATTGCGAACGGTTGGGTAAGCTTTGGGTAAACCTGTATCACTAGGAACAACTTCAACAATTTCGTTAGAAGTGTTAGTCTCAACAATAGAATCATTAATCTTAACATTTTTAAGAGAATCACAAAGAATATCTACATTATCATCATCAACATGAGGAAAATCAAAATCTTCATAAAAAGATACGTGAAGAGATTCCTCAATCGTTGAAGAAGTTTTGTTGTATATCCGGTAGGCTTTGCTACGTGTGGAATATCCAACAAAAATTCCTTCATCGGATCTTGGCTCAAATTTGTCTAAATTACCAACTATGTTCTTTATAAAACATTTTGAACCAAATACACGAAAATATTTTACTTGAGGCTTTTTATCATAAAACAACTCAAAACAAGTTTTGTTCGTTCGGGGTCTCACTAGGATCCTATTGAGCATATAACATGCCGTGTGCACCGCCTCTGCCCAAAATTGTAATCCTAAATGACTATCATGGAGCATAGTGCGAGCACACTCAATAAAAGTCCTATTCTTTCTTTCTACAACACCATTTTGTGGTGGTGCACGAGGAAAGGAAAAATTATGAGTTATCCCGGAGTCATCACAAAACTTAGTAAAAGACTCATTCTCAAATTCTCCTCCATGATCACTACGAATAGTGATAATGGTGGATCCTAAAAGATTCTGAATCTTCTTTGCAAATTTGGTAAACTCTTCATGAGCTTTATTCTTATGAGTTAAGAATGAAACCCAAGTAAATCTAGAAAAGTCGCCGACGACAACTAATCCATAATGAGCATTACCTAAAGAAGCGGTTCTAATTGGCCCAAATAAATTTAGATGAAGAAGTTCTAGGGGCCTCTTAGAAGTAATACCTTCTTTAAGCTTAAATGAAGATTTACTTAGTTTACCTCTTTGACATGAATCACAAAAGTTTTTCTTATTAAAAGAAATCTTAGGAAAACCTTTGACTAGATCATGCGTAGCTAACTTATATAAGTGCTGGAAGTGAACATGACCAAAACGGCGATGTCATAATAGTTGTTCACTTGTGTTAGCAACTAAGCAATGTTCTACGGTTTTAGGCAATCTTAAATAATAAATATTTTTACGCCTAATACCGGAAAATAAAACATTTGAATCACAATCAACAATTGTACACAATCCTTCTCCAAGGTTAACCTTGTAACCTTTGACACAAAGTTGACTAATGGAAATGAGATTGTGACATAAACCACTAACTAGAAAAACATTAGTAATTAAGGGTTTTGAAGGATTACAAACGATACCTACTCCAATGATGGTTCCCTTTTGATTACCTCCAAAAGTGACTGTTGCACCATCCTTGATGCTAATCACTTCGGAGAGCAACGAGGGATCTCCCGTCATGTGTTTGGAGCAACCACTATCAAGAATCCATCCTTTTCCTTTAGAGCTAATAAGACATTTATTGCTCTTCTTCTTTCTCTTGGGTACATATATAATATACCATAAGCGTATGGTACCCAATATTTGTTGGGTCTAAGGGGATTAGCCCTTTGGAAGCCATGTCCAAGTGGACTTCCGCTCCCAACATAATTACCATTTCTAATCACATCATGAAAATAGGAATCAACATAAGCATTCCTATCAGTAAGACTAGTGTTCTTAGGATACCAAATAGTGTAAATCTTGGGAGTCCTATTCCTAGTTGCATGCATATGTGTTGGATTTCTATGTGGTGTATGCTTCTTAGGAACATGATTTCTAGCATAGAGATGTGGTGGAGGATATGCATTGTACATTCTAGGATGATATGTATGCTTGGGAACATGCATATTATATGAAGCATATGGATCATGCATGACATGTGGAGGATGATCATACATGAAAGAATGATGCGTATGAGCATACGGGTGTATAGGAGCACGTACATGAGTATTTCTTAGGTGTTGATTTGTACGTGTCCGTGGGTGTGGAGCATAAAACATGTCATGATTATCCACTTGTGAAGTAGGAGGTTTCCTACGTGGTTGAGTGTTAGTGTACATATAAGCATGGCCTTGCTTTTGGTTTCCACCCTTAGTGGGTTTCTTGCCAAAAGGAAGAGAAGGTGAAGTGGTGACATTCTTGGTAGGTTTGCTACCTATAGTGTCTTTGACACCAATTGTGGATGCACCGAAGGAAGGCCTCACAAAATCTATAGTGACATCACTATAGGAGGTGCGATCATTTGATGCATTCGCTTTTAAAAATCCAAGACCAACACGATGTGTGGCCAGAAATTGGGTTGCAAGCAAATCATCTAATTGTCCTTTTCCCTTATTGAATATCACAATACGGGAGGACATGAGCCCATATTTCTCCTTTAAAGAAGAAATATTGGTATCCAAGGTGGACACCCGTGCTTTGAGCTCGTGCACTTGGGTTTTAAGAGAATCATTCTCTAAACCCAATTGTGTGTGTCATGTAACTAGATCACTTGTCACACCCTGCTTCCCAAAAGTTTGAGCAGCGAGGCATGACCAGCCCACATGGACTAGAGCCGTTGAGGCTCGGGGTCCAATAAGCGTCCATGGCAAGTTATGATGCACTACTACAAAATGGACCTTTAACAGCGCTTAAATAAGGTCTTTAATAGCGCTTTACAAGCGCTGTCAATCTCGCCGCTGCTAAAGGGGGGCTGGTTTTAATAGCGCTTTACAAGCGCTGTTAAAGGGGGCCTTTAACAGCGCTTGTTTGTTCAAGCGCTGTTAAAGGGGGGCCTTTAACAGCGCTTGTTAGTGCAAGCACTGTTAAAGGCCCCCCTTTAACAGCGCTTGTTAGTGCAAGCACTGTTAAAGGGGAGGCCTTTAACAGCGCTTGTTTGTGCAAGCGCTGTTAAAGGGGGGCCTTTAACAGCGCTTGTTAGTGCAAGCGCTGTTAAAGGCCCCCCTTTAACAGCGCTTGTTAGTGCAAGCGCTGTTAAAGGGGAGGCCTTTAACAGCGCTTGTTTGTGCAAGCGCTGTTAAAGGTTCCCCTTTAACAGCGCTTGTTAGTGCAAGCGCTGTTAAAGGGAGGGCCTTTAACAGCGCTTGTACTAAAGAAACGCTATTAAAGGTGGACCTTTCACAGCGCTTGTACTAAACAAGCGCTGTCTATTGGGACCTTAGACAGCGCTTCTTTAGTACAAGCGCTGTTAAAGGTCCACCATAGACAGCGCTTGTACTAAACAAGCGCTGTTAAAGGTCCCAGATAGACAGCGCTTGTTTCAATTCATTTTATTGTTTCTTCCTACGTTTTATATTTAAATAGATCCATTTAATGTTCAAAATGCTTAAATAAATCACCAATAACATTAACTTACAAAAAACAATCATTACAAGAAACGATCAAATTAAATTGCTTTTATTCAACAATCACATAAATTAGACAATGTGCATTGATATTGGAAGATGATCCGTAATACAAATAAGAAACATTATCGCATATAAAACTTATCAGTCATTATCCATTAAATCACTCCTTGAACAATACATTTCCCGACAGCAGTACATTCCAGAGCGGGTTCCATCTCAAAAATCTTTTCTGCTGCCTCTTCTACTAATTTGTTATTCTTGTGTATTCTGCTCGCACCTAATAAAGCACCACACATGTTGGCATCTGCTTCCATCGGCATCTCCCTCATAAGAGCTCGTGCATCCGCCAATCGTCTTGCTCTCCCCAGAAGATCAATCATGCAAATATAATGCTCTGCCTTTGCAGACACGCCAACAATTTTTCAGGTTAACCACGATTCGTATAGTAATGGAGACTGCATAGATCTGTATGGATGAAAACCAAGTAAATAATAATAATAAACAGACAGAGAATTAGAATATTGATGCAATAATTGAGAAACTAGAATAAAGATGTTTGAACTAACTGTGTAATTCTTCACATTGTAATTAAGCGCGGAGTAAAACGTTGGCATACCCCTTTACTAATGCCTAACAATAAGAAATAATTCAAGAAATTAACAAATTAGACACATTGTATTTAAGCATCCAGATGATGATCCATCAGACTACCATGTGGAATAATCAATTAACAAAATACTAAAAACCATGCCATCAAGTGAAAATATTTATAATGATGGTTCCAATTAGCATCTTCATTTCCTAACTTAATTCATGAATATCTTTTTCCGCCTGTGATTCAAGCAAAAAAAACCGCATATAGGGGTGCCGCACATATGATTAGTGAGACCAGATTTACTCTGATCCAATTTTGCCATATGCAAAGCCTACTCACGCACACCCACCTGACCAGATATTCCTTTTTAAAACCAATTAGATTTTAGGTTATCTTCGGAAAAAGTTAATTAATCAAAAGGTTATATGCATGTAATTTTTTCCAATAATAGAAATGGTTGAGCCCCTGATGACTATACCATCTGTTTTGTGCTTTGAGTGCAGCTTATATTGTAGACAAGTGAGTTTTCTGTTTTAGAAAAAAAACATTGTAGTTCACAAGAATCAATCACAATGCAGAGTTAACAACAGGACGAAACTTTTTTTAAAATGAGAAATTAAAAGTTTAAAGAAATTAAAAATAACAACACAACTGAACCAACTGAACAAATAGACCACTAGACCAGTTGGATACAGAAGAGCATCACAACTGAAATACATAATGACATATGTTCAAAAAAGGAAAAATCAGAAAACCCATGATCCAATTCCCCCACCCAAAAATCCATCACAAAAGAAAGAGGAAAAACAAAATGGAAATGGAAAAGGGAACCTGGCATACAGAGAAGAAAGCCCTTAATAATACTTCAGCATGACAGAATTATCAAAGGTATCAATGGTAATGACTAGAATCAGGTTAGCATGACAAATTTTTTTTTTTTTTTGGGGGGGGGGGGATTAGTGTAAATTTATATCAGGTGTATCCTTGTGAGGATAAAAAGGGAACATTACCTGCCGATTGTGAAGTTGTCTATCAATTATATCTGGCCTTCAGTGATGTAACCAGTGAGATCAAGAGTTGGATGTGTGATATCTGTTGAGAATAATGAAAAATCAGTGAAAGACACTGAGCAATGTGTGTCACAGTTCGAATTCGTGCATATAACAGAAGAAAAACATATGACTCAAAAATAATATTCACAAGAGATCCTCCAACAATGACACCACAATCCATGAGCTAGTACCATTGAATAATATCATATGTGAAATTTTCTTTCAAGTAAATCAAGTTTACATTAAGTCTTCACTATAAATTACCATCATTAGGCATGGTAAGGATAGGTATTTGAGTAATGGAGTCTTTTCTTCCTTCTATACTCCCAGCACGTTCATATATTGTTGCCAGATCAGTATACATGTGTACCCTGGATAACCATGTCTACCCGGCACCTCCTCTCGGGCAACAGACACCTGAATCCAATGGAATGCATAAAGCAAGGTCATCAACGTAAAACATAGTGTCACTAAGAAAGACATACATGTGATATGCACACAGACCATAAATAATACAAGGAGTTCAAACTGAACATTGCTGAAAGATTTCTTCTAAGCTTTCCAGAAAATGAATGATGCATGAGAAGCAGATCCAGCATGGGTAAAAGCGATGCGTAGAGATTTCTACAAATGATACATTATTATACCTACTTCTAGTAAAGAACAGCTCAATCCCAAATACTCTTATTTCGCACTCTAGATTACGGAAAAAGATATACTCTGGATCTTAAAAGTCAACTACCATGTGATTCAAGCAATCATCTGTTATTAATCCATTAGATTAACTTCCTACGTATGTAATACTATAAAAGTTTCATATGTCCTTATACTTTGCTATGCAACATAAGAGAGGAAGAGCGTACCGATTAAGGCAACCAAGTCTGTCACCGAGAGGCCTTTCTCCATGTACTCAGGAACACTGAAATGGCTGTATCAACAACAGGGCAGAAAAGAACTCGGTTACATTCATAATTCCAGCCTCTCACACAAAAATAATTAGACGATGAAAGGTTCAGTGCAGGTTTAGTATCGCTTACTAGTTAGTGTCAAACCACTTGGTCATTTCCATGGCGTGGACAGAAGCATTTCCCCTAGCCATTGAAAAGTAGGTGTCGAAACCAATCTCTCCACCTTTCCAGCCGTATCTTTCAGGGACAGCACCAAGCATTGCAGTCGTATCTAGCATCTGATCATAATACGAGAAAGTATTGCTGGGAATATACTTGATCCCAGCACCAGCCATTTGCTTCCAAATGGAAGCCCTGAGATCTGCGGCAACCTTCTGCAAATCCTCTGCAGAGCTCTTGCCATCCCAGAAAGACTCAAGGGCAAACTTGAGTTCTCTCTTTGGGTCCATACGTGGATATCCAACAATATGTGACGTCATCTCTCTGTTACCAGATGAGATAACATATCAGACATCAAATATAGTGCATTGATCGAACTCGACTAACAGGGACCAATGCCCTCAAATACTACAAGATTTCGTGGGTAAATTGGTATCAAACGGCTAAAACGTAAGAAAATAAGTCATTAGCACAGCACCGTCATTAGCACAGCACCGTGCTTGTGGCTAATATATACAATATAAACAATGACAAGCATATTAAACTTTGTTCAGATAGATGCCAACATAGGCTTTGTTAATATCAAGTTATCCAAAATAATGTTATGCATATATTATATAGCTCAATTTGATGGGTTAACTGTCAGTCAGCCTAACTGCCGGTAAGCCTAACTTGTGGTGACACCAATTAATAGGAATGTCTGGTGCACTGATAATCATAAAAAAGACTGATGGCTAGCTAACCTCAAAGATCTAGGATAAAGGTTTTGTTGGTGGCGGCAGGGAACAATATATGGTCATTTAATTGCAGTCATGTTTACATCAACCACCAGCATATGCCCATTCTGAAGCATATACACACGAATGCACACACACAGAATTGTTGCCGACACAGATAAGAAGTTAAGAATAAAGAAACAGAAGCAGGTAATAAATGTTGTACACTCAGTATTAATGGAAAACAAGTAGGAGAGTAGCAAATGATATTAAATATGCTCCTTAAGAAAGCAGATCTCCTGCTATATGTTTCAATCATAGAACATATAGGTTCTGCAATCATGCATGTATGCACATAAATCAATTTGAATTAATACTGCAGAAGAAACAAAAATGATTCATCCATGATTCCAGAACTGGTAGTGAATAAAGTATATCTACAACCCTCAGTGACAAGTAACAACCTTACCCTAATGGTCTTTGTAGTTTGAATAGTTCAGAATAATGGGAATATGATGCATTTTAGCCCTAGGTTTTCATTTAACTTATTAAGAATTACGTCCATCAGTCCATGTTACCTTAAGCATATCCTCTATTCCAATACACTGACATGTAGGCCTATTCAATGTTTCATGTATTCAATAATTTATGCTAGGCCTAATACTGCACCTCCCTTTTTTATGTAGACACAAGCCATTATCCGTACATTTTTGGTCCATGTAGACATTTATCAAGTGACAAGGCAAGTTATCTTTTACAAGTCACACTCCAGATGGATTGTAATTCTTCGTAGTTGCATAAGCATGAACCCCATGACCTATGTAATCTTCCAGGGTTTCTTGATCTAACCCCTTGCTTCCTCAAAATTACGAATGTGCCATAGCTAGCAATTTAGCACTATTTCCTAAAAAAACCAATCACGATTCAATACAATCAAAGAACATATGAAAAATCGAAATACAACATTCCCAAGGATTAGGACATACATGTCCAGTGATATAAGTTCATGGGTGGAGCAGCAAAGGAACAGATAGTGGTCCCTAGGTTTAGGCTTTAGGCAGGGAATGAAATATGGGATAAACTATTTATGTATGGATCGCTTACCGGAAAATACATATTTTAATATAAAAGAAATTTAACTTTCTCAAGTGACTAAACATTATAGGGAATAGAGATCAGCATGCGAGCTCTAGGTAGCTGGAGAAAACTTGCCCATATAACATACATGTATAAACATGTAACCTGCAAACATGTAGACACTGAGCAATTTTAAAAATACTTCATTGGTTATATTTTTTTTTAAAACCATACTTATTTGATTTGAAGTACTATAAAATATCATAGGGGCTAACATCGCCTAAATATGGAAGATCAAGCGAACATGGTGTAAATAATATGTTTTCAGAGCAGACATAGCCTATCAGTAAGCGTTGGTCAACATAAAAAAGTCTGTCATTTCTTTCGTTTTCATCCGAACATAAAATGGGAATAAAAAATTAGGCTGTTGTGGTCCATAACTAAATTAGTTTGGCGCATGCAAATTCAGCCAAGGGCGCTTCGTTACTATTGTTCTAAGTCTATCTCCATAAGATGAACAGTTCAATATGAAATAATTAGATCTATCCCTTCGCCAAGAAAAAATATTTACGAAAAGCAATGAGCAAGCCATCCATCAATTGATCCATCTCTTGAATGCATTTTGGTTTAACGATTTGAAATATGGTGAACGGCCCTATGGCGTTCGCAAACTACATGCTAAAGACTAAATTAGAACCAAGCAATTATGTAAATGTAATCGCAATTGAGATATAAGAGTCATACAAGTACCATGAACTAAGTCCCAAAATAAAATTTGACAACAGTAATAACGAATCTAGCACAAAATCAAGTAAAAGATAACGCGGTATCAAAGATCCGCAAAATAAAATAGAAGAATCCGCTAACAAAGAATGATGATTTTGAGTTCTTTCTAATAAATAACAATAGCAAACCTAACTTTGAGTGGAATCAAAACTTTTACTGAAAGTGAAGAATGACAGAATGAATCTACCTCAGATCCACTGAGAAAACACTTGAATAACACAGACAAGGGCAGATCTGATAAGCTTTATTTCCAACAAAAGAATTTGAAAAAAAAAGCAAGATCTGAAGTTTTCCAGCTTACATCCGATAAGATCCAACCAGATCTAAACCCTTAAATTTCCATTCAAAATCTAGATCTAAAATAATAAAAAGGTTCAGATCTAAGTAACTCACACTACTAAAAATTTGACTTTTGCCAACGTTTTTATACCGACGTTTTAAAGAAACGCTGGTAAATGTCTATTGGTGTTTCGACATTTACCGGCATTTATATAAACGCCGACAAATGTTGGACTTTTCCCAGCGTTTATAAGGGCGCAGACAAATGTTAGGCTTTTCCCGGCGTTTTACTACAAAATGCTGGCAAATGCTGGACTTTTTCCAGCATCTTACTAAAAACGTTGGTTAATGCTGGACTTTTCCGGCGCTTCACTAAAAACGTTGGGAAATCTAGTGCCCGATGTTTATAGTAAAGAAGAAAAAGTTTTAGTGGCATGTAAATTTTGATAATTGATAAAATTTTAATGACAAGTGTTTTAGGCTTAGTAATTTATGGATTACATTTTTGAAAAAAAAAAGAATTAGAAGCTCAGAAAATTTTCCCTTAGACGCACAAACCAATTTCCTTGTGTGCTTAGAGCAAAACGATAGGTGCGCAAAACATTTCCCTTGGCGCCCAGCTGAAATTTTCCTCTCCCCCCAATAATTTTCACTGTCCCCCAAATTGGAAGATCATAACAAATTAGGTCTCTCTTCCTCTCTTGCCGCTGCCCTAGAATCCATGGCGTCGGCGATCAGAGACTCGATCCTGGTGCTCCGATTCATTATATGCTTCGTCGCCACGATCCCAGAGTGCTTCTGGCGGCTCGTGCCAGGGGCCTTAGCAAAGCACCTTTACGCGGTGATCTTCGGTAACATCATCTCTTACTTCTCCTTCGGACTCTCCTCCAACTTCCACTTCTTGATCCCCATGGCGCTTGGTTACTCCAACTTCCACTTCTTTTGTCCTCCATTTCGCTTCTCAGACGGTGGCCTTATCGGGTCCGAAGCCGATACGCACGCTGCCCGATCCGATTCGACACCGGCCGATCTGAGATACATCAATCCGAGGTGAAGATAACGGGGATGACTTGCTCGGCCTACTCGAAGTCCATCGAATCGGCCTGGATTAGGGCTGAGCTTCTCTGGCGACGAGCGGCACCGGTGAGTTCCTCTATTATTAACTTCTTTGTCATATTCTTTCAATTCTATTGTTCCTTTTTCTCTAATTTGGTGGAGATTACTCTGTTGGATCATTGAATTTTAATCGACATTTTTCTTATCCTGTAGAAAGGAGATTAGGGCTTGTAATTTGAATGGAACGTTTAAATCAACCTAGCACATTTTTCTTTAAAACTAGCACATAATTATCATTATTAGTTAACGGTTCTTTTAGGTTTCTATTGAATTCTTTTTAATCATCTTGCTTGTAATGGGGAAATCACAGATTAAGGTTTCAGTAGTATTTGATATGATCCTTCGTTGTGCTCATAAATAAAACAATTGATTTAATGGTTATATGATAATTGTTTAGAAAGTAGCTGCCTTTCTTAAAAAAAGTTTCACTATGTGAGGTTCTTCCATATTTCTGCTTAGTAAGTTTAATCATTGTGTTTTTTTATTGAAATTTGGAAATCAGATGTTAGGCACGTGTTTCGTAACATCCTTAGGTGCAGGTCGGCCAACGCTAATGAGCCGGTCATGCTTCCGACCAGCAGAGGTGGGCCCAACAGGAGGCGGTCCACCAGCAACGTGCCGCCTTAGCGGACACATCGGCAGGGCTCTGAGGGTGATCATAGCTCTAGGTGATTTATGGGATCAAATCAGCATGATTATTGTTGTTGTTATCATGGGCTTAATTAAATAATTTTGGGATTCCCTTGAATTTTTGACTGGGAGTGGGAAAAGCCGGAGGAGTAACGGTGTGAAGAGTTGGGGATCCGCGAGTTACAAGCCAATGCAGGGCACTCAATTGCTCGTAAGTTTTGTTCGCAAAAATTTCACCTCGAAAATATTGTATACTTTGGATCTGGTCTTTTTATAAGGGTTTTTGTTATATTAGTTACCCTTAACATTTATAAGGGGATATCTTGTCAGATCTCGGGGAGCAATGGGAGGCAAAGGGATGTTGAGATACGTGAAGCTGATGAAGGATCAGGATTCGCCAATGGAGGAGATACGTCCTGGCGAGGTCAATCAGCTCGTTAGGGTTTCCCAGGTGATTCTTCATATATTTTTCAGAAATTTTGTTTGTAGCCGATAATCCATTGTATCATGCTAACTGGAGCAGTTGGAAACTGATTCTTGCTATTATTGTTTTTTTGTATAATTCGCAATAGTTTTCTTAGTTGTTGAATTGTTAAATTGCAGATCTCAGTGGTTAAATTTGGGAAACCTTGTCTGACTGCTTAGATGTAGCGATAATGTTAATGGATTTTCAATTGACGTTGAAATTCATGAGTTGAGAACTGATTTGTGAATTGACAATTTCTTTAATCCAATATTTTGATTGACTTGCTTTGTAAAGCGTCTATTGCTTTCATCTTTGAGCAGTCTTATTCTCCTTATACAGGTAGCGATCTGGAACGACTTGTTAGGGAGACTATTGGTAGGGTACATTTGCATCTGTTACTTTATTTGACGTATTCATTATTTATTTTGTTATCAATTAATTGTTTGTTATGTAGGGTATTCTGGAAGTGATTTGCAAGCTTTATGTGAAGAGGCTGCAATGATGCCAATCAGAGAACTCGGTCCTAAGCACATCCTTACCAAAAAGCCAAATCAGGTGGGGCTTCAAATTTGCATCTGTTAAAAAGATATATTATTTTGTATTTAAACCTGATATAGTAGGGTTTCCATGAAATCATTGCCTTCGTAGTTACTGTTGGGAAAAGTAGTTATATATTAGTGTTTCTCTTAATACGTCACCTTTGTGTTCCAGTTATGACCCCTAAGATACGATGACTTTAATAATGCAATGGACGTTATAAGACCAAGCTTACAAAAGAGCCGGTGGGAAGAGCTCGAACAGTGGAATAAAGATTTGGTTCAAATTAAAGACGTTGTATAGTCTGGACTGGCAGCATAAGCTGTTGCTAAAAGGAAAGCAATCCGGATGGTGTACAAATGGTTCTGTTTGCAGACTGTTTGCAGCTTCACTTTTCCTTGAAATTAGCTAGCAGTGCATGACAATTTCTGCTTACTATATCGTGTTATTACTCCGCAGATAACACAGCTAGAGGTGCGTGGTGCCCTGGTCTGGTGCTATGAGGATGCTGATCCTGACTTTGGTTCCTGCCAAGCAAAGGAGCTTCTTGATCACCTTAAGAGCGTGCTCGCCAACGAGCCAGTTTATGTGTAAAGCGGTTCCCAGATTGTGGAGGTTAAGCCACAGGTTTGAACTTCGCGCCTTTTTGGTTCTCTTGTTGTAAAGAAGTGTGCGAAGAAACTATGAAATAGATGAGAAACAGAGACGACATAGAAAATGACTGTCATATGTGTTCCTCAATCTTTACTGTCTCTTCTTGTGACCAAAATATGGCAGGCAAAGTCTTGATTCATTGTGCATTCTTTTTGTCCTTGTGCTGGAATCAAATTCAACTCATTGGAAGTAGGAAGAAACCAAGTATCATATGCAGTGACCTGCATGTGTTTTGTGGTTTTCAAATTTTATGGTTTTGAAATTTTGTTAGGTTTTGAGTCATTTTGCATTAGGTTTCTTTGTCGTTTTATTACATCAACTCAAAATAGGTAAGAGTTAAGTAATGTGAAACCCATCAATTGGGATTAGTTATATACTGTTTTCTC
This sequence comes from Scilla litardierei, assembly GCA_030789695.1. Classification (NCBI taxonomy): domain Eukaryota; kingdom Viridiplantae; phylum Streptophyta; class Magnoliopsida; order Asparagales; family Asparagaceae; genus Scilla; species Scilla litardierei. The sequence goes on along the minus strand of CM061133.1, from coordinate 113,548,420 downwards.
TAATTAATATAAAGTTGTATTTGCATATATTTGATTCCTTGTGAGCATTATTGATTCTATACTGAATTAATAAGATCTTCCTTATTTAGACATGTCTATTGCTCTTTGGAAATTCGTCAAATGGGCCAGGTACGTACCTTTTCCCACTCCATGAATTCAGTAACATTTTACATTTACGCATTGTCATTATAACAAGATGCCTCCCATGATTTTTAAGATATTTTTTTAAAACTATGACTTCACAAATAATGTTCTTAAGTGTTCAAAAACTGTCAATGCTCGTTTGACAAGTATGGAATATGGCTATTGCTCTGGTCTATAAACCATGAGTTGGTAGTGATTCTGACATTAATTAGGAAAAATCTGTAGATATGTGAATCAGGGAGCACTCCAAAAAAGGCAAGGGCAATGTTGAGTTTGTAGCCATAGACTATGCGGCCCATGTCATTGATCCTCCCTCCCCTTCAGTATTGCATGTCTCGAGTTACTGCCAGTGCTAATTCTTTCCAAATTATTTTTAGACTAGAGTCTAATATGTTATTATTCACTGAAAGAATCCTGATAAAAAGTGGGTCTAATGCCTTGTAGGCTTATTATTTTTTTCTTTACCCATTCAATTTTCATTCATGCCTCCTGCCAAACATAATCTTGTGACACTCCAATTTGACGTGGTAATCGGAATGTAGCAGATGCTTTGGTTATGGGGAGTGTCAAAAGTGGGTCTAATGATACCCAGGTTCTATTTGATTAGTTGAAGAAAGATATAATCGATTGCTTAGGGTGCTTGTAGAGTTTTATACTTTGTTAAAGAAGTTTTACATCAGAATGTAAATAGCTAGACTCTAAACTTTATTACTTTCTTGCTGATGCTAATATCTTAGTTTTGTTTTGGGTCTTCTTTATTGAAAAAACAGATATTGAGTAAACTTCAAGTGGATATGAAGGGGTGTAGAAATGAGTTGGATGTGTCACAAGTAACTACGAAGACACTTCAAGAGGATTTGAAGGCTTATAGAAATGAGTTGGATGCTTCAAAAGAAAATGCCAAGACACTTGTGAAAGAAAAGTTCTTACTTGAACAGAAGATTCAAAGGCTTGAGAAAAAGAAAAATGACGAGTTCTTTTTAAAAGAAACTTATATGCATATGGTAAATTTTAACTTATTACATTATCTGTCTTAGATATATTAAGGTTTATTGTTATTGGTTGCCTTTTGAACTGTAGAAAAACATTGTGGAGAAGAATGGGCGTAAGACAATGAAAAAACCTATTGCTGAATTGGAGCATAAATTGGAGAGTTCCACAAAAGTATTAAGTATTGCTGAATCTACCCTTACCATGCGATATGCGGAACTAGAGGCGTCAGAAGTCAACATGAAAGAGTTAGAAGAGTTGCGAGAATGAAAGAGGTAATATCTCTTCTATATTTTTCATATAACGTGAAATACATTGATTGATTTTTTTATTTCTTTACCTTGATTGCAGTCATCAAATGTTTAGCCTTACACGATCAGTTTTCAACTTTATAAAAACTTATGTAGCTTTGTTTCAAACTTTTATTAGGATATTGATAGAAAAAATGAACAAACAACTACTATTTTAAAAAAAAAACAAGCAGCATAGCTGGTTTAAATTGAATCACTTTACAAAGAGGAATTAGTCTTGCAGAAGAATTAGTCTTGCGGAAGAGATACTGTAATATGGTTGAAGGTTTGCACCTTGTCAATTTACATGTGCAAATAAATGTTATCAAAATTAATTTTGCATTAACTATCTGTCACGATCCCTTAGTAGTAAGTATAAATTTTGAATCTACAGATATGAAAGGAAAAATTAGAGTTTATTGTCGATTACGTCCATCGAATCAAACATAATCTCATCCACGCTTGTAAAGTTTCATTCAATTTGATCCATTTATGCAGTTGTCATATATTCAACTCGAAACGAATGAAGGATAGAAAACTTTGAGAATGTCTGATTCTGGAAAAGAGACAACCGAGAACCACCCATGCAAGCATCTTTGATTCACGTCTCTTCTCATATTCACTCCATTCCTTTTTTGCAGCCACAAATTGTTTATAAGGATGTTAATACAATTGTTATGAGTACATTTCGTCTTTGTTGTTTTATGAATAATAAATATCAACTTACTGATTGATCTGAAATAATAAGGTTCACTAATTTTTATACCTTGTTTATTTGGTTTTCCTCTTGCCAGGCAAAATCCTAGTCGAAGGGCAAAATGATACACAATTTGCTTCGACCGTTCGAACAGAAAGAGTCGATCCGTTGGATGATTTAATGAAATATGAAGGAGGCTATTACATCACTTTTGTATTTTGTATGGAAGATGGATCCTATAAGAACTTATTGTATTTTATATGGATGATGAATGAACTTATTGTACGTATAGATGATGTAACTTGGAAGAACTTATTATAATTTGTACTGATGTTATATCTCAGAAGTATTTATTTTATCATATTATTTTTTGAATTCTAAATATGTGTAAATTTAAAAAGATAACATGTTTCAAATATAATATAAAAATACAGATTTGGATTTTTAAATTTATCACATTTCTCGATGTTTTAAAGAAGTGTTGGCAAAAGTTTTCAATATTAGCGACGTTTTTGGAAAGGCGGCTAAATGTGTCATAAGTATTTTTCAACGTTTTAAAAAACGTCGCTAAATGTATCAAAAATGTCGTTAAATGTCACATGAGCATTTCTCAACGTTTTCTGAAAACGTCGCTAAATGTATCATAGGCATATTCCAACGTTTCAAGGAGGCGTCGGTATATGTCAGTAGGTTTTCTCAACGTTTCTCCAAAATGCTGGCAAAAATGTCTTGGGCATTTCCCAATGTTTCAAGAAAACGCTGGGGAATGTCTTGGGCATTTCCCAGCATTTCACGAAAACGCCGGGAAATGTTTTGGGCATTTCCCAACGTTTCACGAAAACGCTGGCAAAAGTGGACATTTTGCAGCGTTTCATCAAAACGTCGAGAAAACATTTAGCAACACCCCTTTTTCCCAACGTCTTTGCGGCGTTTCGTAAAACGTTGGGAAAACTTTTGCCAGCGCTTCAAAAACGCTGGGAAATGTTAAAAAAAAACGCTGGCAAAAGTCCTTTTTTTAGTAGTGTCACCTGCAGCACACAAGATCGAGCACTGAAAAAACCTAAGATCGGATATAAACCTACTACTTCAAAAAAGACAATAATAATCAAAGAACAGATCAGATTCATCGAAAGCACATACCATCGCCTCGATTGTTCGTGCGGGCAAGCTTCAAACTAATGTAGCCGGCATCTCCGAGCCTCTTCTCATACATATCAGGAAATCGCCGGCGAGCTCGAGATCTCGTGCGAGAGAGAGAGATAGAGGGATGGCGTCACGGGTTCTCGCTGGGAGAGAGGGAGGGGCGGGGACCGTAGGAATCGCCAGGGAGCTCTAGATCTCGTGCGAGAGAGAGATGGAGGGAGGGGATTACCGGTGAGCCCTAGATATCGTGAGGGAGAGAGAGAGGAAGGGGCTCACGGGCTGTCGCTGGGAGAGAGAGGGAGCGGCGGGGACGGTAGGATTTGATCGGACGGAGGAGAAGAGACCCGCGTTTTGAGTTGGGTTACTCTCATTCGCAGCCGAATACTGCCCTTATACCTTTAACAGCGCTTGTTTGTATAAGCGCTGTTAAAGTCCCCCTTTAACAGCGCTTACACAACCAAGCGCTGTTAAAAGGTGACCTTTAACAGCGCTTATTTGTGCAAGCGCTGTTAAAAGGCCCCCCTTTAATAGCGCTTTTTTGTGCATGCGCTGTTAAAGGCCCCCCCTTTAACAGCGTTTTCTTGTGCAAGCGCTGTTAAAGGGTGACCTTTAACAGCGCTTGTATTAAACAAGCGCTGTCTATGATGGACCTTTAACAGCGCTTGTTTTAAAGAAGCGCTGTCTATTTGTACCTTTAACAGCGCTTGTAGAAAGAAGCGATGTCTATTATCTGTGTCTCTAATACACAGCGCTTGCAGAAATAAGCGCTGTCTATTGTTGGACCTTTAACAGCGCTTGCAGAAAGAAGCGCTGTCTATTCTCTGATCTTTAACAGCGCTTGCAAAAAGAAGCGCTGTCTATTATATGTGTCTCTAATTAACAGCGCTTATAATTGGCAAGCGCTATTAAAGGTGTGCTATTAATGGTCTTTTTTGTAGTAGTGATGCGGAGGGGAAGGTCCGATCAAATGATTTAGCATGAAACAATAGAAATAGTAGTAAAAAGATATTATTCAAACGCAGAAGGTAACCAACAAAGAGTTTAACATAAAGACTAAAACTGTACGTACCGGAGGCAACTAAAGAGGTAAGAGCCCGCTGGGATCCTCAGGTGTGGCAGCTCGGTCAAGTCTGAGACATGTGCAAAACACATGTCAGCAACGAACTAATGAGACCAAAAGTTAATGCAGTTATACAATTCTAGTAGTTCTAAATGGAATTTAAAAGACAACTACACAGGCAGTCCTAGAAAGCAGGAAATAAGTAATGGTTATTCTAATCGATCTGCTAGGGGTGTCCATCTAGTCAGATCGTCTAAGAGTTGTTCATGCAGTTCTGTTAATCTGCCAGGGGTGTCCATCTGGTCAGATTGTCCAAGTCTAGAAAGGTCAAACGACCGGAAATGCATCCATGCGAAACAAACAAGAGTGCACCAACTGCGATACAAAGATAAAGCCTAAGGACTCAAGCTGCGTAGGCGGAGGGGAGCTACCCCACAGGCCCAGCTAGACTCTTTTGTCCAACCCCACCCGCAAGTCGTTTGTGTTATGGACACGAGCAAACAAACGCTCCATCTAGACACGAGACAAGACAAGGATCACGAATGATACGACGTATCATACCGGAGCGCACCATTCACGGGTGAGCCAAAGCTGGGGAGCACCAGTACTCAATGGTCACCCCCGTCGTCGATCCGAAACAAATCATTAATCATGAATGATACTACGTATCATACCAGAGTGCACCAGTCACAGGTGTGCCAAAGTTGGGGAGCACCAGTGCTCAATGGTCACCCCCGTCATCGATTAACTATCCGTAAGCTAGACATTCCTGGACGAGCCAGCAAACGCTCCACAAGTCCATAAGCCAGCCGTCTCTGGGCTAGCCAGCAGACGCTCCATACGAGTAGTGCCAACCTCCGTATAGGAGAGGCCCACGCCTTTGATATTCTACAAAGATCCACACAATTATAATGTCCGGCTTATTAATTAGCATGTGAGGTTTAAGTTGCATCTTAAAAGTGGGTTCGAGCAGAAAGTAGCATGCGATTTTTTTCAAGTATTTTGCAAAAATAAATCTAGCAGTTTTAACATCAATTCTAGAAAAGCATAAAAGCAGTAACTAAAGTCTCATTCCTTGCCTGAAAGATTCCGGCAAGGATGCAGTCCAGCAGGGTCTGGGTCAACCAACGGATCTACGGAACCTATACGATAATCCTATCATCACAATCATGCACTCTAACATCCACAGGCAACGATATAAGATAAGTCAGATTAACTAGGTCCGCTTTGGGTCACCAGACCTATGTTATGCTGCCTAGTTCGATCGATCATTCCATCTATCCTAAGTGCACAGTAGAGTAAGTCCATTGATCGATCGAGGCGATTCTCTAATGAGTTCGTTCTATGTGAGTTATCAAAATAATCAGAGGCTACCAAGTTTTAGTTGATTAACAGGCGATTGGTGATTCCTACGGGGCAGATCTTACCTCAACACGACGCGAGAGCTACTCTGACGTCGGGTAGCGACGTCAGGGGTTGGATTCCGGTATTGGGTAAGATAACGGCGTCGACTCGGGAACGGTAATGGGTCGCGAAGAAAACGTATCATATCTGCGTTAACGGATACATGGTAAGCTAAAATAATAACACTAACACCCTAACATTTTATTATATAAAAGAATATTTGTGAATTGCTGATACCACACAAGACCTCGCACATTTAATCATTAATTAATACTAAACCAACACATATTAATAAACACGACCTTGGTACATACACTGATCTGTACACGTTTCACCCACAGTTTACTCACCAATACCCAACATTCATTAGTTTATAATATACACCAAGTACTAGAGTACTGCTATAGATAAAACCATATATAACTAATATAGTTCATGATGTAACATAGTTCGCATGCAAAACTCACGTGTTACCGTTCCTTCTTCTCTGATGACATCTGCAGGTGGCGGATCACAGTTGTTTCCTTGGCCGGAGCGGCATCGATAGAAGGAGGCTCGGCGTTAGCGGCTTCGCCTAGGGAGGCAACAGGGCTTGACGGGCGGCGGCATCGCTGCAAGTTGCTGTGGCGATATTCAGGCGGAGATGGGGGCTTTCCGGCGGATCACGGTGAGACTACGGCAGAGGGACGTCGTTGGGGAGGCGGGGGAGGTCTGCTGACCGGCGCCGCCGCCGTGCGGCGCTGCTTCCCGGCGTTGCTCCTGCTGCGGCTTGCAGGCGAAGAACGGCGACGTGGGCTGCGCTGGCAGAGCTCCAGCGGCCTAGGCGGTTCAGGGGGTCGCCGGTGTATGGTTTAATGGTCGGGGTCGGGGCTGTTGAGGAAAGGGGAGAGGCGGCGCGGGTTTGTGTGCATCGGAGATGGTTACGGCGCTTCGAATTTTGAGGCGGCGGTTCGTTTCGCGTTTTGCTGCGAGAGGTATAGGATGTAGGTTTAAAACAAAACCCTAGGTGATTAAAAGGAGGCTGAGTCCCAACTCGTGAGGGGGCTGGGTCACGTGGGCTTTAGTATTAGTTAGAGTAGGGCTTATAGTTATAAGGATTTGCTTATATGAATTTTTGTTATCAATGTTATTATATAATACGTTTAAAAAGCAACAACAACTGGTCTCACTCCTCCCTCTCACGTGGGTTGAGCGGCCAAGAAGGGGAGTGCTAGGTCAACAATAGAGAAGGAAAAGAAATATTATTAAATAATTATTAGGGTTGCAAGCTCTGTGAAACCTAGGCTTAACCTATATATAGGAACTGGGGATAAAGTGAAAACGGGTCAAACAGAGCCCGAAAATTGTGAAATAAATACTGGGGTGACCGTGTCGACGAGAGAAAGAAGACAGAGAAGACGGATCATAATTTTGATGACGAGAAATGAAATTAAAAATAGGAAGGCCTTACGACAAAAGTGAAGATCGTGACGTCTCATCGAATAAGATCAAATCGTGGGAGAACGACCCGAGAAATGTTGTTTCAAATTAGTGCCACAATTTAATGCTCTCAGAGACATCCACAACGACATATCACACCAAAGTGGTCACAAACAAACAAAGTCTAAGATTAATACGTGCGCGGTCAAAAGCACGTGCACGAACAAAGTACGGTCGAAAAGCGGTCGTTACATCCTCCCCACCTTAGAATAAAGTCCGTCCTCGGACTTTCTTAATTTCAGGCATGGCTAGACTCTTCTAGTTAACTATAGTAACTACCCCGATCATTCTTAGCATAATACTTCAACCAACATGTAACTCTATACATCTATCTATATACATGCTCAGTAATAATATACATCAATTATTTCCCAACCATTATATCTTGTACTTATAGCTAGGTTAATATTATACACACATACATTTCTAACTCATGGAAGTGCCTCCGCACATCCATACCTACGCACAATCATGTTCCAACATTCAATAATCACCCCATCATACACAACCATTGTATTATACATAAAGTACACATATACTAACCAGGGTATTTAAATTCAACATGAATTTAAAACCGGAAATACATATATCTACTCAATATAACCTACAAAAGGTATATCCCCTAGTATACATTCAACACATCAATCATAACAATAATACTTAGCTATATTATAACTATTCGCCACAACACCAAATGACAAACAATTTCTTTTTACAAGCAATACATAATCACACTATCATGTTAATCTATTCCTACAAACACAATGCATCCAGCCTAATAACTATACAGATAGCAATTTTCGCTCCTAGTTTAACTAACACATACTCATTCAAACATGTAAACCCTTCAGTCATAATTATAGTATAAACCTATATCTATATATGGTGTAGCTACGCACGTCCAGGTGCGTAGCATAACCCAGCACAAACACCTATATAACTACATTCACCATATCCTATCATGCACGGATATATATAACACTATACTCGCATCTGTAAACCACAACCACATTATAAAATACTTACAAAGCATACTCACTCGCTCTCGAGTGAGACTCCAAGATACATACCAAACAATATACAATCTATGTACTTACACACACTCCTATATATCTATATGACACGACTCATCAGATGTAGCCTTAGTAAATAGCTAGACATCACTATACAATCATTCACACATCAGAACATGTAATTCATACTTATCACATTTATACGTATATACAATCACGCAACACATTCTTATCCTAGTATCTATAAGCATGACCACTCGTACTCGAGGGAACACTAAGTCTTATATGTATTCACAGGCATTATATATTCACACCTATTATTCTACATAAGTATCTATACTTATTCATGTACTACATACACATAAACATTACATTCATCGCAATACACATATTCCGTTATTCATCCGTAAGCTCACATATACCTAAGTAATAATACTAAGCATGCCCGACAATGGTATATATTCACACGAGCCGGGTAATCCTCCTCATGGATCTACGGGAAGGCAGAACAAACACAAGGCTCTAATGTGCAGACACTTCCAATATTTGACGTCTAGGGTGGTTAAACAACCTCCAACTAACCAGCCCTAATTGGCTGGTCCCAATCATTTTAAACACCAATAAAATTTCCAGCTCAAAAGCCCGTTCATGAGAACCTGTTATAATGATCCTGTTGTTCTCCGCTTCAATTAGTTCTTGGCTCAGCTGCCTCTAGGAATCTCTAAAGTGAAAGTACCAACCAATCCTAGATTTTCAGGCGTCAGACTTACTTACGATTTCCTTTTCAATCCAAACAACCAAGGCAGTCTAACAACTCTTATCCCATATTTCCTGAACATTGAGCACTCGTAAAACCAAACACGCTCACTTGACTTGATCTAGAATTTTCATTGACACTTAAACTGTTAGTCACCATTGACTATAATCCATCCACATGATCTGGAGAAGTCATCGCCTTTCACCATTTTGTAAACTGTAACTGGAATCCAGTGATCAGTACGCACCCGGCGCGTATGCGAACGGTCGACTTTGAAACTCCCATGACATTCCCAAGATCCTTAATTCCTTTAAATCACTGTGTCCGAAACAGATCATGTTGTCGATCTTATACAATCCATCATAAGATCAATCTCGTCATCACATTATCACTCTGAATCTCTTCTGCTTATCTCTAATGATCATATTATTTACTTCAACCACGTTACTTCAAAACCCAGGTTATACGGTTGCTATTCGGCTTATATATATATATATATATATATATATATATATATATATATATATATATATATATATATATATATATATATACTCATAATATCCGATGCATAACATTTCACTTGATTGATGTAGGTCTATGCCTTTAGTCGTTAAGACAAGACTCCCAATCACCACACTTCTATCACGAGCAGTATACTAAGAGTCGATCTCATTCCCTCGATTCCATGTTCTCACTTCCATGGTTCCTTGTCAAGTTGAGAATCCGACCTTATAACCATCCAATGTGTTAGAAATACATCACTTGAACTTCATCTTATTCCTATATTCTCACTCAAATCCAAACTAGAGGGGGCCAAGGAACTAGTCTAAACCTAACTAACTTATGTCAGACTCGAATATTGTTGGTTGTTTGAATAGTTACTGCAACACTATTGTTTCGATAAATCATTCGATCAAGACCTGCATGGGCCACCACAAAAACTGTCACGCCCCGCTTCCCAAAAGTTTGAGCAGCGAGGCATGTCCAGCCCGCATGGACTAGAGCCGTTGAGGCTCGGGGTCCAATAAGCGTCCATGGCAAGTTATGATGCGGAGGGGAAGGTCCGATCAAATGATTTAGCATGAAACAATAGAAATAGCAGTAAAAAGATATTATTCAAATGCAGAAGGTAACCAACAAAGAGTTTAACATAAAGACTAAAACTGTACATACCTGAGGCAACTAAAGAGGTAAGAGCCCGCTGGGATCATCAGGTGTGGTAGCAACGAACTAATGAGACCAAAAGTTAATGCAGTTATACAATTCTAGCAGTTCTAAATGGAATTTAAAAGACAACTACACAGGCAGTCCTAGAAAGCAGGAAATAAGTAATGGTTATTCTAATCGATCTGCTAGGGGTGTCCATCTAGTCAGATCATCTAAGAGTTGTTCATGTAGTTCTGTCAATCTGCCAGGGGTGTCCATCTGGTCAGATTGTCCAAGTCTAGAAAGGTCAAACGACCGGAAATGCATCCCTGCGAAACAAACAGGATTGCACCAACTGCGATACAAAGATAAAGCCTAAGGACTCAAGCTGCGTAGGCGGAGGGGAGCTACCCCCCAGGCCCAGCTAGACTCTTTTGTCCAACCCCACCCACGAGTCATTTGTGTTATGGACACGAGCCAACAAACGCTCCATCTAGACACGAGACAAGACAAGGATCACGAATGATACGGCGTATCATACCGGAGCGCACCAGTCACGGGTGAGCCAAAGCTGGGGAGCACCAGTCCTCAATGGTCACCCCCGTCGTCGATCCGAAACAAATCATTAATCATGAATGATACTACGTATCATACCAGAATGCACCAGTCACAGGTGAGCCAAAGCTGGGGAGCACCAATGCTCAATGGTCACCCCCGTCATCGATTAACTATCCGTAAGCGAGACATTCCTGGACGAGCCAGCAAATGCTCAACAAGTCCATAAGCGAGCCGTCTCTGGGCTAGCCAGCAGACGCTCCACAAGAGTAGTGCCAACCTCCGTATAGGAGAGGCCCACGCCTATGATCTTCTACAAAGATCCACACAATTATAATGTCCGGCTTATTAATTAGCATGTGAGGTTTAAGTTGCATCTTAAAAGTGGGTTCGAGCAGAAAGTAGCATGCGATCGTTTTCAAGTATTTTGCAGAAATAAATCTAGCAGTACTAACATCAATTCTAGAAAAGCATAAAAGCAGTAACTAAAGTCTCATTCCTTGCCTGAAAGATTCCGGCAAGGATGTAGTCCAGCAGGGTCTGGGTCAACCAACGGATCTACGGAACCTGTACGATAATCCTATCATCACAATCATGCACTCTAACATCCACAGGCAACGATATAAGATAAGTCAGATTAACTGGGCCCGCTTTGGGTCACCAGACCTATGGTATGCTGCCTAGTTCGATCGATCATTCCATCTATCCTAAGTGCACAGCAGAGTAAGTCCATTGATCGATCGAAGCGATTCTCTAATGAGTTCATTCTATGTGAGTTACCAAAATAATCAGAGGCTACCAAGTTTTAGTTGATTAACAGGCGAGTGGTGATTCCTATGGGGCAGATCTTACCTCAACACGACGCGAGAGCTACTCTGACGTCGGGTAGCGACGTCAGGGGTTGGATTCCGGTATTGGGTAAGATAACGGCGTCGACTCGGGAACGGTAACGGGTCGCAAAGAAAATGTATCATATCTGCGTTAACGGATACGTGGTAAGCTAAAATAATAACACTAACACCCTAACATTATATTATATAAAAGAATATTTGTGAATTGCTGATACCACACAAGACCTTGCACATTTAATCATTAATTAATACTAAACCAACACATATTAATAAACACGACCTTGGTACATACACTGATCTGTACACGTTTCACCCACAGTTTACTCACCAATACCCAACATTCATTAGTTTATAATATACACCAAGTACTAGAGTACTGCTATAGATAAAACCATATATAACTAATATAGTTCATGATGTAACATAGTTCGCATGCAAAACTCACGTGTTACCGTTCCTTCTTCTCCGATGACATCTGCATGTGGCGGATTGCAGTTGTTTCCTTGGCCGGAGCGGCATCGATAGAAAGAGGCTCGGCGTTAGCGGCTTCGCTTAGGGAGGCAGCGGGGATTGACGGGCGACGGCATCGCTGCAAGTTGCTGCGGCGATATTCAGGCGGAGATGGGAGCTTTCCGGCGGATCACGGCGGGACTACGGCAGAGGTACGTCGTTGGGGAGGCGGGGGAGGTCTACTGACTGGTGGCACCGCCGTGCGGCACTGCTTCCTGGCGTTGCTCCTGCTGCGGCTTGCAGGCGAAGAACGGCGACGCGGGCTATGCTGGCAGAGCTCCGGCGGCCTAGGCGGTTCACGGGGGTCGCATGCATAGGGTTTGCTGGTCGGGTCGGGGCTGTTGAGGAAAGGGGAGATGCGACGCGGGTTTGTGTGCGTCGGAGATGGTTACGGCGCTTCGAAGTTTGAGGCGGCGGTTCGTTTCGTGTTTTGCTGCGAGAGGTATAGGATGTAGGTTTAAAACAAAACCCTATGTGATTAAAAGGAGGCTGAGTCCCAACTCGTGAGGGGGCTGGGTCACGTGGGCTTTAGTATTAGTTAGAGTTGGGCTTATAGTTAAAAGGATTTGCTTATAGGAATTTTTGTTATCAATGTTATTATATAAAACGTTTAAAAATCTACAACAACTGGTCTCACTCCTCCCTCTGACGTGGGTTGTGCGGCCAAGAAGGGGAGGGCTAGGTCAACAATAGAGAAGGAAAAGAAATATTATTAAATAATTATTAGGGTTGCAAGCTCTGTGAAACCTAGGCTTAACCTATATATAGGAACTGGGGATAAAGTGAAAACGGGTCAAACGGAGCCCGAAAATTGTGAAATAAATACTGGGGTGACCGTGTCGACGAGAAAAAGAAGACAGAGAAGACGGATCACAATTTTGATGAAGAGAAATGAAATTAAAAATAGGAAGGCCTTACGACAAAAGTGAAGATCGTGACGTCTCATCGAATAAGATCAAATCGTGGGAGAACGACCCGAGAAGTGTCGTTCCAAATTAGTGCCACAATTTAACGCTCTCAGAGACGTCCACAACGGCATATCACACCAAAGTGTTCACAAACAAACAAAGTCTAAGATTAATACGTGCGCGGTCAAAAGCACGTGCACGAACAAAGTTCCGTCGAAAAGCGGTCGTTACATCACTATTATCCTTAGGATGTGTTTGATCTAATTGAGATTTAAGGGAATTCACCTCATCTCTCAATGTGACATTTTGAGAAGCTAAGTTTGCTTTCTCAAGAATTAAAGTATCAACAATGGTGTCATTGTTGATAATGCATGGAATGGATGACTTGCTAATATTCAATTTCTTTAAGCTGGTATACTTAAGCATTAAAGATTAGTATTTAGCAAATAGTTCTTCATTAGCTATGCGAAGTTCATCCATTGTTACCTCGGTGTCGTCCATGTCGAAATCACTCTCATCGGAGAGTGGGTCTTCTAGGGCCATGAAACACATGTGGGCGCTCTCACACTTCTCATCATCGGAATCGCTTGATGAGTCATCACTTGAGTCGTCGAAGGTACCTACGAGTCCTTTCTTCTTGTCTCTCTTGTTCTTATCGGACTTGTGGTACTTCGGTGCCTTCCACTTCTCTTTGTTGTTTAGCATTGAGCAATCACTCTTGATGTGCCCTGGCTTATTACATTTATAGCAAAGAGAGGAAGTAGCATTTGTAGACTCAAAACGTTTGTTTGAGGGAAATTTACCTTTACGGAAGAAGCGTTGGAACTTCTTCGCCATCTGGGCCATTTCACCCAAATCCAGCTCGTTCTCGGATTCATCACTATCGCAGAATGATGAATTGGCGTTGAATGCCAAAGCTTTCTTCTTGGCCTCCGAAGGATTCATCATTGCTCGAATCTTTAATCGGTTCTCTCGTCTTACCTTATAAGACATGAGAGTCCCGATAAGATTCACCACGGTGTAGTTCTTCAAGTCATTGTCCTCCTAGATGGCGATCACTCTTCTTTCCCATTTGGAGGTCATCCCCATGATGATCTTCCTTACCTTTTCAGGTTCGGTGTATATTTGGCCAAGGGCTTCCAATTCATTCGTGATGTCGGTAAAGCATCTGTACATCGATGCAATGGTCTCATTATCCTGCATATGAAACAAATCGAAGTTTTGTACGGCAACATATAACTTTGAAAGCTTTACCTTGTTCGTTCCCTTGTAGGTAACGATGAGATGGTTCCAAATTTGATATGTACTCTTACATGTGCATATATTGTTGAACTCATTCGGGTCCAACGCACAATGAAGAGCGTTCATTGCCTTAGCGTTGTTGACCTCGGCGGTTTTCTCGGAAGACGTCCATTTGTCGAAATCTACTTTGGTGGGTTCGACGTGCTCCTTGTGGAGGGTTCTCCAAAGAGAAGCACTCCTAAGGAATGTCTCCATCCTACACTTCCAATAGCTAAAATTAGTACCATTGAAACGTGGAGGACGTACCGTAGATTGACCTTCAAAAAGTGTGGATGCTCCATCACGATCGTGATTGTTGTACGAAGGCGAAGGAGGAATGTTGTTGTTGTTGGATGCCATAGATATAACCTTGCGCTCTGATACCAATTGTAGGAACCCTGTCTATAGGGAAAACACTAGAAGGGGGGTTGAATAGTGTTTATGCAAATTTAAAAGGAATTTACGCCAAATAAAATGCAATCCAATAAAGAATGCGGAAATAGAATTAAACCCAAATAAGAAACAATTGCAAACACAATTATGTTTCAAGGGTTCGGATTACCCAAGTCAACTCCCGACTTGTTCCCGGTAATCCTACGTCCCTTCCACCCGGATACCACTAGATACTCAAGTTAGAACCCTAACTTGAGGTTTCATTAAAGCCCACTTGTAGAAACCCTGCAAGTGCAATCGAATACAATCGATATCCTTGACTCCCACAACTTAGGAGCAAGCAAACCACTCTCACAACCGAGAGCAAATCTCAAATAACGAAAGTTATGAAATAAAGAAAATAACACTTACAATCACCTATGCCTTGAAGTAGAACTTGAAGGAGGAGTGTAATGTGTGTTGAAGAACTCTCTTGGAAGAGAGGAGAAGCCCTTTCTCTTGACTACACCAATTGCCTAGAAGATCACTCTTTGGTTCTAGGTTGGAGAGCAAGAGAACAAGATTTGGAAATACTTAGGGCTTTGGATTTGAGAGCTTTGATCTTTCGAAATGAAAGCTTGAGAGATTTTGTAATGAATGAGTAACCTTCCAATGGAATAGTAAAAGCTCTATTTATAGTTTTCTCAAATCCACAAAATTGTTTAGGCAAAAACCCAATTGGAATCCGTGAGAAAAATCTCAACGGATAGAATCTGAACTCGCGACAGTCGACTGTTGAACAATCCACAGTCGACTGTTGCACAGTCAGGAAGGGTAGGTGAGAATTCAAAACGGTGACGTACCACGTGGACAGTCGACTGATGAAGCAAAGACAGTCGAATGTTAAACCAACAGGCGACTGTACTTTCTTCTACAGGCGACTGGCCGAGAGATGGGTAAGTTAGACTAATACTGGAAATCTCACAAGTAACAGGACAGACGACTGATGGAAGGAACATAGTCGATTGTTAATCAGAACAGGCGACTGTAAATCCTTAAACAGACAACTGTTAAAACCTGAGAAATTTCCAGAGAGCTGAGTCAAAGAAATGACTCACAGACAGACTACTGTTGCAGAATAGACAGTCAACTGATCCAAGAGACAGTCGACTGTATATACAACATTAGTCGACAGGCCATAAAAGTCAGATCAAACAGAGTTTGGGCAAAGGATAGACATGCGACTGATTCACAGAACACAGTCAACTGTCACTAGGACAGGCGCCTGTGAATCGTTCATCAGTAGCCTGTGTGAAATAATCAGAGAAGCCCAAAACTATATTGTGAAAGTTTGTGCATAACAGGCGACTGTAGAACAAAACACAGTCGACTGTTTTTGAGACAGGCGACTGTAATCTGTTCAGCAGTCGACCGTTATAAACAATCCTAGCACAAACAATAAAGAAATGAATTGGGGTCAAAGGACAATTGATCTAATGAAGTCCTATGACAGAATGTAGATGTGTGTGAGTGCTCCATCAATGTTCTACTTCTAAGCTACATACTAGAAGAGATAAAAGAAAATTACATTGACGATAAATCTATTCTTTCCATCGTATGAGCTTGAAGTCTTCACAGAGCTTCAATCATCATCTACGATCATCCAATCCATGTCATTTGCCTTCAATGAAGTTTGTGAGTCATCCATTGCTAGTAGATCTTCATAATTAGCTTAGGCAATGGATTAACTGCAAAATAGGGGATTAGTTCACAAGTATTTATGTTTGCTCATCATTAACACCAAGTAGGGAGAAGTCCAATACTCAACAATATAATATTCATACAGATAATATCCTATTTATAGAATATATACACCCATTCATTCAAGTATACACCGATATACTCATTACTTTATTAATAATAATTTATTTATATATCTATATACAAATATATCATAGATATACAAATAATATTCCTTAAAATATCAATTAGCATAACTCAACGCTTATGCATCCATATATTCATTTTAACACATGTGCGTACATACTACATATTCATATCAATCTAAATACCAATATGTCACACAATCCCTAATACAATACAATTTGATCACTAATAAAAATACAAGCTACTTACTAATACAAAATCAATAATAGTTCACACCACAACTTCCATATATTCATACAATGGCATACATCCAAATTATTTAATCCGAATATTCACATATATAATATACATCGTATATACTTATGACCCTACAACTCCATATCAAGATACACATATAACATTCAAAGTATTAAGTATAAATATTCATACAATAGCCAACCATACAAATATCCTAATATACTTCCAAGTGTACAAGTATAGAAGCAATTATGGTATTTTATGCATAGGGATATTACACATATCAGACGTCTCATCCTACACCAAAGTCACTATGAAAAGTGCTTTGGGCCACACGTCTGGTGAACAACTACTAGGCATTTGTCCTGCTCATAAAAACACTATAAAGAGTGTTTTGACAATACGATCAAATGTGATTGGTTCGATATGATTTCTAAAGAACCCTATGATGGAAATGATGCATAATGAAAGTGTGTGGGCATCTTTTGAAGGCTACAAATAATATATGAAATAAAAATAAGATTACATGAATATTAAATCAAAAATAAACTTAAATTCTTCAAGCTTCATGTAATGCTTTTCTCCAAATCCTTGAACCATCATTTACCATCATCCAATTACCGAATGTTTTGTCTTCTCATCAAGATAATAAAAATTTAATCTAAAACTAAAATGATGGGAGTCATTAGCAACTATATAATGAGGTGATCATCATCAAAACAAAAGTGTGCAAATTGGCCAATATCCAACAATCTCTCCCTTTTTGATGATGACACCCATTATGTGAAAATAATAAAAATTATCATAAAGCACATGCTAATGGCCCCCTACTTATATGCATACCAAAGATATATCAAATTAGAAAGGAAAATACAAATGCATATAATTGGGAATATGGTAAAGTAATGCTAAAAGATGTAAATCACTTATGCAAGCATACATTTTCACAGAATCCAAATATCTCTCCACCTTGTCATTTGTTGGCCAAGTTAGCCCATAAACTAGGTCACACTTTTAATTTTGATGATGACAAATAAGTCACATGCTATTAATATGTTTGTTTAGCGACTTTCAAATCAAAATAAAGCTATATTGACCAAAGGGAAATTTCGTAATTTACACATCAATCAACTTGTCCCAAAGTTGTTCAAAGATAGCCAAAGCACATCATGATAATTATTCATGAATTTTAGCTTCAAAATGATGGCAAAAAAACAAGTCAGAGATGAAGGGGCAATTAGGTAATTGTACATTGGTCAAACATCTTCTATGAAAGTCAAAGAAAGAAGGAGAAGATAATTTGAGCAAAGACTTGGTCAAATTTATCTTGAAAGTCAAATCAAGAAGGAGGAAGAGTTCATGAAGGATTTCATATTTGGGTGGCTTCTTGTCACTCCCCGCTTCCCATCATACTTGGAAGCGAGGACGCGAGCGAGTCTGCATGGGCTGAAGCGGTGAAGCTCAAACCCAATAAGCGTCTGTGAATAAAAACCATACACAGAAACTTGCATGCATTCAGAGACAACAGAAATAACTACAAATTTAAAGCCACACCCAGAAAGGTACATAAGAGTAACAAGGCCCAGCATGGCCAAATAAACTACAGAGTTCTACAAAGATGGGTACATACCCTACAAAAGTGCAATAAAAGGAATCCTGAGCAGTAGCTGGTAATGCTCAGTAACTAGTCCTCAGTGTGGAGGACTCTGCATCAGTGTACTCCCAGTCCAGGGGGGTCAGTCTCCTCAAGAAGCTCTTCCTCTAGGTAATTTATCTTGTGACTTGACTTACATTCCAAACACCATAGAAATGTATGTTAGTAAGGGTCCTTGGCAAGCATTAGTTGTGAACAGGACCCTTAGCAAGGTTTTCAAAAGCAATTTACATGGTGATTAAAGAATTATGAATAATCGAACAATTATAATTTCTAAGCAGTATGAAAAGAAATTATATTAGCATGGTAGTTCTATTATAAGGGAAAGCAGTAATAGTACTACATGTCATACATTTCAAGTTAGCAGTTTTCAAGATGTTCATGAGTGTATCTAACCAGTGTCTAAGGTTCATGTCGTTGGGCAAACAGTGAGTGAATCTATCTTCGCGTGCCCTCGAAGGTGATCCGTTCACTTCCGACTAGTGCCCGTGAACCCAACCACACCCACGTGTACTTTTCTGGAACACGAGCCAGATTCAGCCAAACCGGCCCACAAGATTTATGATACTTTTCTGGAATACGAGCCACATTAGCCAAATCACCCCACGAGATAGCCAAATCAGGCCAGTACTATTTATGATTAGCCAAACTGGCCTGCAATATTCATGATTCTCAAATTATTCAAGAGATTCATATGTGTCCATCAGTGTTTTGCAATTCATACTGTTACAAAGCATGGAATTCTAAGATATAAGTTTGCATGAGTGTGAAACATGGTATAACAGCAATATTTAAATGAAATAATATTTTAAAGGATGTAGAAAATGCACACTTGTCTGATTTGAGCGATTTTAGTGTCGTTGTGATCGTATGAAAGGCGCAGATGTTTCTGCATCATCAGATTTATGATATTAAGTTAAACGTGTTTAAGTTAATAAAATATTATTATAACTATTATATCTAATATATAATATATGGTTTTATATGAACTATAACGATATATATGTATACATAAAATAATTACGCATAAAATATACTCACATATTGTTAGTAATCAACTAATATATGTAATGTACTGTAGCAATATATAAACTAACACATTATATACATATTCACTCACAGTTTATATATATATACACACACACATACATTCATACATAGTAGTAAATAAGCCGTGCACACGTGCACGTGGACTGGGAAAACGGTCGGAAAGGGGAGGAGGAACAAAAAGTGTGGGGGTGTGTGGGTGAGGGTCCAGGGGCAAAAATGTAAAAACCAGGGTTGTATGTGCAAAATTCCTCACCTCCTCTCTTATCCCTCAAAATACCATCTCTTATCCAATTTCTCTTGTCCAAATTCTCTTATTCAATTTCTCTTGATAACATCCCTATTTTATAGAATATATATATATATATATATATATATATATATATATATATATATATATATATATATATATATATAGAAAGATTAGTGTGGATCTTTATTAAAGTGGTAAAACTGTACAAGACATAAAGTAATAACTCACTGTTGTGTGCGTAACGTGTTGGATCCTGTGGATAGCAAACAACACTAGAAGGGGGGTTGAATAGTGTTGTATAAAAAATATACTTTTTTGTTTTAATAGGTTAGCACAATTCAAAACCTTCTAATATTGCCTAAGAAACCAAGTAGAGTGATCTACGCTTGATTCTTAATCAACTTAAGTAATCTGAAGAACAAATTAGAGAGAAAACACTTCTGGTAGTCGACTCCCTATGAACAGTAGTCGACTCCCAGAGAGATATTATGCACAGCTCAACTAAAAGAATGAGATAGATTTGATTACAGATAATACCAATATTATATCTATATTCACAGCGGATAACAGAGAGTTAATCTGTGCAACAATCAGCAAATAACAATATAAGTGCAAAGATAAACAAACACAGAAAGAATCAAATGCAAACACAAGGATTTTTATCTTGATTCTCCACAACCTTGGGTACGTCCAGTCCCCGACCAATCCGGTGCGAGATTTCCACTATTTGCCTTGGCAAATACAACACCTAACTCCACACGTTAGGATTTTTCCATACACCTAGCCTTGACCAGGATTTTCGATTGCAACACTGCAACACCTAGACTTGTCTAGGATTTCCAACACCCTTACAACAAATAGCAGATCACAAAATGAAAAATCAATATCCAACTCACCACAATATTTGGTGGAGTTTGGATTTACACCCAAATTCTATAACAAACAATAATAGATAACAAAGTGTATTCGTGGCTAAATAGAATATGATCGTAGATCACACAAATATATGAATTACGTCTTTGTAATCTAAATCAATGTTTTCAAAAATCCTTTCAAATAGAAGCAGAGGATAGAGAACATGGATTTTGAAAAACAATAGCCAAATAAAATGTTGATCTCAAAAATAATAATAACTTAAAGAAAAGAGATCAGAAATATAAATGCAGATTTGGCTAAAAGAAATGAGAGCTGAAAATTAGAGATCCTTTAGAATTTTACAAAAGAGAGAATTTTGAATTCAAGTATATTGTATATTTTGATATCACAAAATGATCCTCTATTTCATATCTTTCTGCATTTCATAACTTAAACAATACATTCATTTTTGCATTTCATATCTTTCTCCCCTTGTCATCAATAAAAAATAACATACTTATTTCAACAAATATTTTATCCAGACAATAAAACATGAAGTTGGAGAGAGAGTAAATCAATGATCAATTCTGCAGAGAAGTGTTAGTATTATGATATGAGCAACATATTTTTTTGGCAAAATATATTAGATAATAATTAAGCATAATGTTCGACCATAAGCAAAAAAATATAAGAGTATCAACGATCACAGCATAAGGTAGTTATTATAGACCAAAAGTTTTGAAAACCATTGTTTTTAAAAGACCATTGTTTTAAAAGACCATTGTTTTGAAATTAAGAATGACCAACATTATTCTCCTTCTTCAAGGACTTGATCTCCTCAAGGATTGTCTTAAGAGTTTTCTTGGTCATATCATTGCTACTCACCACCATATCCTTCAGATCAGCAACCTTCTTGTTAGGAGCTTCAAATCTTACTTTTTGAGAAATCTTCAAGTTTGAAATCTTCTTAATCAGCATGTCTTGAAGTTCCACAATGTAGGCCGGTGGCTCCTCATCATCTTCTCCTTCTCCTTCGTCATCTTTTTCTTCCTCTTCCTCTTCATCAGAATCTGTAACAATACGTTTCTTACCTTTCTTTTTAGCAGAAGATTCTCCTTGTTCAGCAGCAAGAGTTTCTTCAGGGACATTTTGGTTGAGATCAATATAAAGCCCCATTCTTCCGAGCGTGTGTGCATCAAACACAAGAGCCGGTTCCAAAATGTCGGTTTCATTGTCAAGAGGAAAAATTTGACCAATAAATAGAATTATAAGATAATGGCCATGAGCTAAGGAGGTATATAACTTATCAGATGATGCAGATGCAAGAATGGAATCCATGATACCTTTAGACCAATTTACACGGATATTACCTTGCATTGCGTAACTACATTTGGCCTGTTTTTCAGAAAGGATAGAATGGCTACCAGACTTCTGCGTGATATTATAGGATATGATATTTGCTAAAATTCTTGCTGGGTAGCGCAAATCACTACAAGGTAGTTTAGTTTGAAAATATCTACACAGAAAGTACATTCTATCAAGGATATCCCTATCAGTCATTTCAATATTATCCAACAGTTCTCCAGAGTAAGAAATTCCTAAGGCTTGCCCAATGTATTTAACAGTTATGGCTATTTTAGAGTCAAGAACTTTGGTGACAAATCTAGATTTAACAAGATCAAAGTCCATGTTGGTGTAAAACAGATACACAAGCCTAGGATAGCACATGAAGACATTTTTAGATGAAAATAGAGTAAGAAGATTCTGAAACTCTAGAATATCGACAATTCCGTAATTCAAAACATAATCTAAGTTAACAAACCTCTCATGGAGGATTTGCCTTGTAGAGATGCTAAGAAATTTGTCATATGAAACATTCTTGAAGAGAAAAGCTTCAATAATTTCTCTTTGGGAGAGAGATGATTCATTTGTAACATTCCTCTTTTTAGAGATAGTTTTTTTGAAAGGCATATATATAAAAATAAAATTGATTTACAAAACAAGAATATCAACAAGTAAATGAAGTAAAAGTTGATGAGAGGAGTTTTTACCTTGAGATATACTTTGGAGGATGATGAGATGAGGTGAATAACCCAAAAGAGCAAGAAAAAATTTCAAAGAGGGGTGAAAGAGAGGTAGTCGGCTACCTAGGGTTGGTTGCTTTGGGGTTTTTATCTCTTGGGGTAAAAGAAGATGATGAATAGAGGCTTTTAGATCAAGAGATAAAGGGTTGAGATCATTTCTCCTTATTGGGTTAAGTTTCCTCTTGTCTTTGAACCCATTTAACTTAATGGAATCCAAAACCAGTCAGAAAAAAATAACCCAGATTTCCGCACAGCTCACTGGTAGTCGACTCCCTCATATAGGTGGTCGACTCCCAGCTGGGCTGAGTCGTTTTCTCATCCCGAGGGGTTTTGGTCCAAGGCTGAGTGCGTTTCTGAAAGAAAAATGTTTTATAAATATAAAGCAAACATTTCTAATCATATAAAAGAATTTTTAAAAGAATTTAACAATCATTTTAATTTATTTAAACATTTTGTACATATAGTTTTGTGAAGCAATTTTGTCGCAAAAGCTTTTTGACGTTGTTCTTGTTTCTCCTCCTCGTTCTTTTTAGAGTACCTGAAAAGTTAAACATTTATGGTACTCCTTGCTTTTAAGTCCAGAGGGTTAGTCTTCAGGAAACCAAACTCAATATGGTTTAGTTCCTTTATGAAAACATATTTGTAATTCTTGTTCAAATAAACTTTTTGAACAAAGTTTGTGGTGTACCTTTTTTGTCTCTGCTCGGACAGGTTCTTTGGTATCCAGATGCTCAAAAGATTTTTGTTAGAATGATGCATCATAGTATGCTTAACACATTTCTTGGTATGATTTGAAACATATCCAAGTCCCGTTTTGCTAGATGAAGCTTTTTGATTTTCAATTAAACTATCTAGCTTTCCCTTTCCTTTGTTAAAATTTTTCAACAATTTTCATCGTAGCGTCGTATATGTCTTTAACAGATACGAGAAGATTATTCAAATTTTCAACCTTTTCATTCAAGAAAAGAATGTCTTTTTGCAAAGACTCATTATTTTCTTTTAATGCAATGTTTTCTTTATTAATCTTTTCCTTTTCTTTAGTCTCGTTCTTAACTAATCTAAGTGTTTTTCTATGTTCTTCTTTAATGAGCTTTTCATGCATTTTGCATAGCTCCTTATATGCTCCCCTATAATCCATATCTTCATCATTACTTGATGATGAATCATTATCACTAGATGAATTATACATGTGCTTACCTTAGATGATGTGGAAGCCATAAAATACATACATGATGTCTCTTTTCTTCCGCCTTTGTCGTCTTCTAAGGATTCATCGGATGGAGAAACATCGCTTTGGTCGAAGGCTGCATAAGCTTCCTTCTTTGGTCGAAGGCTGCATATGCTCCTTCTTTGGTCGTCGAAACCTGTTTCTTCCATTGTTTCTTCTCTCGTGGTTGTCTCGGTTCTTTCTGCGCTCTTTGGAATCATGGTTGTTCCTTTCTAAGGAACGGTCTCTTTTGACATGCCTTGGTTTATTGCAACCAAAACAGATAATACTGTTAGTGGGTCTAAAAGAGCGTTTAACATACTTACTTGTGATGAACTCTTTAAAGTTCTTTGAGATGAAGGCAATATGATCTTCTTTGTCCGTGTAGTCGGAATCTTCTTCTTGAGCTTTGAAAGCAAGATCTTCTTCTTTGGTTTTTCTTCGATCTTCTTGTCTTCTTCAAGTTCAATCTCATATGCCATGAGATTTCCCATCAGCTCTTTGATGGTAAGATCTTTTACGTTGTGTGCTTCTCAAATCGCGGTTGTCTTTCCATTCGGGTTGGAGAGATCTCAATATCTTCATCACCTGCTCGTTTATTCGAAAAGTTTCTTTCCTATCCTGCGAGCTTATTTGTAATGTTAGTAAAACGAGTATTCACATCAGTAATACTCTATACTTCTTTCATTTTAAAAGATTCAAATTTAGAGTGTATACGTGATTCTTTTACCTTTTCAGTTCCCTCATGACTTACCAGAAGGGTGTGCCATATTTGATGCACTATCTCCCATTGAAAAACTCGATTGAATTCATTACCTGTTACGGTGCAAAATAGTGCATTCATCGCCTTTGCATTGAGATTTGCTCTCTTCTTGTCGTCGGCTGACCATTTTCTAAACTCAACTTCGGTAGGTGCGATGTATGGAACTTTAGTGATGGTCCATGCTTCGATGTCCAGTGACTCCAAGTAAGTCTTCATCCTAATCTTCCAGCTAGCATAGTTGGTTCCGTTGAACATGGGTGGTCGCATGGTGTTGAGTCCCTCAGAGTGAAACGATGTTAATGCCATCACCTTTATAGCCTCACTCTGGTACCAAGTCCTGTGGATGACAAACAACACTAGAAGGGGGAGGGGGTTGAATAGTGTTGTATAAAAATAAACTTTTTCGTTCTAATTGGTTAGCACAATTCAAAACCTTCTAATGTTGCCTAAGAAACCAACTAGAGTGATCTACGCTTGGTTCTTAATCAACTTAAGTAATCTTAAGAACAAATCAGAGAGAAAACACTTCTGGTAGTCGACTCCCTATGAACAGTAGTCGACTCCTAGAGAGATATTATGCACAGCTTAGCTAAAAGAATGAGATAGATGCGATTACAGATAATACCAATATTATATCTATATTCACAGCGATAACATAGAGTTAATCTTTGTAACAATCAGCAAAAAATAATCTAAGTGCAAAGATAAACAAAAACAGAAAGAATCAAATGCAAACACAAGGATTTTTATCCTAGTTCCCCACAACCTTGGGTATAACCAGTCCCCGACCAATCCGGTACGAGATTTCCACTATTTGCCTTGGCAAATACAAGCACCTAACTCCACTCGTTAGGATTTTCCCACACACCTAGCCTTGATCAGGATTTCCGATTGCAACTCTGCAACACCTAGACTTGTCTAGGATTTTCAACACCCTTACAATAAAGGGCAGATCACAAAATGAAAAATCAATATCCAACTCACCACAATATTTGGTGGAGTTTTGATTTACACCCAAATTCTATAGCCAAGAGTAATAGATAACAAAGTGTAGTCGTTGCTAAATAGAATCTGATCTTAGATCACACAAAGATATGAATTAAGTAGTTGTGATCCAAATCAATGTTTTCAAAAATCCTTTCAAATATAATCAGATAATAGAGAACATGGACTTTGAAAAACAATAGCCAAATAAAATGTTGAGCTCAAAATAATAATAACTTAAAGAAAAGAGATCAGAAATATAAACGCAGATTTGGCTAAAAGAAATGAGAGCTGAAAATTAGAGATCCTTTAGAATTTTACACAAGAGAGAATTTTGAATTCAAGTATATTGTATATTTTGATCTCACAAAATGATCCTTTATTTATAGGTAAAATGAGAGGATTTGAACTTCAAATTAGTTTGACTTTTGCCCCGAAAATCATGGGAGCAATAAGTTGGAGAGATAATTAAAATCAGGTCAAACGTTGAAATTCGACAGCTGGTAGTCGACTCCCTAGGAGTGGTAGTCGACTCCCAGAGTGTTTCAGGAAAAAAACAATTTCCAGATGGTAGTCGACTCCCACTCTTTGGTAGTCAACTCCCAGAGCAATTTTCTCTGAAACACAGCTAGCAAGAGATGTAATTAACTCCAGGGTGTAATGGAGATTAACTAAAAAGATGAGAAGTAACTAGCAATTTCTCTCAAGAGATTGAAAATGATTTTAAAACATTTAAAAACATTTAACTTCGAAATCATTTTTAGTGTGTGTGTTATAATTACTTTTGGCTTTAACATAATCCTAAGAAAGACGTAACTCACACACTATAGACTTAGTACAAGTTTTCCCGAAGCTTGATCAGATGGTGATGTGAATGCGAGCTTTTCTGGAGCTTCTTTTCCATTTAAGCGTGAGCTTTATCATTGAGCTAGCAACGTTGTCCTCGTCTTTGCTAAGTGAGCGTAGATTTGTGCTTCTTCGGAGTATGTATAAAGCTTTTCATTCATCGCATAATCTGCACACTTAATTGTAGTGTAGTTAGTACACTAACCTCATGTAGTGTGCTCATCATCAAAACCACTTGGGGTGGAATTCAATTTCCATCATAACGTTCTCCTTTGATGTTGGGTTACAGGTAGAGGGCCACGGCGACTACGGCCTGGATGGCGGCAGGAAGCGATGACCGGAGGCTGCGTTCAGATGGTCGGGGTGGTGCTAAAGGGCATGGAGGCTGCTATCTCATGGTGTCACCAAATTGAGAGGGAGAGGGAGGTCGTGGTTGCGGGTGTTTGTGTAGGGTGGAGGAAGGTGGCGCCAGTGGTTGTAGGTGAGCAGAGGGAGGTCGTGTAAGGGAGGAGTTTTGGGAGTTTTGGGAGGATGAGGACGGTGGGTGGTGGTGCAGGTTGAGGTGGCATTGGCGAGGGCTGGAGGAGGCTACGGTGGTGCGGGCTCGGGGTCGGGGGCTACCGGAGGGAGGCTGGAGTCGTGTCTTGTGGGGAGCTTTCGGAGATGGAGGTTGCGGATCGGAGGTGGTGGGGTGGTGCGGCTTCGATGGGAGGAGGTGATGGAAGGTGGTGAGAGGAGGTGTTGGAGTAGGGTGCCGTGGGGGGTCATTGGAGGTGAAGGAGAGAGGGAGAGGGGTCGGAGTAGGGTGGCGGCCGCAGGTGGAGGCTGGAGGGGAAGTTCTCCGGAGGTGAGGGAGGAGGGAGATGGCAGCCAAGTTAGGGTTTAGGGGGGCTTTGGTTTTGTGGGGGCGGTGTGTGTGTACGCGTATGTTTTAGGGTTGGGTTAGGGTTTTGGAAGTAGGAAGAAAAGGCAAGAACAAAGAAATAATTGCAAATAATGGTAGGGGTTAAATGCCATAAACATATGGTAAAAGTCTTCTCGAGCTTATATGGAAAGTATTCAAATTTGAATTCAAAAAAATCAAATACACACACACACACACACACACATATACTCATATGATTATAATCAATTTGTTTTAAAAATGATACGAGCTATAGAAATAATAAATAAGATCATAAGTCAACTATATATAAAAATAATAATTCTATATCAATAAAATACGTACGAATTACGTACTGATAAATACAGGCTGTTACACTTCAAGAATCCTAGTGCAAGTGGATTCAAAGAGTTCATGTGTACGAACAACTCTAGTTGGATATTAAGAGTTAATGTGCAACATGAAGTTTGAGTTCTACTAGAATTCATGTGTAAAGTAACAGAAAGGAGTTTCTATTGGATTTGAAGACCTATTCTATTGGGAGTTTCCAATTAAATGAAGTCATCCAAATCAAAGAGCAATCAAGTTATTTTAAATTGACGATTTGGAGATTGAATTGAAGAATAGAGACTCTAATTGAAGAGGACTCTTATCCCTATAAAAGAAGAGGATACCTCTTATGGAGAAGTATACTATTGCATTTCATTAAGCAAAAATCTCAAGAGATCATCAGTGTCCGTACTTGGCCAAATTCCTCTCCTCTGAGCTTCAAAGAGATCATCAAATTCGCAAGAAGAAGAATGAGCTCTATAGACTAAAAGAGCATAACTTTCTCTACAGAGCTCGGATCGACGTACCGTTTATGCCAGGACAATCACACCTCAGCGCTCTATGCTACAGTGAAATTATTATAATTTTAATCTCTGCGTTAAATCAGTTTAAATTACTTTAGGTGTAATGATTCGGGATATAAATTGCATATTTTCCCCACTAACTGCCCCCATTTTGTGCTAAAGACTAGGCTTAATTGTGCTCTTTTTGGGTATATTTGCATTTCATTTCATTTTAGGAGCTTACTCTCATTTTTGGCACAAAAGATGGATTTTATCATCTTTATTGGCTTCCTAATATTTTTCATGTGCTCCTGATATTATTGTGATCTTATCGCATTTTTTGGAAATTATTTGAGCATGTGAATAATTTATATGGATTATTGGAGGTCAATATTAGTTTTTAAATAGCCATTATATTTATTTTGTCATCATATTGGACTAATTTCTCCTTCTCCTATTTTTCAGGTACCCCTAGGAGTCTTGGGGATTTTCCAGAATTTTTTAGGAATTTTCTGGGCCTCCTAGGTATTTTTGGTGATTTTTATGGAGGAGAAATGGGGTTTAAAACCCAGAAAAGAGTTTTAAAGGAGCGTCGCGTGGCGCAATCTTGTTGCGCCACGCGGCGCAAATATGGCCGCAGATCCATGCGGGCCGGCACTGTAAGATTTTGAAAAAAATAAAAATAAAAAAAAGGAATTATAGCGGGCCGCTCTTGGAGCGGGCCGCTCAAATATTAGAAAAAAGAGTTTTATTGTTTTTGCGGGCCGTCCCAGCGGCCGGCCCGCCCCCGAAAAATGCAGCAGGTGCGTGCTTAAAGTTAAAAAAATAACGAAACGCTTATGCGCGCGCTGGAGCGGGCCCACGACCCGCTCCGCTGGCTGAAGAGAGGGCGGGGCACGCATTTTGTGCGTGCCCCCTTGTTAATTTTGCGGGCAACCTGCGTTTTCACGGGTCGGGCGCCCCTCGCCCGACCCGCTAGCCCCTATTTCGCCCTGATTGGGAAATTTTCAACCGGGGTGCTGCTATCTTCGTTTTTTGGGTGTTCAGCGGCTGTTCTTGGTCTTTTGGAGATTTTCTAGGGCTAGGGCTAGGGGAGGAGGCCATGGGAGCTTGAGGAAGCTTGGTGGAGCTTGGAGAAGCTTGGAGGAAGGCAAGTTGGAAGAGGCTAGGGCTCATTTGGGTGAAAGCTTGAGTGAAATTTTTCCTCTTTCTCTTTGTATTTTGACATCTCATTTTGTATTGAACTTGGGTTAATTTTGAATGTAATTTTCTTATTGTTTGCTATGATTGTGTAGTGTTGATTTGGTGTGGATTGTGACTCATTGAGATTGGTAGTTAATCTTGCCCTAATTCCCTCTTGCCCAATTTCATTGCTAATACTGGATGTGTAATTAGGGCACAATTTCATTGGTAAAGACCCGAAAGGGCACAATTCGAGATGAATCCATGTTTAAATTTGATTAGTGCCATGATAATGCATCCATCCCCATTGCTAATCTTTGCGTTATTTAAAGCTAAATTTTTCGATTGGGCTTCCTTAGCCGGATGACCAATCGAGTTATATGCGGGTAATTAGGACTTGATTAACACCAATTTTAATGAGCCCACAACCCATGCTCTTCCTCCTAGCTATCCTAACTCCACATTTGGCCCTCTAACCCTACTAACTTAGGGTAGAATTTTAATTTTCACCACACTTTTTCCCACACTGTCATCCACCGTTAGTTGAGGTAGTTGTAACACACTTTATTTTTCGTTATCGATCAAATTTGTGAAAATAGAACGACTTGTCCCTGTGATCCGACCCGGTACTCACCGGTTATTTTTATTGCATTGACACTCCTACGCTTGGGAGTGGAAGGCGTGCCCCGTGTGCGTTTTCCGAGTCAACCAATTGGCGCCGTTGTCGGGGACAACGGTTTCTATTATTAGCATTTTTTGATTGATTTTGAAAGTTTAGTGTGACACTTCTATCTCTTAGTGTGTGTCTTTCCTTTTGTTTATTTTTCTCTTATTGGGTCTTTTGGTTGTTTATTTTCATTTTCTTCGAATTTTTTTTAAAACATGGCATCATCTTCAGATTTTTCGGACGTTGATTTGGAGGATATCCCACTCCAGCCATACTTTCATGGTTCGGAGTGGGAGAACCCTCATTTACATATTAAAATTTTTGAAGAATGGATGCATTCATGTCTTGGTGGGAATATCGGTGATGATTGCATATATTTTAGATTCTTTCCCTCTTCTTTACAAGATGATGCTAAATTGTGGTTTGATTCATTATCTCTTGACTCTCATTTTACTTGGTTGTCATTTCAGGCTGAATTTCTCCGAGTGTTTTTGCCTATCTTTTTGGAGCAGGTACAGGGGCGACAAGCCATGGAGCAGTATATAGCGAGCTTTGCCCAGGCTGAATGGGAGGCCTACCATCAGGCTTGGCAGAGGTTTACAGATTTGGTGCTTGCGTGCCCACACCAGAGCTTTCACGAGGATCATCTTCTGCAGATCTTCTACACAGGTTATCGCCATCTGGGCGGGATTTTGTACAAATGAGCTGTGGTGGGGAGTTCTTCGATTATTCGACCGAGGATTCATGGTGTTACCTTAGGGACCTTGCAGAGTGGGAGCAGACTGTGCCATCTGGAGAGCCGTCACTTGGATATGAGGATGATGGCCAGTCCCAGTTTCCACTTCAGGATGCAGAGCAGCAGGTCCAGTACCAGCCTGAGGAGCCGGCTGAGGGCTCTTTCCAATGCGACCCTATGGAATACCAAGAAAAACCAGTGAAGAGGGTGCATTGGGGCCAAGTAGAGGAATTTGAATATATACATTTGGATGAGTCAGAGGAGATAGATGATGGAGTGTGTGTCGACCACGACGATGACACGATGCATTTTCACTTTGAGGTTGAGGATGAAGCGAATGTGCATGATGGCCTAGAGCAGATTAAGGACACCAAGGAGCCTGAGCCACAGTCCACTTCAGAGTTAGCCTCACAGGTCGATGCGGTTGAGTACTTAGGGAGGACGACTGAGATGAACTATTTCTGGGATGGCGAGGATGATGCGTGCTGGGATTTGCCCGAGATGAGTCTACCTCCAGTCCTGTCATCGATGTCACTTCCCTTGCCTTAGGATGCGCACTTGCCGGTCATCGAGGAGGTTTGTCAGGAGCAGTTACCAGTTGTGGGGAGTGCCGCAGAGATTGTTGATGTTGATGTCGAGGAAGAGGATAGCGACGAGGATTGCGACATGGTATATATTGAGCCCGAGCTCCCTCCTACTCCGGTTTTCCCTCAGCAGCCACTTCCACCACCTCCTGAGGCAGCGTATCATGCCACACCTAGCACCACATTTCAGGGAAGTTTCCACCATATCATGCCTTGCCTTTCTGAAACCAAATTTTCACTTCTATATACATTTGTTTCAGATTGTCGTCCATTGCATTTAAATTCTTTTATTTGTTTTGACGACCCGTTTTGGAATGCTTTTGCAGGGCATGAGGACATGGCTTGGATTGATGCAGCTCGTCTCCAACATGATCCATATTATCTAAAGGAAATGCTTGGAGTTGCATTGCTGGAATCCAAAGAGGCCGGTGGCGGCCTAGCTCTAAAGCAGCTGGCGGAGGAGCAAAAGGATATGATCGAGCAGTTGCCACCGCCGTTATACTTCCGAGATCCGCCTTTTGCTAAGGTGTATTCTTTCCTTTAAGTAGTGTAAATAAATAAAAATTTAGTTAGTTTGCTTTTGCATGTTTGCTTTCGTATGTTTTTTTTCTTTTCTAGGATCTTTTGTGAGATCTAGTACTCTTCCATCATTGAGGACAATGCTTATTTTAAGTTAGGGGGAGAGTGTTAGAATCTTTAGGATTAGTAGGATTTTGATGTTATCTTTAAAAATTTTTTTTTTGAGATCCCTCCATGTTTCCATCAATCCATGGTTTTCATTGCAAATCATATTTTGGCCTCCTTGTCCATACGCCATTTGCTTTATGTAGTCCCTACATGCTTCCATGCCATGCAATTTTTCGGATTATTATTTTGGTATCGATTTCTCGATGTTTGATTGGCACGTTTTCATCTCTTTTCCAATTTGGATTCAAATGTTAATATACCATGTATGAAGCTATTTTATATGTTGTGATACTCTCTTTGAGATAATTTGGGAAAATTTTGGTGTAAGTAATTGCATGAGTTGGGATGAATGGTGTAGTTTTTAATTCGATTGGATTTGGCCAATTGTGCATGCTTCGTTTTCCTCTTAGGAGTGGGTGGATGAGTTGCTAATTCATGTTGGAATAAAAAAAAGTTAGTATAAGTGAATGTTTCTTTCTAATCGAATCGAGTAGCGGGTGCCCCACGAAACATTGGGGAGGAGCCAAAGATGAGATTTAGGAGATCATTCCATCCATTTGCATGTATAGCGTCATCGCGTGTATGCAAATGTGTCGGTGTTTGCATTTATGGCGTTATCGCGTGAATGCAAAACATAAACTTACAAAATCCAAAAACATACAAAAAAAAGAGAAAAAGAAAAGAAAAAAAAAATGAAAGAATAATGAAAGAATAAGCTTCATGAATGATGCAATCTCATCTCCCACCACTTTGAAGGAATTTCTTTTGGTTTTGGCCATTTTCATGAAAATTTGAAATTTTGACATCGTGATATATCCTATTGAATGTGATACGGTGCTTATTACTTCACTTTTCTTTGAATTGGATTGAGGAGATTGTCATTTGTTGTTTATTTTCATACAGTGGGTATATTGGCTTTGAAATCATTTGGAAATACCATTTTGGAGTATGCCATGAGAGTATCTTGTGTTGGTGCATGTTTTTCCAATTTTATCCGAATTTATCGCAAATTTTGCTAGGGACTAGCAAAAAGCTAGTTGGGGGTGTGATTCGGGATATAAATTGCATATTTTCCCCCTAACTACCCCCATTTTGTGCTAAAGATTAGGCTTAATTGTGCTCTTTTTGGGTATATTTGCATTTCATTTCATTTTAGGAGCTTACTCTCATTTTTGGCACAAAATATGGATTTTATCATATTTATTGGCTTCCTAATATTTTTCATGTGCTCCTGATATTATTGCGATCTTATCGCCATTTTTTGGAAATTATTTGAGCATGTGAATAATTTATATGGATTATTGGAGGTCAATATTAGTTTTTAAATAGCCATTATATTTATTTTGTCATCATATTGGACTAATTTCTCCTTCTCCTATTTTTCAGGTACCCCTAGGAGTCTTTGGGATTTTCCAGAATTTTTTGGGAATTTTCTGGGCCTCCTAGGTATTTTTGGTGATTTTTATGGAGGAGAAATGGGGTTTAAAACCCCAGAAAAGAGTTTTAAAGGAGCGCCGCGTGGCGCAATCTCGTTGCGCCACGCGGCACAAATCTGGCCGCAGATCCATGCGGGCTGGCGCTGTAAGATTTTGAAAAAAATAAAAATAAAAAAAAGGAATTATAGCGGCCCGCTCTTGGAGCGGGCCGCTCAAATATTAAAAAAAAGAGTTTTATTGTTTTTTGTGGGCCGGCCCAGCGGCCGGCCCGCCCCCGAAAAATGCAGCAGGCGCGCGCTTAAAGTTACAAAAAAATAAATAACGAAACGCTTACGCACGCGCTGGAGCGGGCCCACGGCCCGCTCCGCTGGCTGAAGAGAGGGCGGGGCACGCGTTTTGCGCGTGCCCCCTTGTTAATTTTGCGGGTAACCCGCGTTTTCGCGGGTCGGGCGCCCCTCGCCCGACCCGCTAGCCCCTATTTCGCCCTGATTGCGAAATTTTCAACCGGGGTGCTGCTATCTTCGTTTTTTTGGGAGTTCAGCGGCTGTTCTTGGTCTTTTGGAGATTTTCTAGGGCTAGGGCTAGGGGAGGAGACCATGGGAGCTTGAGGAAGCTTGGTGGAGCTTGGAGAAACTTGGGTAAAGGCAAATTGGAAGAGGCTAGGGCTCATTTGGGTGAAAGCTTGAGTGAAATTTTTCCTCTTTCTCTTTGTATTTTGACATCTCATTTTGTATTGAACTTGGGTTAATTTTGAATGTAATTTTCTTATTGTTTGCTATGATTGTGTAGTGTTGATTTAGTGTGGATTGTGACTCATTGAGATTGGTAGTTAATCTTGCCCTAATTCCCTCTTGCCCAATTTCATTGCTAATGTTGGATGTGTAATTAGGGCACAATTTCATTGGTAAAGACCCGAAAGGGCACAATTCGAGATGAATCCATGTTTAAATTTGATTAGTGCCATGATAATGCATCCATCCCCATTGCTATCTTTGTGTTATTTAAAGCTAAATTTTTCGATTGGGCTTCCTTAGCCGGATGACCAATCGAGTTATATGCGGGTAATTAGGACTTGATTAACACCAATTTTAATGAGCCCACAACCCATGCTCTTCCTCCTAGCTATCCTAACTCCACATTTGGCCCTCTAACCCTACTAACTTAGGGTAGAATTTTAATTTTCACCACACTTTTTCCCACACTGTCATCCACCGTTAGTTGAGGTAGTTGTAACACACTTTATTTTTCGTTATCGATCAAATTTGTGAAAATAGAACGACTTGTCCCTATGATCCGACCCGGTACTCACCGGTTATTTTTATTGCATTGACACTCCTACGCTTGGGAGTGGAAGGCCTGCCCCATCCGTGTTTTCCCAGTCAACCATGTAACAACCTGGTCCCCGGGATATCCGATAAGTACGAATCCGTATCAGGTATTCTCGAAGAGACGAGTGTTACGTAGAAAGAAAGAAAAGAAGATAGTAGGAAGAACACTGCATGTACTATGCACGTGCTGGGAAGTAAAGTAAAACTCCATCAAAGATAAAAACAC
>CM061133.1:113115938-113508438 GCA_030789695.1 Scilla litardierei | reverse complement strand
GAAGGGACTCAGGATTTTTAGTAGAGAAAACGGCTTCTTCTACTTCAAATTCGAGGATGGACATGAATGTGAAAGGATCCTGCATGGTGGTCCTTGGCTTTTTGAGGGCAGACTGGTGGTGTTACAAAGATGGAGCACAACAATTCGACATGAAAGAGACATCCTTTCAGCGGTTCCAGTTTGGGCTCAGCTTCATGGAGTGCCCCTGGGTATGTGGACTAGAGATATTTTTAATATAATTGCCTCTGTTATTGGTGTGCCTCTTTGTTTGGATAGGCAAACTGCAAAACTGGAAAGGATATCATATGCCCGCTGTCTTGTGGAGGTGGATGCTAATAAACCAATTCCATCTCAAGTCATGGTTATGCTTGAAGATGGTTCTAAAATACCTGTAGGGGTGAAGA
The DNA here is from genome assembly GCA_030789695.1 of Scilla litardierei. Classification (NCBI taxonomy): domain Eukaryota; kingdom Viridiplantae; phylum Streptophyta; class Magnoliopsida; order Asparagales; family Asparagaceae; genus Scilla; species Scilla litardierei. Next base: position 113,508,034 of record CM061133.1, on the reverse strand, counting down.
TTGAAGGTGAGCCCCCTAGGTGTTCAAAATGCGTCTGCTTCGGTCATTCCGATATCCAGTGCCCTGACAATGTGAAGCCCCCTTCGATCCAAAATTCTGGTACGGTAGAGATTTTATTGGAGCAAAATGAAGGCCCCCTTATGAAGCCTATAGACAATGGTGGAACCCAACCGGATATTAATGTTGTTGCAACCAGCCTTAACGTATCTTCCTTGACCCTCACCTGCGGTACTGAGGGGGTGGATGAAAGAGTTTCTAATGTCAAAATGCAACCGGGATCTGTGAATACTTCTATACACTCTATCTTGACTCATGATGCGGCAACTCCTTCTGCAACTGAGAATATTTCTATACATTCAACCTTAACTCAAGATGCGGCTTCACCTCCGGATGCCTGCCATCACTCGGAACCTGGTGAACATCACCCGCAGCCTGCTGAAGGAGATTCAAATTCTATTGCTGGATTGATTGAGGACTCTAACTCCATTTTGAGCGACGGCCCTCAAGGTACTATTTTATCTACCAGCCCCCTACCTAACCTTGATGTTCAGTCAACAGATATGCCATTGTGCAGTGCCCAAGCTCCAAATAACATGGCCATTGCTGACCCTTTGACGATTGTGAACCCCGAGTGGGTGAATGAATCTATAGAAATAAACAGGTTGGTGAATAAAAGTGGTGATCAAAACAAGAAGACTGCTATCTTAGAGTCTATGGGGGGGAGTACTAGGAGGAGTTTGAGAATCAAAGAAGGGGCTTCTGGGAAGCCAAACCAACAATGTTGATCATGAGTATATTTGTTTGGAATACCCGAGGCCTAAATAACCCTGTTAGGAGGAGGGACCTACGGGATAGACTCAAGATCATTAAGCCTACAATGGTTATTCTTGTTGAGACAAAGTTGAAGAATGACACTGGGAGATGGCGTAGTTGTTTTCCTAAGGATTGGAAGATATTCCACAACTTCCACCTTAAGCCTCAAGGGAGGATTTTGATTGGGTTAGCAGATGTTTGGCAGGCCTCTACTAATTCTATTTCTAGCCAACATATAAGTTTGACTTGCAGCAATACGGGTGGTCTTACTGTTTTGATAACGGGTGTTTATGGTTCTAATCTTCGGAGTGATAGACTTTTACTTTGGGATCATCTGGTGGCGGATTCAGTATTGCATAAGGGGGCTGCATGGATAGTTGCGGGAGATTTCAATTGTGTAAGATTCTCAAATGAAAAGAGTGGTGGAAGGAGTTGTGACTTCAATGTTTTGGATGAATTTAATAATTGTGTTAGTAAGTGCTCTTTATCTGATGTCAAAAGTGTGGGAAATCCTTTAACCTGGTGTAACCAACGGATTGGTGATGGGCGTATTATGGCAAGACTGGATAGGGTGATGTGTAATCCTGCTTGGCTGCACCTTCTTCCTGACACGTTTGTTGAGTATTTGGACTCTAATACGAGTGACCATTCTCCCTTGCTAGTAAAACTCCACCCCAACAGAGGCGATTACCCTAAACCTTTTCGGTTTTTCAATGCTTGGGTCAAGTTTAATGGCTATCAAGAATTGTTGGATTCGGCTTGGAATTATGAGGTTGTTGGTTCCCCAATGCACAGGCTCTTTATCAAGCTTCGTAACCTCAAGCCTATACTCCGGTCGTGGGCAAAGAAACATGATATGAATGGGGATATTAAGGCATGTACGGACGCTTTACATGTCATGCGGAATTCTCCTGACATTCATCATGATATCCGGCTTCAACTTCAGGAGCGGGATTTGGCTAAAAAACTGACTTCTATGATTGCTGCTGAAGAAGAAATGTTACGCCAGAAGAGCAGACAAAATTGGCTTTCTCTTGGGGATAAAAACTCAAAATTTTTCTACATGGCCATGAGAGCCAGGCAGAACCACAACAATCTTGGGCATCTCATTGATACTAATGGTAATCTTGCCTCTTCCTGGGAGAATATTAGAAATGACGCCCCTAAGTATTATGAGAAACTTTACAATCAAAATAGTTATTGGGATGTTTTCCCCAACTTGGTTCCAAAGAGAGTTGTGACGCATGATGCTGCTATGTGGCTAGAGCGGGGTATCTCTAATGAGGAGATCAAGGAGGCGGTGTTCCAAATTGGGGTGGATAAATCCCCAGGGCCGGATGGATTTAATGGTTGCTTCTTCCAACATGGGTGGAGTGTTGTAGGTAACGATTTCTCGGAGGCCATTCACTCATTTTTCAGATCCACTTCTATTATGCATCCTATTAATCACACAAATCTTACCCTTGTCCCTAAAAATTCTAATGCCGCGAGCCTCCACGACTACAGACCCATTGCTTGTTGTAATGTAGTCTACAAGGTCATTAGCAAAATTATTTGCAATAGACTCAGGCTTATTATCCATGATCTTATTTCCCCAAACCAGTCTGCTTTTCTAAAGGGTAGACTTCTATCTGATAGTGCTCTGCTAGCACATGAACAGATCAGGGATTTTAGCAACCCTATGGGAGCCAGGGCTTGTTTGAAGCTGGACCTGAGAAAGGCATTTGATAGTGTCAACCGTCAATTCATATATTTTATTCTTCACAAAATGGGGTTTGGCAGGCGATTCATACTATGGATTCAGGAATGTATTTCCACTCCTACTTTCTCGGTCACTATTAATGGTTCTCCGACTGGCTATTTTAGGGGGAATAGGGGCATTAGACAAGGGGACCCGCTCTCACCTTATCTTTTTGTTATTTGCATGGAGGCTTTTTCTCTGCTTCTTGAAAAATCTATCTCTTTGGGCGTCATCCATCCCATGAAGCGGACTGGGGCTATATCTCACCTACTCTTTGCAGATGATTTGCTGCTTTTTTGCAGGGCAAATAAGCACTCTTTTGAGGGCTTAATTCTCTTACTAGAGGATTTTAGTAATTTTACTGGTTTGGAAATTAATATGGATAAGAGTACGGTGCTTTTTAGTAAAGGAACTCGCAACCCATCAGATTTGGCTAACCTCCTTGGTATCAAATTGGGGAATGCCATTACTACTTATTTGGGTTTGCCTTTATCCCCTAAATATCCAAAACCCACAATGTACAGTAGGCTGGTTGATAAATGCAGGAAGCGATTGCAGGGCTGGAGTTCCTCTTTATTATCTATCTCAGGGCGGATTGAACTGGTTAGAAATGTGATATATGGCATGGTATTCTTTTGGATCCAAGTTTACCGTATTCCTAAATCCATCCTCCGTACTATTACCTCTATTTGTAAGAAATTCATCTGGGGGGCCTCAAACTTATGGGCTTGGAAGGAGATATGTACTCCCAAAGAGGAGGGTGGGGTGGGTCTAAGGTTGCTACCAGACTTAAACTATGCAGCAGGGGTCAAATTGACCTGGCGTATGTTATCTGAAGATGGGCTCTGGGCTACTTATATGAGACACCATTATAAAGATTCATCTTCTTTTTTTGCTGCTAAAGGCACTCCAACCCAATCGGGCACCTGGAAATTCATGCTTGCTTGCAGACGGTTTTCTAAACACTTGATTAGAAGACAAGTTCGAGATGGTACTTCCACCCTCTTCTGGCACGATAATTGGTTACCTTCTGGTCCTCTTAGTGATTCCTTAGTTGTCCCGGAAGATGGAAATTGCAAGCGTGTCTCCGATTATTGGGACGGGGAAGGGTGGATTCATGATGCTACCATTGATCCGGTCCGTTCACAACTTCATGGCGTCACGTTGGAATCTGGGGATGATAGCTGGGTCTGGACTCTGGGGACCACCTGCAGGTTTGATGCGGCTTGGAGGGGTATTAGATGTCCAAGGGAAAAATTCAAATACTATAAACTCCTTTGGTTTACAAATCATATTCCAAAGCATTCCCTAGCTGCACTTCGTGCGTTTCTGGGCAAGTTGCTTACCAAATGCCACTTGGCGGCCTGGGGACTTAATTCAGATATATATATATATATATATATATATATATATATATGGACATGAGAACACTCACATACATATACAAACTAATATGTACCCACATGTTAGTACACCTAACATATGGACACATGTATCAATGCCGTACTTAGCCATAAGTAGAAGCGTATAGATACACCTACGACATCAATATACACATCAATATTTATACACTTATTTCACTCAATACATATGTACTTATATAAAGATTCACATAAGTATATATGATCAAAGACATATGCCATCACATGAATACATATAGATATATCTAAATACATACAATTCTATAGGTAATCACACACTCCTTGTATTTATATTTATATCTACCCACATACGTGTTCACATGATATTTAAACACACCCTACTCATAAGTCACAAAGCTAGCATACTTACACATACACATACATATGGGTATACCTAGATAAATCAGAGTATAGTTCAAGTATACATCCATTTATAGATACACATACTACTATATACATCATATCCAATATGCATACAATCTTACTAACATACATATGCAAATAGGTATATCCAAATATCGATACAATTATAGTAGGTAATCATACACCAATACTTTCACATCGATATGATGCACCACATATCCAGTGGGTAACTATACACAAACATATTACTTAAGCATGTAAGTATAAACACCTTCAACTATATAGACAATTATATATAATAGTTCGCACTCAAGTATGCACACAGTACATATCACTACAGTAAATAGTCCTGACAGTATGTATGTATAATATATCAACCTTCTAGTACACACTCAATTTTTATATGCAAATATACATTCATATGTATTCATCTCCAATATTTACTCACGTAAGTCTATATTTATCCAACTATACACATTACAAATATACCTACATACAAGCCATCAGCGTAACATATATTCAATATAGTATATATATACACACAATACTATGTATAAATAATAGCACAAGAATTATATCAATACAGTATATGTATCTATATACATACCATTTAGTAAGCCAACATATTTCACACACTACTTATGATACAACTCCAATAGTAGCTATACTCATATATACATATCTCACTATATCAATTTAACATAGAAGATGAGAGTCATATGAACAAACTTGCTTTAATTTGATGCTTGATGTTTATTTTGTTATTGTTATTGGAGCCTAACACTAAAAAGTAATAATTGAGGTGCAATAAGAAGAGAGTAATATTTAACGCTTGCTGTTTATTTTGTTGTTATTGGAGCAAGCACTAAATCTGCATTGTTCCTGTTCAATCCAATAAAGTAGTTTCTTAGACTGACCTTGACCTTTGTAAAACTCTACATTGATAATGTGTTGGGCTAACAGAAGAGATCCTGTCAAACGACAAGACCAAACAATTCAAACTGCACCTTAGTAGCTATATTCGCATGAAAAGCTTTGAAGACCTCTCCATGGTTTTTGTCCAAACCAAATGGAGTAATAGGATTTGTACCATTTATGGGCTTAACAGATCAAGGTTCAAAACGGCACGGGCTGGGCCGGCCCGGGCTGGGAGAACCCCCGCCCAGCCTGGCCCGCCGCCCGGCCTTTTTTGCCCTTTTAAGCCTCAGAGAGGCTTTTTGCATGCAAAAACCCGGGCCCGTGGGCCCAGCACCCCAGCCCAGCCCGGGCCTGGGCCACCGGGCCGGCGGGCCCCCGGGCCGGCGGGCCCTCGGGCCGTTTTGACACCTTGATTAACAGATACTTGCCTTTGTTCATTATCAAAATCGAGCTTGGTGTTTATAGTCCCAGACATACATATGATAATATAGGGGTGCACCTGAGATTGCCAGTTGATCTTTTTACAAGCACTTTGTCACGTTCCATTTATAATACAATTAAGGGATGTTTTTGAATGAGTTTGCTGACTAGACTAGATTTTTGGGGGACAATAATTTTTGGAAAACTTAGTGGAACTAAATCAAAAGAGAACTAAATTTTAGAGGGCTATTTTTTTTTGGAAAAAACTAAATAACAATTATTAAGTTTACATTATTATTCGTTTAAAATTATGGGATCCAAGCTTTTGATGGAGAATATTCTAAATGAACTAGGGAACTCAATTTTGTGGTGAACAAAAATTTTTCGGGTGGACTTACACAACAATTATGTGTTTTAATTATTATTGTTCGTTTAAAACTAGGAGATCCAAAATTGTGTGCCTGTGCTATTTTAAATGAATCACGACCGAAGGTGCCTGCGTTGATTTTTCACGCTAATTTGTTGTTCCACACCAAAGACGCCCACACCGAATTTGTTGTTTCGCGTCGAAAGCGTCTGTGCCGCTAAATATTATTACGCTAATTTGTTCTTTTAAATTTTGGCTGTGGAAATAATTTTTTAAGAAACAATGATTTCGCGGGGAAAAATCTTAAATGAACCGTGCCCGCATGCACGGGTTATGACTAGTGTATATATATATATATATATATATATATATATATAATGGATCAAATAACCCCCAAAATAACACCCAATCAAAAAGTCTATGACCCCATATTTTTTCGGATGATCCGAACCATTCATCTTGATCTCCACCCTCTAAAACCCTGCCCCACCAATTTTCACCACGATCCCATGTGTTTTGCTTGTTCATCCATCCGACCCAAATTTAATGGTTTTGCCTAAACAGAACTTTTGCGAAGGGTTGATGAACGGACAAAACACATGGGATCGGGCTGAAAATTGGTGGGGCATGGTTTTAGAGGTTGGAGAACAAGATGAACGGTTCGGATCTTCTGAAAAAATAGGGGGGCATAGACTTTTTAATAGGGGTTATTTTGGGAGTTATTTGATCCCTCCTCATATATATACACACATACACACACACATATACATATACATATACATATATATATATATATACATATATATATATATATACATATATACATATATATATATACATATATACATATACATATATATATATATATATATACATATATATATATGATTTAATGGAGAAAATGTGGCACCTGATTCAATGGATCTGGTGCCAAGACACAAAAAAGGTGGAAAGTACAAGCCCCCACATGGGCTTGTACTCGATGGGTCCCACCTTTTTGTGTCTTGCACCTGATCCATTGGATCAGGTGCCACCTGCTCTACATTAATCCCATATATATATATATATATATATATATATATATATATAGGAAAAAGGGGATCTAAGGTGCCTCCTTAGATGAAAATCTAAGGAGGCGCCCCCATTTCTCCCCATCTCCTAAAATTTTTTTGGAAATTTTTTTTCATGGGGTTTTTGTTCACATCATTGATGATCAACACACCAAATTTCAAGGGATTCCAATACTTTTTGAGCCACCATCTACCCCTTACAATTTCAACGGTTTAAAAACGTGCTGAAAATCCCACGAAGTTGCAAGGGATAGATGAGGGCTCAAAAAGTATTGAAATCCCTTGAAATTTGGTATGTTGATCATCCATAAGGTGAACAATAAACCCATGAAAAAAAATTTCAAAAAAAATGTGTGAGATGGTGGGAAATGGGGGCGCCTCCTTAGATTGAATCTAAGGAGGCACCTTAGGATCCCTTTACCCATATATATATATATATATATATATATATATATATATATATATATATATATACTAGTCATAACCCCTGCCCGCGGTCACGGTTCATTTAAGATTTTCCCTTGCGAAATCTTTGTTCCCCGAAATTTTTTTTTTCAAAACCAAAATTTAAAAGAAAAACAAATTATCTTACAATATTTAGCGGCACAGGCGTCTTCGGCGTGGGTGCCTTCGGTGCGGAACAACAAGTTCAGCGCATGCGCCTTCGACACAGGACACTAAATTCGACGTGGGTGCCTTCGACGCAGAACAACAATTTCGACGCAGGTGCCTTAGGCGCGGAACAACAAATCAGCGTTAAAAATGGCGCGGGCACCTTCGGCGCGGAACAACAACTTCAACGCATGCGTCTTCGACACAGAAAACCAAATTCGACGTGGGTGCCTTCGGCGCAGAACAACAAATTCATCGTAAAACAACAATTTCGGCGCTGGTGCCTTAGGCGCGGAACAACAAATCAGCGTTAAAAAATTTCGCTGGCGCCTTCGGCGCTGGCTTCATATACATATAACACGTGCCCGTGGGACATGTTCATTTAAAAATCTTGGACCCACTAATTTTAAACAAAAATCAATAATTATTAGTTTCCCCTGAAATATCAGCAGATGGGATCGAAATTTTACAGGGTTTTGCAATGCGGATCAATGAGTTGGCAGCATCTCCCGCGTTCATTCTCCCACAGCTCGCGTCCATTCCCAAGATGAGATTGTGTGTGTGCACAACATTTTTTTTCATAACTAATATTAAAAGTCTATTCATAATTTCAATGTTTTTGTGTATTCCCAACAAATTTCTCTTCAACCCAAAAATTTCCCTCCAAAACTTGATGTGACATTGCCATATAGGACAAATTCAAAATCTGCCCTCAATTGTAATATATATATATATATATACTAGTCATAACCCGTGCCCACGGGCACGGTTCAGTTATGATTTTCTCCCGCGAAATCTTTGTTCCCCCAAAAATTATTTCCGCAACCAAAATGTAAAAGAACAACAAATTAGCATAAAAATATTTAGCGGCGCGGGAGCCTTCAGCGCAGAACAACAAATTCGTCGTGTGTGCCTTCTGCGTGGAACAACAAATTAGCGTAAAAGAATGGCACGGACGACTTTGTTTGGCGCCCGCGCCGAACAAAAATTTTCAAAACACCCAATCCAATGATAAAAGAAGATAGGTCATCACTGTACCAAAACTAATAGAGATTGTTGGATTAAAGAGAAGCTCTTCATTTAGCTAAAAGAGACAGACATACATAAAACACACACATGCACATAAGTAACACACACCACACGCACAACATGTGTTGGCCCTCTCTCTCTCTCTCTCTCTCTCTCTCTCTCTCTCTCTCTCTCTCTCTCCTTCTCTCTCCTCCTCCTCCTCCTCCTCCTCCTCCTCCTTAAAAGTCTTAACATGATAATGGCCATGTCTTATTATTCTAAGTACCTAACTGTACCTACATGTTAAGACTCAATGAAAACACATGACAACTTCTTCCACTCCTTCATTTGCAGTAGCATGGATCAAGGTGCAGTTAGATCCACACTTGCAGCCTCCATTCTCAGCTCCAGCAACAGCGGTCCAGACCCTTCAGCTTGCCTACAATCAAATTCCGATTACCACCTATATTCGATTTCGGTTTAAAAAAATTAAAAAAAAGTTAATTGTAATGACATAATCTGGTTGCAATAATTCCAAATATTAGAAATTAATACAGACTCTTTTGAGGTGACACCCCAAGGATCATGGTCTCGGTGGTGCTGACCCTCTCCTTAGCCAGACCCGGGTACATCGTACACCTGCGCATCAACAAAAAACAACAAAAACTAAAAATTGAGGACCAATTCTATGACAAAATATGAGAACATGCCCTTTAAATTTAATTTGCAAAATCCCATCAAAAAGCTTACATGCCAAAAGCTCAACTTAGTAAACATTAATTTTTTTCAACAGCAAAAAAACTCAAATTTAAATGACCCACTTGCCAACACAACATGAAAAACTGATCAAATCTCATGCAAGTCTTCAACCAACAAAAAACACCAAAATTTGAACAAAATATCAAAATTTGAAGATGACCCATTTGTCAATACCCCATGAAAATCATCCTTCGGTAAATGCGACATGCTCAAGTCCAAACACCTGAGCATCGGTGCAAAGTTCACAATGGCCAATGCATCTCCCTTCTGGATCAAACCACACATTGTGAGCTCGCTAAACCTTGCGCAGTTGATCCCGATTTGTTTTATGAGTTTTGGGAAGCACGAAGGCTTCACATCCATCTCAAGACGATCGAGATCCTTCCAACGTCTGATGAGCCGTGGGAGGTGCTGTTCATCATGGGGAGCCAAGTTAGGCAAATCAACAACTTTCAGCCGTGGACACCTGCGTAATGTCGAGTATGAATTACTCACGTACCAATTGACAGCTTAAAACAATATGGAACACTTGCTCATTGGATGCAAAATCTATGTCCTAAATAGAAGAAACATTATGAGGAAATATGAGTCATGAGTATGTCCATCTTTTAACACTCACTCCATTTCTATGTCTTTTTGTTCGTTTGGACCTGAGCAGGTCGCATTTGCCGAAGGATGATTTTCATGGGGTATTGACAAATGGGTCATCTTCAAAATTTATTATAATCTTTTAACATATTGATAAACATAGAAATTATCAGGATGTAATCTTTGGAACACAATATCAATTACGTACTTTAATTTTTGGGTGATACTGATAAACATCCCAAGATTACATACTGATACACATATTGGGATGTTTATCAGTATGCAATTATCAGGATGTCTCTTATTTTGGGATCGGGGTTTTAGGTGAATATATACCTACTGATAAAAAATTTGGGATGTTTATCAGTATGCAATTATTAGGATGTAATCTTTGGGACAAAATATCAATTAAGTACTTCTATTTGGAACAAAACCCAAAGATTCCACATCTCCATCTTTTAACATACTGATAAACATAGCACTAACTTGAACATAAAGACATAGAAATGACCATGGCAGCTATAGGTACTGAAAACAATCACAAAAATGCAAGTTTACATCCTTTAACATACAGATTTTATCAAATGTTTAGATGAAACAGAAATATTTGAAATATCAAAAGATTATATTTGAGTATTATATTTTGGATATCTCCTGCAATGAGTATTTTTACTACTTTAGTGTATAATTATCATAACCTCTGGAGCCTTCTAGGACATATATTCACAAAAACAATAGCAATACTAAGTGACCTTTGATGTTAATGATTTTTGATGTTCCAATAAAAACATCAAAAATATCCTGGAACATGAACCAATTACACAAAAATCTTTCTAAAATTTATACATCCTGCAAAAAAATAAATTCACCTTGCTGAATTTAGAATAATCTCACCTTGATGAACTCCTCCTCAAGTGGGCATATGACTGAGATCCTTCAGTGACTGAGTTTATACATGCTTTAGAAAAAATTCACACATACATCTTTGTAAATCCCTTCAAATAATTTATACAACCTACATAAATCTTTCTTAAAATTTATACAGCCTGCATCAAAAAAATCTCACCTTGGTGAACTGCAAACTTAGGGGGGCACATGGCTGAGATCCCTACAATGACTCGATTCGTAGAGAAAGAAGCAACAGATGAAGAAAAATGGAAAGAGAACAGAAGGAACGTATTAAAAAAATTCTTCATTTACTTGGTCACATCCCATCTATCTCGTGACTCTCTCCTTGTTTTTTTCAAAACCCATCAAAAACCAACGTACATGGACACACCCACGATCTCGACACCGGTGAACTTGTCAGTGAGGCAGATCATGAAGCAGCTGAGGGCCTCATCAAAAAGAAGAAGAAAGTGTTTAGTCACAGAAACACCATGAAACTGTTAAGTCACAGAGCATAAAAAGGGAGGAAATTTTAGCATGTAAATGAAACTGTTAAGCATTAAAAAGGGAGAAAAAAAGTCGCGTGGATAAAGCATAACATTCAGCAACAAAACTGCTTTTTTATGATTTACATGCTAAGAACATATCATTCAGCAACAAAAGTAAAATGAAACTGTTAAGCATAAAAAATGGAGGAAAAAAGAAGAAGAAAAACACCATAAAGCATCATCATCATCTTCATGGTGGAGGAGAGAGAGCTCTGCCTTAAGATCCGTCGGTTGGTTCAAAAGATATTGAATTATTTTCTTTCGTCTTGGCATTATAACCAAGCTGTTACTGCTGCATCTTTAATCTCCAATTTTTTTACAGAAAGTGTGTGAAGAAAGGATGCGACTTTTGGGATATGAAAGAACTTGTTCTTGTGTATTTCTTTTAACTGATTATCCCCATATCAGTGACTTTGAAGCATGCTTGTTGGTGGATGTTGAAATGCTCTTCTAATTATTTCATTATCTTTTCCAGTCACCTGGCAATTGACTTCCTCTGTCTGACTGCAGGTTGGCTTAATCTGATATTATCTTGCCTGGCTTAGGTTTAAATTGACTTTTTTTGGATCCAAAGTATTGATCGTATGCATACATCATTATTTTTTCGATTGAGGTCTTCTAAGCGTTTTGTTATTTCGCATATTTCTAAATAATTTTGGGTTAAGACTTACGGTGTAGATATTGACTGTTGGGTAAAATGAAATTATTAGTGCACATCCAGTACTTATTGTTTCTTTCCTCTCATTTCTTACTGAAATTGTTGTGACTGCCAGATTATTGACACTTGATCTGAGATATGTAGCCATGCGAGACATATTACATAAGAATTGAATACTAATAAATTATGACAATATTTAGATGTTAAGTACTAATCATTTATTTGCTATTCAACAACTCTGTTCAAATGACTGCCTTCATTTTGATGTGCAGGAAAATACTTAGTCTACATAGAATTCACTGGACTTTAGTCTGTTTCTTAAACAGTGACTCAGTGAGTAGGTGCCAATTGGATGGCTCCTATGGATCATTAGCAAGTCCTGTTGTTTTTCTTTTTAGTTATTTTATGAGCATACAACCTGCCAATTTCAATGGCCTCTCAAGAGCAGACCTTCCAACCTTAGAGGAAAAAACATAAATAAAATATAGAAGTAGCAGCCATCACAATATATCATTATTTTTCTCATAGAGTCAATGCAAGTGATGTCACCTATCTTATTTAGCAGATTTTCTCACTTTTATATATATGTAGCTACCTGGAATATATTCTTATTATAGTGTTACAATCATGTTTATTAGGACTAAAGATTCCATGACAATGGAGCTCTATCTCATCAACCTCAACCCCTCAGCATATTTTATACATATCATCATCCATAAAGTAGGTGCTAAAATAGACTCTTCTAAGATTCACTTCTTAGTAAAATGCTGAATTTATACAAACCACTGGGATTTTGTACTGTTGAATGTTTACCAATTTGTCGACTATCTGTTTTTCGTCAAATTTCGATGCTTTCGTTCATGCACAAGCAGGGTAGGTGTATCTACAAATGAGGAAGCATATTGTATAGTAATGCGTTCATCTATAATTATCTCATTGAAGAAAATATTTAGCATACATATTATTAGAGTCAATATTTACCGTTAAAATAAGCACTCACTACAATAATAAAATATGTATGTACTCAATCACCTCTAGAACAGATAGAGAAGCATTTTGAAATGGTATATGTGCATATGGTACATGAACATCAACATCAATAAATGAATTCAGGAAGAACCTTAAGAACAGAGAAGAAAAAATTTAGATCCTATGAAACATAATAGATGCCAAACTGAAATCAAGAATAGACATATCACCTGTAATTTAACAGAAAATTGTATAAGCCATGGACCTTCCCATTTCCAATAAATGCCAAGAGAGACTGAGGGCTATTATCAACCTCGCCCATAGAATCCATTTGGAGGGTCTGCATATATAAAGAAATATTCATCAGAATACATGATTCCAAGGAAAAACAGTACGAAAGCAAATAAAGTATATGATGCAAAATATAGAATACATAAATAGGATAAAACCGGGCCAAGTTTTGTTTCTCAATCTGAGAGAGTTCAACTAAATCATCTTCAGCATCTTGTTCCGCTTCAACACAACAAAGAGGCATTGAAAACTGAATGTCCTGTTCTAATTACAGAAAAGGTGAGACATGGTAATGTAAGCAGATACACATAGCAGAAGATACGGCCCAGTCTGTCGGAAGCAAAAGAAAGGGACGATGTCCTTTTCTTTATAATAGTAGTAAGCATTCAGTTATTTTAAAGAGATCTAAATCAAACAATTTGAAGACGATGATGTCAAATTAGTCATATCAAAAATGCATAATACATCACATATAAAGAATTCCACATTACATATTTACATGCTTCACAACCAAAACAGAAATCTCTCCCTAATGTATGTTGAATGTAAACTTCCAAAAACAAAAATCAAAACAGAAATAAACTTCCAAAAAAGAATCATTTAGTTGAATGTAAAGCAAAAGATAGAGAGCCCAAAAGATGTCAAGTAAAAATCAACAGATAAATTAGAACCCACATCCCTATCGACCAAAAACATCAACCAAAAACATCAACCAAAAACATCCACCAAAAACATCCACCAAAAACCCCAAAATTTAAGCTAAAATCTGCATCCATTCGATCAAAAGTCAATGACCCACAAACACACTCTTTCTCTCAACCTTATTATGTCAGTCATTTTGTTATCCTCCAATTCATCTTCATGATTAACCACCAACAATTATCTAACCTATATGTAAAAGAGGGAAAATTTGATAAAGCATCTTACAGATTCATGTTTTACATGTCCTTCATAAAATTGGACTTGGCAGGATGCCATATAAAAACAAAAAATATAATTTTCAAGTGTACGTAAACCTATATAAAAACCAAAATTCACGCACATATGGCCACTCTACTGTAACCCAAAAACATTAGTATAAAATTTTAATTTCATTCGACCGAGATAGCACTTTACGCCGGACGCAATACATCAAAACCGTTCTGCTTAATCATAATCAAGAGAACTTGGTTTATTGTACTGTATAAAATATTAAGTTTGCAAATGACGACGAAAAAAGTAACCAATAAAAATATTATAACGTATCTCGTAACATAGGGAACACGTACAACATACGATTTTTTGTTCTCTGCTTGAAGAAGAAGCATAATAGCCTGGGAATAAAGACGTGCTAATGTTCAAACTCCAATTGGGTGATCAGAATGATAGAAAAAGAGAATATGACCATGTCAAACTCACGGAGATGGTGCAAGCCAACCTCTTTCTGAACAATCAATATGTAACAACCCGCTCTCCAGGATACCCGGGAAGTACGAATCCGTCCCAAGTATTCCTAGATCAACGAGTGTTACGTAGAAAGAGAGAAAGGAAGAGAACAAAAGAATGCTGCAGGTACTACGCACGTGCTGGGAAGTACAAGTAAAACTCCATCACAGATAAAAACACTGAGAAAATAACAAAAGAACAATATTCCATTTTATTGATACATTGATACATCTTATACATACACCAACATCTTCATTTTCACGACTCTAAGTACAAAGGTCCACCCGAAAAGAAACACCAAAAGTACAAGTCTCTCATCACACCCCTTACCACCCAATACTACAACAGATCACCAACTCCAAAGCTCCAGCCGCTATCTCCAACCTCCAACTCACATGACCTGAAAGTCAACGGGGACACGTCAACGCGTGACCCAGTAGAAACTCCTAACACTCTAGTAGAACCCAATTTTAGAACTGGTCTACCTATCTAGGGAGGGTGGTCTAACAAGTAGAGCTCTCAGGACATAAAAGTAATCACAACACGATGTATAAGCATCAAAGAAGAACTTGTGAACATGCATAAGTAACCATGTTATAACATGCAAGTGCTGAAGGTAAGTGGGAGAACATAATAACATGCAAGTACTGGACATTTATAATAAACAATGGAATGGATCAGCATGAGTTAACAACATTAACTTAACAGAGAAACAAGTAACCATGGAATAACAATATTTATAATTAAAAGACAATTGCTTTAAGTTATTCATTCTCATGTTTGGAAACCCGTGTAAACCGTAGGACGCTAAGGAGGCGGACTTCACCCAGGGTGGGTGAAAAAGTGGTACCCCAACCAGCAACACGGGCACCGGAGGGGGCCTCTCGCAACTCTATGCCCGAACGGGGCAAGGCACTAGAGCGAGACCTGCTCGGTTTTTCTGTGGGACAAACGGAGTAAACCATCAATTACCGCCATGGTGCATCACGGGTACACCAGCGGCCTCTCCAACCCTTTCAACTCGCCCTTCCGGGAGTGATACAGCGGGTGAGAATTCATATCATCTGTCCGCTCCTTAACTCCTTTAATTTACCCGAGTTTCCCCCAAACCCCATGTCACCCTCCTTTAAGAGGACTTGGTCATTTTCATGAAACATAACATCTTCCATTTCTTTTCTTTCCACAGTTCATCACATATTTGGGACATGCATCGCCTTGTGCATTCCCTTTCTCATTTCTCATAATATACATGAAACGTATAACCATATTCACATCATCATCATCATCATCATCATCATCATCATCATCATCATCTCAATTAAAGAATTGCATGGAATATCATCACAAACTCAACGTTATGAACATACTAATGTGAGCACAAAAGCATAAACAAATTGAACTTAAACATTATTGACATAACGAATATTTCATGAACCATCTGCATAATTACATGTATCAAGAGCATGTCATTGAGAACATGATTAGCACAAACAAACTTAACTTCAAACAAAACTACACCATGATAAATACTAAGCAAAGTTAGCATATGAATCTGTCAAAACTGTTACAGCAGAAAGAATATCACTTTTAGCCTACCTACAGTCAGAATTGGTGTCTGGTCCCTTCACGAAAGTTGTAGATATGGGTGTTTTCCTTTCACTGACCAATTTTCATAAGCTCAGTTGACATATGTGATTTATGGTGGATTTTCTCCTAACAGGTATAATTTCAGCATTCTGAACTAGAAACTGAGTTCAGTTCAAGTCCATTTTTCTACAAGTTACAGACAGAATTAAAATCTAAAAAATTTATGGGTTGAAGATCTTGAAGTCAGCTTTCCAACGGCATCAAGATCATAATATTTTATAAAGTGTGCATGGAGTTATACTCGTTTTACTGAAAGGTGTCAAAACTGTCTAAAAACAGACCAGTTTTAGAAACTGAATTTTTACTCTAGTTTTCAGTCCGAATTTGCAAAACTTGTAAACGTGAAAGTTATTAAGGACTACAATATGAGTAACATATATTTTTTTCATGCATTTCTATGTAGCCAATTAAGTGCAGCAGCTAACAAAGTTTCAGCCAATTCTGTGTAAATTCCAGAATTTTGTTCATCTAGCTAATTCCACATAACATATTAACATAAATGGAATTCCTAATCCTAAAACTAAATCCTACTATAAGTGAAAGGAATTTCTACCTCCAAAGTCCTCCAAACTTTCCTTGGCCCTTCTTAGTCCTTGAAGAATCTTGGGCTCATAGTCTCCTTCTCCAACTTTGGCCTCCAAAAGATGGATTTTGAGGAATTTAGGTGTTAGAATGATAAAGAAAAGCCATGGTTTCTTGGTGGAGGGATGGGTGGTGATTTAAGAGGAGGGAGGTGGTGGAATGGTGGAGAAATGGGGATGAAAGGGAGAGAATTTTTAGCCATAGCTGAAATGAGATGGAGAGAGTGAGATTTTGGTTTTTGTTTCATGCCTTGAAAATTGTATTTCCCTAAAATCCTCTCATCCACAAATCTTAGTCAAAGTTAAGCCATGTGTACTCTTATTAGCTCACAAGATGCCACCTAATGTGTTGTGTTGTCATGGTAAAGAAAATTGGGATTTTGTATTTTTAAGAAAAATAGAAATACATGAAGAAATACTTCATACAATCCAAATACACGTATTCCTCCAAATACTCTCATTTACTAAAATCAATTAATGAGTTTAAAACCATTTAAAAATAATTCCTATACCAAATAATTAAAGGAAAAATACAATCATATTCCCGAAAAATATACGTACGTATTTACTCCCAAAAATACGTACATATATACGTATATAGGGATATGGGGTATTACACAATAGACGCTTAGAAAGTTCGACTACACCTCATGATGTATGCGCTGAAATATACATAGTGAAATGAGAGCATCAACGATCTTCATGCCACACTATTGAGCAGTCCTTGTCAATTATTGGTATAATTAGATTGAACCAACATGGATGTGCATTCAGAATACCAATATTAAGAAACATTCATTGCATCCAACAATATAACTATCATCCTCAATCGGGAAATATGCAACAATTAACCTTTGAGCATTTTTACAAACAGTTGGTGTGCATTCCTTTGAGCATGGACCTTTGAGCATTCCTTCATGAGGCGTCACCACCCTGCCAAAAACAACAAAAAATATAAACAATCAAGATGTAAAGAGAATCAAAAGCTTACAATCTGTAGAGTTGATCAGAAAAAATATAAACAATCAAGACAGTCGATCATAAAAATACAAACAACTAATAAAAATACAAACAATCAAGATGAAAGTTCGGTTGATTGCTGATTAAAAATCTATACATAGAAAGCAATTGCTCTCATTCAGCAATTGATTTTGTACAGAGAAATTATACCGAGGAATCAAAAGGCTTACATCTTATTCAATAATCTGTACATCTTTGCCCCTCCCATCATTTGACCATGGCCTGCACTACCGTCCTCAAACCTATAGCTGCCACTAAAGCTACTAATGCCACTAATGCTGCACAACTTGGCGCATATGGAGCTTAATTCTCTGTGGAACATTCTGACAATGTATGAAAAGTTCTAATTAGCTGAAACCAAAAAAAAATTGACATCCCAAAAGAATAGACCAAGAAAAGAATTATCGACCAAGACGTTGGTAAAATTGGTTGCAAAGACCCCAAAACACCAATACAAATGATGATACTATACTGACTTGTGCCAAAAAATAACCCTGGATTACATATGGGCAAAATACATTTACAGAAGCACTTGCAGTCACTTCTTCTATATAAGGTGAAGTCCACACTTAAAACACAAAACCTTGAAGAAAATAATGCAATGACATTATTTCAGAGCATCGTTCAGAGCATGCGTTGGTTGCAGAAATTCGAACTGAGGAAAAGATCTTGGCTTACCTCTTGGCTTGCTGTCGAAATGAATAGATCTTTTCGTCGAACAGGTGGCATGCGAATTCGTAATCAACCAAAACCCAGAAAAACAGCCTCAGAGAGACGAAAATCCCAATCAGTCAAGCAAGTCAGGCATGAACTATTCACCCTAATCCAAAAAAAAACGAAGAAAACGCACTAATATTTCTCTGCGGTTTTGCTCTGGCGATTGGGCGATCTCTTGCTTGCCTCTCACCATGGTAGCCCCGATGCCGGTGCCCCCTCTAGTGCTGTCACCTACCATCGTTTTGCTTGCGATCAGCAGCTTCTCCAGATCAGATGGCTGGGGACGTGACCCAAGTTGTGGCTGTATCCTCTCGACCTGCTGATCATTTCCCCAGAGCGTGGAGTGGCGTGGGGGTTGGTGTGACTGTCGGGATAGAGAAGATGATTTTTTTGGTGCTCAGAGATTCAGGGAGAGAGAAGCGAGAGAGAGATGGCTTGAGGATTTTTTGATGCTGAGATTTTTGGATCAAGTTCAGATATTTTTGGTTGCAAGTTCAGATATTTCAAAAGCGTTCCCCCCAAAACTTTTGGTTGCAAGTTCAATAATTTTTGGGCGGCAGATGATTTTTGGGATCAAAATTGAAATGTCAAAAGAGTCTCCCCCCAAAAATTTTGTTTGCTAGTTTCCCCCAAACTTGAAATTTCAAAAGAGTTCCCCTCCAATTTTTGGGCTCATTGTCCTAATCATCAAGGGACGTATGACTGGGACAAAGCAATATGACTGGACTGATGACTGGGACAAAATTCAAAATCTTCATCAAATATAGAATAGATATATATATATATATATATATATATATAGTGAAAAGTTAGCAGTAATCTTTATTGAATAATTAACAAATACAAAAACAGCAAATTTTGGAGTGTGATTTCAACAGAGAGAGGATAGGGCATAAGCGCCGTCACTCTCCACTATCTAGGCCACATCCAAAATTATGCTATACAAAAGAAGATCAAAAGGAGATCAAATGTGCTATACAAAACAAGCAAAAGAAAACATGACCCTGTCTAAGGATCAACCCATATCCCTGAATTCCCAATTGGAAAATGCAATAGTCTCGTCCTCCGTAGTTGGCTCTAGATAGTACAAAACAACTCTGATGTCAGCTGCAATCTCCTCAAAGAGGATGGTCTTACATCTCTTCTTCTCCTCAAAAATACGCCGATTCCTCTCCTTCCAGATATGCCAAACCATGGCAGCCAGAGCAGTTTTAGCAAGTTGGCTCATCGGGCTCTTCCCTTTGAAGTTTGATAGGAAGTAAGTCCCCACCTCATCCAGAGTTGGTGTAATGTGGGTGGCAACTTTTAGCTTAAGAAGAGCCCTGCGCAAAATGTATTGAGAAAAGCTGCAGTTGAAGAACAAGTGTTCTATACTTTCATCCTTATTATCCTCACATAAAACGCAATGAACAGGGGTGTCAAGTCCCCACCTTTTAATCAGATCCTTGGTAAGTAATTTACCATGAAAGGCGCGCAGGAGAGTTATAGAAAATTTAGGAGTATGAAGATTATACCAGACCAACTTGTGGAAGGGAAAAGGAGTGCCGCGCTGTCGAAGGCCTTCCCAAGCTTGCTTGAATTTAAACTGATCAACTGGGACCCATGCCCACTCGTCAGCTCTAGAAATCAGCCGCAAGTTTTGGATGAGAGGCCGTATGAGATCAACGTGCGCATCTGCAATCCACCCGCCCTAGTGCCAATAGGATCTCACAGTCCATGCTTCATCGCCCAGCGAAATTGCACAGAAGTTCTTGAGCGGGCCGGACGGAAGCCACGAATCTTGCCAGAATAAAGTCGACCACCCATCGCGTACCTTCCTCTTGATTAAAGTCTGTGAAATAGGTCTGGTATTGAGCATTCTTTTCCATGTTCATGAATGCTTCATCATGCGTTTAGCAGCAAAGAACCCGACACCCTCTTCATAAAGAAACTTCATGTGCTTAGCCCATATACTATCTATTGTGAGATACTTCCAGGTGAGCTTCACGCTTACCGCTTCATTTAATTCCTCCAGAAGCCTAATACCAACACCGCCCTCAGACTTCGGCTTACACATATCTGACCAAGACCAAGATCTGGATGTGCCCAAAATGAAACGCCTACAGGAAGAGGAGATGGATCTCAAAATGCTAGCTGGGATATGGAATGCATGCATCCAGAACACAACAATCCCGTATATAACTGTTCTCACTAGTTCAATACGTCCTGCCACATACAGCGAAGACGAGCTCCAGCCAAACATCCGCTTCTTATGTTTATCCACAAGTTTGCCAAAGTTCACAGACTTGGGATACTTCGAAGATAGAGACAATCCCAGATAGGTAGTAATTGTAGTAGATATCTTGATCCCCAATAAATCCGCCAAGCCATCTCTGTTTTTATCCCCCTTGCTAAACAATCCAGCACTTTTATCCCAGTTTACCTGGATGCCAGTTAAGGTAGAAAACTCCTCTAACAAGGTTTTAATCCCCCTAAAAGTAGTGTGGTTCGCTCGACAAAACACAAGGAGATCATCAGCAAACAACAAATGGGAAATAGATCCAGTTCGCCACATAGGTTGAATTTTGCCCATATTAATAGCTTTTGCAATCAGGATAGAAAATGCCTCCATAGTAATAACAAATAGATAGGGAGAAAGGGGGTCACCTTGGCGAATACCTCTATTGGCTTTAAAATAACCAGTGGGGGTGCCATTAATCAAAACTGAGAAGGTTGGAGTGGTGATACACTCTCTGATCCAGTCTACAAAACCATCTGAAAATCCAAGTCGATTCAAGAAATAGAGAATGAAATCCCGATTCACACTATCAAACGCCTTTCGCAGATCCAATTTCAGACAAGCTCTACCCCCCATCGGGTTGCAAAAATCCCTGACATGCTCATGGGCTATAAGGGAGCTGTTGGAAAGAAGCCATCCTTTAAGGAAGGCAGGCTGGTTAGGAGATATCACTTCATGAATTACCTCTTTGATCCTGTAGCAAATAATTTTACTGATAATCTTGTAGATGACATTGCAGCATGCGATAGGTCTATAGTCGCCTAAGGTCGAAGCATTAGCACTCTTGGGCACAAGGGTGAGGAAAGTGTGATTAATAGGTTTAAGAAGAGAACCTAATCTAAAAAAAGAATTAATAGCCAATACAACGTATTTTCCAATTAGTCCCCAATTTTGTTGAAAAAAGAAACCATTATACCCATCTGGATCCGGGGCCTTGTCTTGCCCAATTTGAAAAACCGCAGTTTTAATTTCCTCATCAGAAACCCTCCTGCTAAGCCATACCGCCGTCTGTTCAGTTAATATCCTTTTAGGGACAATTTTAGGAAAAATCTTCAAATAGTGGTTTTGACTATATAAATCTTCGTAATATGCATGAGCCTCCTTACCCAAGTCTACAAATGAGCTGATCTGATGACCATTCACATCCACCAGATGGGTCAGACTGTTGCGGCATCTCCTTGAATTCATTGCGTTATAAAATAATTTGGTGTTCCTATCACCCAAATTCAACCAATTTTGGCGACTTTTTTGACGGAACATATCTTCTTCAAGCTTCATAGCCCCCACCAGCTCCTTAATAAGGCACTGTTCTTTTTTGTTGCAAGCAACAGGCCGAATGAATAGTAGGGTCATTTCTTATAGCCTCCAGCTTCTTTTTGCAAGTCCTCACCAGATTAGCCGCATGATACTTACTAGCCCAATCACGGAACAAAGGCTTCAACCTCTTAAGTTTCTGGGAAAGCCGATACATAGGTGTACCCCTGATATGTACATTCCAGCCCGATTCAATCACCTTATAGAAGCCAGGGCAATGAATCCAGTAGTTAAAGAATTTGAAAGGCTTAGGGTTGGAATGGGATTGAGAATAGAGATTTACCAACTTAGGAGAGTGGTCACTAGTGACAGGGTCCAGGTATTCAACAAAAGTCTCCTCCAGCATATTAGTCCAGAATAAATTACAGAAAACCCGATCTAGTTGCGCTGCTATACGATCCTTCCCAACCCGATTGTTACACCAACTGAATCTATTCCCCTTACTCTTAAGCTCCTCCATCGAACATCGTCTGATGCATTCATTGAAATCCCAAACTATAGACTCCTCAAGCTTTCTACCTCCAATCTTATCATTAGTGTAGAGAACACTGTTGAAATCACCTCCAACCAACCGGGCAACCTGACCCATTAATGAAACATCATCCTCAAGACACCTCCATAACTGTTTCCTCTCCAACATGGTATTACGTGCATACACTCCAGTGATAACACAAGAAAATCCTCCCAAGTTTGTGCAACAAACAGATATATGCTGTGCAAAGCTTGACAATAGTGTGGACTTCCAAACATTGGGATTAAAGCACATTATAATACGCCCTCCAGGGACATGGATTGAATTATCAAAAATTGTCCAATTATTAGGAATCCCCGCCTTATTTACAGTAGCCGGGGATTTGATCTTAGTCTCTAAAAGAATAATTGCTGATGGATTTATTGAACTGATACGATTCCGAAGGTCTCTCCTTCGGACCAGATTATTGAGACCCCTGGTATTCCAGAAATAGACTGTCATGGATCAACATATGGTAGCTTTCGCTCCAGGCCACTGCAATCTAGTATAGCCTGAGACCGTGTATTTCTCCTCCCTGTTGCCATGGTGCTTGTGCCAACCTTCTTTTTCCCCGATTTGATTTCATTTTTATGCCGCACATGATCTTCCACATCCAGGTCCAATTCTGGGTTGTCAATTGCCAGACACTCAGGCAATCTGTCAATTTCATCACTTCTGGGATCTACAAGAAGGGACGGTAGGGGAAAGCTATGGTCCCCTGGATTGTTTAGAGCTGGACGGGATATAGCACTCCCTGGCTTTGAGTCCCTAGGCCGGGAGTAGCTAGTACTGCAGATGTCGATAGCAGTAGGGACCTCCATACTATGGCCGTCCTGAATATTGATCACAAGCCCTATGCTTTGACAACCCAAGACAGCATCAGGGGTACAGACCTCCCTTGAATCTAGTGGGCAAGGGCCATCCTGCCTCATAGAAATGTCTAATTTAACCCCGGAGGCACCATCCGTGACAATGGGGATAGGTACTGGGGGTTGCTCACCTACCGCCTGCTGAAGATGGGGGGGCAGGTGCGCAATGCTTTGTCTACTCAGAAAGACCATCAGCATGCTCGATATTATTCATGTTGTCCTCAAAATCCCGCATTGCCGAGAGATTTGGCAATACTTCCTTGTTGATGGCATGGAGCTCAGTAGCATCACTATGGATTGAAGGGAGCTGAGTGATAGCGGGGCAATACTCATCCGTATGTCCAAAACATACACACTTACTGCAGCGGGGAGGAGCACCTTCATGCTTGGTATTAATTGTGACAATTGAACCATCGTCCATCTCAACTTCAAATGATGAAACCAACGGGGAAGAGGCATCTACCTCAATCAAGCACCGAGCAAAGGAGATTCTCTCTAAATAAGCCGTAGCACGGTCAAGACATATGGGAGTTCCAACAACCGACGAGATGATATTCAGGCCCTTCAAATTTCAAATGAAAAGAGGGACGCCATGCAATTGGACCCAAGCGGGTATATTAGTTAAGATATCTCTATCATGCTTCATATGTAGACTCCATCTCTTAATAACCACCAGGCGCCCGTCGAAAAGCCAAGGACCTCCTGTCAAAATCCGATCACACTCCTCAGGGGATTCAAATCTGAAATAAAAAAAATCCATTCTCCCTGCTGTAAATCTGGACCCTCTTCTTAGGCTTCCAAAGTCTCTCCATCCAAGCAGCAATTTGTCTATAGTATGGTATGTCCCCCAAAACATAGCCCACTAGCGTATTTTTCCAATTCTCTGCCCCACGCTGCACAAGTTTAACAGGGACTTTAGCATACATGGATCCATCCTCCCTAGACTGAGGGGGAACATGTGACATACCCAACGCTGCCCCATAAGTGCACCGATTAGCGCATACATCAGACCAGGACTGTTTAGAAGCAGTAGGATCAATGCTTAATTATGCTTTGGCTCTCATAGGCATTGAATCAATCAAGTTATGAGCATCAACACCCCACTTCACGGGCGCCTTATGATGAACCCGCTGCATTGGCGGCTTGTTTGCAGCACCCCTCCCGAAGAACTGGGAACCCCTATTCCTCGTAGGTACATGCCCATTCCCCGCTGGCCCTCTTCTTCGCACCACCTTCCATCCATCATCGTGTAAGCCTTCAGATCTAGAGTGTCTAGGTTCCCAATCTGAGCCAGCCTCTTTAGCATAGCTTGCCGATCCCACAGCATTGAGATGGCCAGCACCATTCACAGTAGGAGCAATAACCTTACCATTTAACACATCGCCGTTGAGGAGCCCTAACTTTTTTGGAGCAAGACCAACCACCTCGCCCGAGAACCCTCCACTGCCGTCGAATCCGGCAGGTCGATCAACCCCGATCCTAGCTCCGAGATCAGTCGCCTTGGGGACGCCGAGATCAGCCGCCTTGGGGTCACCAGAGTCGCCACCTCCTATAAACACGCTCGTCATTTTTTCAATGCAAACTATATATATATATATTAATGGGTATCATACGCCATATGAGAGGGTGTCTCATATGCCCTCTCACATAAAGGGGGTCAAGTACAACAAGTACAAGCCCATGTGGGCTTGTACTTGCCCCCTTTATGTGAGAGGGCATATGAGACACCCTCTCATATGGCGTATGATACCCATTATTCTCATATATATATATATATATATATATATATATATATATATATATATATATCTATTATATATTTGACAGTGTTTTTTGAATCCTAGGGCTGACTAGGACAAGCTGACTAGGACAAACTGTTTGATAAAAGACGGCCAGGATTTAATCTTGGATGATGAACGGTTTAGATGAATCTTAGCTTGGAAAACAACCCAGTCTTTTGATTTGTGGGTCCCATTTTAATTGTTGTGTGCGTGACTGGTAGCCATTTGATTGTTTCGTGGCTTCTCAAAATTGCTGCGTGCATGATCTGGGGGATCGCAAGAGGCGTTTGCAGCCTGAGCGCTTTCCCAAACTTTGCCTCTTGCTCTTCCCTACCATATGAAGAGTGACTGTATTGGGGAAGAGAGCATCCTTCTCGCCAAAATAAGAAGAGAGCCCAGAGCTCCAGCCACCGCCTCCTCTCATCTGATCTGAACAACCCACTCCCCGCCTTCGTACAGCCTCAGAAATGAGATCCCTTGAAAAAATACCTCGGATCTGAAGGGATCAGAGATGAGATCATAGATCTGAAGGAGCAAAATCGAGACAAGGGCGACCGCAAATCGAGATCATAGATCATATATCTGAAGCGAGATCAGAGATGAGATCGAAAAAATGCAATCAAAGCCGCAGAAATGAGATCATAGATCTGAAGGGATCAGATCGGGACCATCGAACTTCTCCTGGAAAAAGACCTCAGCGACTGCAATCGAGACATGGGCGAAAGCGACGGTGGCGACCAGCTGTGGGCTCTTCAGGATCGCCATTGCGACGACGAGTTTTTCACTTCCGACGACCAATAAATCCTCAGGTTAGTCCACATTGTTCCCTCGCCATTATGTTGTTACCGTTGTTCCGCAGGTGATAGTTCGAACACGCGAATATGGAGGTAATGGACGAGTCTGCGGAGTGGAGAATGAAGTACGATGCAGAACTGGAGAATAGTAAGAAATTGCTCTTGGTATTTCTTCCAGCAATGTTATCCAAGGTAACTTTATTGATCTTATCGTTATCGATTTGTTTTGGGGTTTTGTTGTCATAAGCTTAAATTTTTTAATATTTTTCATCTTAATTGTAGGATTTTTCTTAGGATGCATGTTTTGCAATCCAAGTTGCGTTTTCAGACATGAGCTACTACAAATTTCCTGAGAAGCACTCAAAAAGGTGATATCTTTGGTGGTTGCTCAAAAAGGATTGTGATTTATCATGATTATTTACATTTTTGTTTACGGTCTTTGAGAATTAAGTTCATAATTGAATTCACTTTTTCCTTTCTGTGAAATGGGATAAATGCTAGAAATGCAGAAATGTAGATTGAGAATTGCATATTTTGGAAATTAGATAAATGATAGAAATGCAAATTGAAATTTTGAAAGTTGATAAATGCTAGAAATGCTAGAAATGCAGATTGAAATTGGATGAAAATAGCATTTGTTTGTTTTGCTTGAAAATCTTAGGTGACGATCTTCAAATTTGAGTCTTAACAATTCTATTTTTAAATTTGTTCGCATTGTGAGAGTTCCCAAATTTGTTCGCATTGTTACATTTGTTCGCGTTGTGAGAGTTTTGAAATTTGTTAAATTCTGTTGTTAAATTAGCTTGGAAAATCAAGAGAATTACAGACCCAAATTTTGTACAGGCAATAACAATCAACAAATGAAGGGAAAAAAATAAGAGAGAATGGAGAAAAAGAAAGTCCGTCTTCAATTTTGTGGAGGAGTTTCTTCACCTTGAGCCTACAACCATATCATACAGCTCTTCATTATTGTAAAAGAAGAAAGATTATAAATACTTAAATATGGACATGCAAGTGCACTGAAAACAACTTCTCAATAAATAAGTTATGCCCTAAGAAATGCAAATATAGATTCGACATAAATTGGCAGTGCCAGAGAAATTCCTTAAAAATTAGATATGAGAATAAGATGGCATAGCAACAGAAATACACAATAGAGAGTCAAGTTTGCATGGCATACATAGGTCCATGCACCTAAACGTCCAGATACACATTTCTCACAAGACCATTTAACAATGACATTTTTTGCAACAAATTGATGCCTTCGAATCCCTTTAGAGATTCCATCTCTAAGTATTCACATCTACACTCGGTAAGAGTTATTAGAGATTACATATGAAAAGATAACATCTTTATGCTTGGAGAATTCCAGAGTGCAACATTCTGATTAGAGATTACATTCATTAAGCACTCTGGAATACTTAGAAATTACATCTGTAAAGATTTGAAGGCATGTAATACTTAGAGATTACATTCAGATTAGAGATTCTAGAGTGAATCTTTAAAGATGAATACATCGAGCAGCAAACAAAGTGTATGCTTAGAGAATCCCTTTAAATTGTAACCTGCACTCTTTTAATGTTGCAGCAAACATAATGCTCTTCTTTTCTCTTTACATATGTCTCACATTGTTCTATTTTTAGGAGAATCCTAGAGTAAGTTTGGTGGGTAATTTGGCACAATTTCAATCTTTCTGATGGGACTTTGATTTTAATTTGAATTGCAGGTCAAAATGGGGTATAATACCTCATGTCAAGTTCAGTACATTTTGAAAAATTATACCCAGCTTAAGAAACCTCAAAATGTCCCAACCTTGGAGATGTTTGGAAAGAAAGAAGGAAGTTTGTTTGGAAATGGAGCTTCTGAAAGTAAAAGGGGTGCTTGCAAACTACCCAAATTTGATGACAATGAGCATCAAAATATTATTTTTCGTTCTGTAAACTGTAAGTTACTAGACAACTTCAGTTCTGATTTTATTATTATTACTTATTTTAAATGAGTGCAGTAATGTCTAATAATTTTTGTTTCTTAGCATTCTTCGTCTTTTAATTTTCACAGCTTATGATTGTTTGCTATTTAATACAAAGAAGTCTACTCAGTTATATGTAGTCATTGGATGATTGGATGATTGGATGACCTAATTCCAACTAGATAATTGCTAGCAGTTCAGGGGGTGCAAGAGTAGCACGTGAAACAATGAAGGTGGAGCGATGTGGGAGGTCGAGCTCAGGGGCAAGCTCATGTAAATTCGATTGTGTAGTGTGTAAATGTTTTGTGGACATATTGAGTGTATAAATAGGTTTTGATCTTTTATTTGTAACATGGTTTGGTTTTTGTCTGCCATTGTGTTGGTTATTAATTATATATTGTAAAATGTTTTGCAGTTTGGTTATTAAGTTTGGGAATGTAGCACCGTTGATTATGGTTTGGTTATTAAGTGTGTGAATGGAGCTTTATAAAATTTACTATTATAGATTTTGTTTGTTACTTTCTGTTTTTTTTTTGGCTTCCCAAACACTGCAGCTTCTGTGGATCTTGATTTGGCCAAAATTTTAATCTAATAGAGCTTGCATGATGAATAACATGGTGACCATCAATTGTACACGTCAGAGTGATGACTAGCAACCAAACATGTGTGTCAATATATCTTATTCTTAAACAAGCTTAAGCTTGAACATTCAAAGAATTATTGATGATAAATTCTAAATTGAGTTTCTTTTAGGTTTTCTCCAATTGTTGTCGGGCTTGCAAGAAAATTGAAGACATCATATTGTTGGATGGAATTAACTTTGGTTTTTAATTTGTACACCTCTGAACATCAAAATGTCAATGTGTTAAATTGTAAATTTGAATATTTAATTATCAGCTGAAAATTGTTCTGTGTTTCCAATTAATTGTTTATGATAGGTAGGTATATACTAAAGCTCGCCGTTGCTAAATTTTAGACGATTATTATGACTGAGAGACAAATCATTCATAAAGGGAAAAATTTATGTTGCATATTCTCTGATTTGTTTTAAATGTAATTTTGAATAAATCAAATATTCAGAAGTTAAGATTTTTAAAGGAAAGAAGTAAATTTAATGACATAATTGAGATGGAATTACACAACCTTAATGAGAGAGATTTATTTCAAATAATAATAGTTCTATGATTTGCATAATTTCAGTAGCACTTTTATTGAAATAATCAGTTCTTGCTGATTACTCCCAAAGAGCATATCTCATGTTTATGCTCTTAGAAAAGTTATTTGTGGATACGTTATGTCCGATCTCCCCCATGCCAGAGCAAAAGCCGCCACCTCAATTGGTGCCTCTAATAGATACGATTGGAGGGCTAGGGTGTGGTTGGGGGTGTTGATGGTTAAGATGCATGCTTAGCAAAGGATGTCATATCTTGGGAGCTTGGATTATACTATTCCAAAAATCAAGGTATGGTTTTGATTAATTATTGTTGAGTTGGTATTTTTGAATTTTTGTTAAAGCTTGGATGTCGGATAATCTTTGATTCAATTTTTCTATGAATTGATGAAGTTTTGTTTATTTTAGAATGAAAGAGAAGAGCATATGTTATGTGAGTTTTGAAGTTCTTAGAATTTGTAAAAGGATTCATTTTTGTGGAGAAATAATGTTCATAATAATTATTGTTTGTTTAAAATTACGGGATCCAAACTTTTGATGGAGGAATACTTTAAATGAACCGTGCCCCTATGGCACGTGTTAAATCTAGACAGAATTAAATTTTTGAGGAAACTAAATTCTCTATGGGAACTAAATTTTGGAGAGCTAAATAACAATTATTGTGCTTTAATTATTATTATTCATTTAAAATTTATGGATCCAATATTTTGAGGGGGAATTTTTTAAAATTTATGGATCCAATAAATTTATGGATACAATAATTTATGGATCCAATTTATTGTTATTCATTTATGAATTTATGGATCCAATATAATTTTTTGGATCCAATATATTCATTTAGACTGTGGAAATAATTTTTTGTGGAACAAAGATTTTGCGGAGGGGAATCTTAATTGAACCGGTTTCACGCCGAAGGCGCCCGCGCTAAATTTTTTTACACTAATTTGTTGTTCCGCACCGAAGGCGCCCGCGCTAAATTTTTTTACACTAATTTGTTGTTCCGCACCGAAGGCGCCCGCGTCAAATTTGTTGTTCCGTGTCGAAGGTGCCCGCGCCGAATTTGTTGTTCCACGCCGAATGCGTCCGTGCCGCTAAATTTTTTACACGAATTTGTTGACCGCGCCGATGGCGCCCGCGCCGATGGCGCCCGCTAAATTTTTTTAAACTAATTTGTTGTTCCGCACTGAATGCGCATGCGCCGAATTTGTTGTTCCGCACCGAAGGTGCCTGCGCCGATTTGTTGTTCCGCGCCGAAGGCGCCCGCTAAATTTTTTTACACTAATTTGTTGTTCCGCACTGAATGCGCATGCGCCGAATTTGTTGTTCTGCACCGAAGGTGCCTGCGCCGATTTGTTGTTCGCGCCGAAGGCGCCCGGTAAATTTTTTTACACTAATTTGTTGTTCCGCACTGAATGCG
Source organism: Scilla litardierei (assembly GCA_030789695.1). NCBI lineage: Eukaryota > Viridiplantae > Streptophyta > Magnoliopsida > Asparagales > Asparagaceae > Scilla > Scilla litardierei. The sequence continues at coordinate 113,477,106 of CM061133.1, read as the reverse complement.
CATGCGCCGAATTTGTTGTTCCGCAACGAAGGTGCCTATGCCGATTTGTTGTTCCGCGCTGAATGCGTCCGTGTCGCTAAATATTTTTACGCTAATTTGTTGTTCCGCGCAATTTTGACCGTGGAAATAATTTTTTGGGGAACAAAGATTTTACGGGGAAAAATCTTAATTGAACCGTGCCCGCGGGCACGGGTTATGACTAGTATATATATATATATATATATATATATATATATATATATATATATATATATATATATATATATATATAACTATCAGCTGGTGAGATGAGCGAATTTTCAGGCGGTGTCGATCTTGGCAATCTAGGTGGAAATCACATCTTTTCCAGTGATGGTGGCCTCCCTGGTGGCAGTGTAGGCTCTGGGATTGCTTGCAGCGGATCTACGAGGGGATCTAGCCTTCTCGACAGCGTTGGGGAGGGGCGTCCAATGGGTCTTATGTCGCGGGACCCTCTGGGTATGGGAAGCCGTCGGCTGCGGGGAACGTCGGACATCCCTCGTCTGGGGGGCATCGGTCCCTCGGGATCAGACCTTGGAAGGCACATTCATGGGAAAGGAGTTGGATCAGTTGCTACGGTGTCGGACGGCTTGTCTGGATGGCAGGTCGTCTCTAGGAGGAGGAAGTACGTCAGATCTGGAGGGGGTGGCATCAGGAATTCTCATAGGGGGAAACCATAGTAAAGGCGATCTTCTTCCCTTGAAGAATCGACCACTGCGAGGAAGAGGTAATTCCCAGCACTCTGTTTGTCGTTTTGAGAACTTTGGTGGTGCACGCCAAGTGCCTGCTAGATTGCCTGTGAGACCCAAAACTAATATCACAATTGATACCAAGTTGGTTAAGCAATCGTGGTCAGATATCTGTGCTAATAGGCGGATGTATGATTCTAATATGGCAATGATGCTTATACCTCCTATTGTGAAAGAGGATGGATCGGAAATAGGATGGGTGGCTACAGCATTGATGTCGAAAGGGGCCGAGCAATGGAAGAATACTATTGTGGGGTATGTATTGGGCGACGTCCCTTATTATGGCCAGATTCGTGCGTGGGTAGATATATTATGGAACATCAAATGAGGGTTTCATATTTATAGTCGAGAAAATGAGTTCTTTTACTTCAAATTTGAGGATGGGGGAGAATGTCAAAGAATCCTTCACGGGGGACCGTGGATGTTTGATTGGCGGTTGGTTGTTCTTCAGCAATGGACACAAACCCTCAAACATGAAAGGGATATCCTATCCTCGGTCCCGTTTTGGGTGCAACTTCATGGAGTCCCTCTTGGAATGTAGATGCTTGATATTTTGAATGTTATTGCATCTTTATTAGGAAACCCGATATGCTTGGACAGGCTAACTGCTAAGAAAGAGCGCATCTCATTTGCCCGATGCCTTGTAGATATAAGTGCAAAGAAGCCAATCCTGCACCAAGTGGTTGTTGAGCCTGAAGGGGGTGCACCTATTACAATTGTTGTGCATGTTGAAGGAGAACCCCCGAGATGCAGCAACTGTATTTGTTTTGGCCATACAGATAAACAATGTCCTGATATGATGAAGGCCCCTTCAATCCAAAAGAACCCAGGTGAGGTCTCTGTTACTCAAGCTAAGTGAAAGGGGATTGCTTGTGATTCATCGGTAGGTGTGGATAAGATTCCTGAGGATGTTTGTGTGCTGGAGAAGGGGTCCTGCTCTCACATAGATGCGACTGAAGAAGTTCAACAGGAGGGGCATTGTGTAGCATCAATCCCAAGTTCTAGTAGCCTTGTAGCAACTACGAAAAGGGTGCAACCTACTTTCAGGCCTTCTTCACAATGTGCAGGGACAGCCTACTAGCTTAGACAGTATGCCTCAGATAGTTGAGAGCTCGGGTGCTACTAATAAAGAGGGACTGCCTATTCATGGGGGAAATTCAAATGTGCAGGAGGCATTGCGGGATATTGAGCCTGGAAATAATATACCCGAAATAGCTTTGGAGACTAATGAGATTGGAGCTTCTTTGGAACCTACGGTAGACCCTGCCCAGTATTGTCCTGAAGATCCTACACCTCTTGCGCCATTCCCTGACATTTCCATTAGTCTAGACTGTATCCATACTAGAAATTTTGAGGAATGCCATGCCCAAGCGCCAGAGAGCATGTCAATCTCCGATACCTTGACTATAGTGAACCCCGAATGGGAGGTGGAGTTAGCAATTGGAGATGATATTGGTGCTACTACACAGAAGTCGGTAATCAAGACTCAGTATCAGCCGGCTACTGTGGGAGGATACAGGAGAAGCATGCATATTCAAGAGGGGGCTTCGGGGAAGCCAGACCAATCTGTTAATTGATGAGTATCTTCATTTGGAACACACGAGATCTTAACAACTCCATTAGAAGGAGAGACCTCCGCGACAGACTTAAGTTGATTCGGCCCTCAGTAGTTATTTTGCTTGAAACTAAGCTGAAAATTGGCAGTAATAAATGGAGACTTTGCCTCCCGAAGGATTGGCTATGGTTTGATAACTTCACAATGCATTCTGGTGGTCGAATATTAATGGGTTTGGACAGCTTTGTCTGGTAAGCTGGGGTTTAATCCATTTCCAGCCAACATATCACCTTAAGATGCAGCAACGGAGGGGGCCTTACTGTGGTTATTACTGGAGTTTACGTGTCCAATATGCGGAGTGAACGTCACCAACTATGGGAATTCCTTGAAGCAGATGCAGGACTTCATTCTGGGGCGGAATGGCTTATTGGAGGTGACTTTAACTGCATTAGATATTCGAAGGAGAAGGAAGGAGGGCAGAAGTATGATTTGAAAATATTGGATGGGTTTAATGAATGCTTAGCCAAATGTGGGTTGTCTGATATTAAATGTGTGGGGGCTTCCGATGAGTTGGTGTAATCTTAGACTTGGCTCTGAGCATATTACTGCTAAACTAGAGAGAACCTTATGTAATCAGAGGTAGCTTGATTTATTGCCTGAAACGTTCGTGGAGTACTTGGACCCCCACACAAGTGACCATTCCCCCATGTTAATCAAAATGCATTCTAAGGTATGTTCATATCCTAAGCCCTTCAGATTTTTTAATGCATGGGCTAAGCTGCCATATTACAATGAATTGCTGGAATCATCGTGGAACATACATGTGAAAGGGTCGGCTATGTACAGAATCTATACCAAGCTACGAAACACTAAATCTACTCTCAGAAGCTAGGCGCATAAACTAAAGTTTGACGATGCCATCTTGGTTTGCAAAGATAATCTCCAACAGATGCGTAAACATCCCGACTTGCAATCTGATGTGAATTTGCAACACTGTGAGAGGGATCTGGCCATAAACCTTGCAAACCTAATTGAGATAGAAGAGGATATGCTGAGACAGAAGAGCAGACATGATTGGCTTAGTTTAGGGGATAGCAACTCTAAATTCTTCTATACGGCGATGAAGACAAGGCAAAACCAGAATAACCTGTTGCATTTGGTTGCTGCGGATGGGAATCTTTATAACTCTTTTGAGGACCTTCGGAATAAGGTGCCAGACTTCTATAAGGATCTATATACTCAATCGAGCTACTGGAATGTGTTTCCCAAGTTGGTACCAAGCGTATTTTGACTTCAGATGCGGCTACCTGGCTAGAACGGAGAGTTTCAAATGAAGAAATCAAGGACGCGGTTTTCCAAATAGAGGTGGATAAATCCCCTGGCCCTGATGGCTTCAATGGATACTTTTTCCAGCAAGGTTGGGGCACTTTAGGTATGGATTTAACTGATGCCATTCAATCATTTTTCCGCTCTGGTTCACTAATGCATCCTTTAAATCACACCAATCTTACCTTAGTGCCTAAAAGTACTACATCCTCTGGTTTGGGAGATTATAGACCCATTGCTTGCTGCAATGTTAAATACAAGGTGATCAGTAAAATTATTTGTACAAGATTGAAATTGGTTGTACATGAACTTATCTCTCCAAACCAGTCCGCATTTCTGAAAGGCAGTTTATTGTCTGATAGTGCTCTTTTAGCCCATGAACAGATCCGTGATTTTAGCAATCCAATAGGTTACAGAGCATGTCTGAAATTGGATTTAAGGAAGGCTTTTGACAGTATCAACCATGAATTTATTTATTACATTCTGTCGCATATGTGATTTGGTAGGAGATTCATATGCTGGATTAAGGAATGTATTTCTACCCCAACATTTTCGGTGATGATTAATGGTTCCCCCGTGGGGGTATTTTGAGGGAAATAGGGGCATTAGACAAGGCGACCCTCTATCCCCTTTTCTATTTGTCATTACTATGGAAGCGTTTTCTTTATTGGCAGAAAAATCTATTTCACAACGTCTTATCCATCCTATGAGACAGTCTGGATCCATTTCTCACCTTCTCTTTGCAGATGATCTCCACCTATTTTGTAAAGCTAACAAGCATACTTTTTGTGGCATTAAATCCTTGTTGAAAGACTTCTCTAACCTCATTGGACTGGAAGTAAATTGGGATAAAAGTACCTCTATTTTAGCAAAGGAACTAAGGACCCGTTGAGCTTGGCTAATCTATTAGGGGTCAAATTGGGTACTTCAATCAATACTTATCTTGGTTTGCCTCTTTGCTCAAACTACCCGAAGCCTTCCATGTACAGTAGACTGATTGACAGATGCAGGAAGAGACTTATGGGCTGGACGTCTTCCATCTTACCCATTGCAGGTCGGATTGAGCTAGTTAGAACAGTAATTTTTGGTATGCTAAATTTTTGGAGGCAAGCCTACCGTTTACCAAAAACCGTACTGTGTTCTATTACTTCTGCATGCAGGAAATTTATATGTGGTTCATCTCATATATGGGCTTGAAAAGACATTTGTACTCCCAAGGAGGAAGGGGGAGTGGGGTTGAGATCGCTCTATGATCTTAATATGGCTGCTGGAGTGAGGCTAACGTGGCGCATGTTAGCAATAGATGGACTTTGGGCTACTTATATGAGAAATAATTACAGGGACTCCAATAATTTCTTTTCAGCCAAGGCGAAACCCCTTCAATCGGGTACATGGAAATTTTTGTTGCATTGTAGACATTTCTCCAAACATCTGATAAAGCCGCACATTGGTGATGGCTCTTCCACCCCCTTTTTGGCATGATTATTGGCTTCCTGGTGGCCCCTTAAGTGAATCTCATGAAGTCCCAAGTGATGCATACAACAATAGGGTTTCAGATTATTGGGTATCAGGTGTATGGATTAATGATCTGGCAATTGAACCCATCTCACAACTGCTTTAGCACGTGAAGCCTTCCAGCGGGCATGATAAGTGGCGATGGGTGCCCGGCTCCACTTTCAAATTCTATGAGGCTTGGGAGGGGACCAGGCGGCGGGGGACCCTATTTCCTTATACCAAGCTGGTTTGGTATAGTGATTATGTGCCTAAGATGTCTTTAACACTTCTTAGATCATTTCTTGGCAAACTTCTAACAAAGGATAAGTTACAATATTGGGGGGCTAGCACGGATGCGAAATGTGTTCTATGCGATTCAGATATTACTGAAAATATAGACCACCACTTTGTCGAATGTGACTATACCAATTATATTCTTTCGAGGAGCCTACTAAAGCTGGGTGTATCAGACCCCATAGAACCTAGGCTTCCTAAGGTGTGAGATTACTTCTAGTTGAATTTTGGTAGAAAGGATACTTTAAGTATATTAGCGAAGATTGTTCTTGCAGCTATGGTTTGGCATATCTGGAAAGAAAGAAATAGCAGAATCTTTGACATCACTAAAAAGCAGAAGACAACTCTATTTGAAGATGTAACGGCCGCTTTCTGACCGTTCGTATTTTCTGCGTGCACGTGCTTTATCGTGAATGTATTTTATTTGGCTAGTTCTGAGCTCCGGCATATGTGATGCGAAATGCCATTGCGATCGTTTCGGGGTGTTGGATTTTATTGTAATTTTTGGGAACGGTGTTTCGCGGCTCGTTTTCTCGCGAAACGACTTTGAACGGTAGGGGTGTTTTAGTCATTTGACTCAAAACGCCGTTTCCAATTTTACGCAAATTCTTGGTAGGCGTTATGCATGATCGGGCTCTGTAGATCTGTGCGTCTCGTCTCCACGATCTCCCCGGTATTTTCGGATTAATTTTCTGACGCCCGGATTGTAAGATATCGCTCGGAGAAATCTCGACCGTTGATTTGCCTAATCAGATTCAAATTTCGAAAATTGATATCAAATCTGTTTAAAATCCCTAATTATTTTCTTAATATCCTTCCAAATCTTATCCTCTATTGTCCCCTAGACATACCCCTAAATTATACCCCTTCTAACAAAATATCTTTCCTCTTTTCTATAATCCTAGGGCTACTTATCAACCCTACCCTATTTATAGTAATTAGAATCCCTAACCCTAACTAACCCTAACCCTAAATTACTCACAGCCGCCGCCTAAAAACCCCCAATCCCCCGTCTCTCTCTCTCTCTCTCTCTCTCTCTCTCTCTCTCTCTCTCTCTCTCTCTCTCTCTCCCTCGCGGCGATCCGCCGCCCCCGCGGCCCCCTCGCGCCGCCGCAACCTCCGCCTTCACCGCCACTGCGCCCCTCGCCATGCAGCCAAGCGCACGCCGCCGCGATCCCCAGCAAGAGCCCATCGCTGCGCCGCCTCCACGATCTCCTGTCCGTCGTCGTGCCTGACGCTGCGCCGCGACGCCGCCCCCGTTCCGTCGTCTTCCTCGCGCGAACAACGACAGCAGCGGCAAGATCCGCCGCTGCTGCGTGATCTCGATCGCCGCACACCCACGTGACCGCAGTGCAGATCTCCCCTCAGCCGCGATCCGCAGCTGCCTCCTCCTCTCCCCTTCATCCACGGCGAGGCCCCATGCTGCGCCACCTCGATCTCCCAACGCCCCATCACGAATCCACGGCACCGTCGCAGATCTCCTCTTCGCGACCGCCTCTGTCCCCGAGCGCGCGCTTCCCCTCTGTCCGCGGCCTGCAACGCCGCGCAGCGCTGCGCTCCGCCCGCGCGCAGAGCACTTCTTCGAGGTCGTGCCGCCGCTCGCCATCCGTACCTCAGCCTCGCCGCATGCCGTTGTTTTCACCCCGACGCCGCCTGAACGCCTGCAGCCCCCGAACAGACCCCGCTGCTGTCGCTCCCTGCTACAGCGCGCTGTGCTCCCCGATCTACGTGCCGCTGTAGCACCAGCGGCAACCGCCATCTGTCGTGCCGCTGTCAGTGGCCCTCACAGATCCGGCTGAGCCCCTAAGACGGGAAACCCCTTCGACAGTCCCCGGTTGTGTTCCAGCGACGTCGTTTTGACGTTTCACTTTCTGAGTTCACTGTTTAGTCCCGTGGACTGAGTCCCTTCTTGCTGGATGCTCAGCGGTCTCTTGGCACCGCTAGCCCACTTGCGGACCGCTATCGGGCCCGCCTTCGCTGTTCGCCATCCTCGCTTGCTTCTCGCCCTTCCAATCCAGTACCAGAACGCTCCCGGCTATGCTACCCGTAGCCGAGACACCACGCGACGACGTCTCGTAGCCGTGACATCTCAGCTGCGCTACCCGTAGCCGTTACGATCCTGAGGCGATCCCGAGACGACCTTCACTGTGCTACTCACAGTCGGGGACACGAGCACCGCCACCGTTTCCAGACCCGACGCCCGATTCACGGTAAATCATCATTCAGGTTGGTTTCCCCTAACTCGTAGCGAAACCCACACTGTAGCAAACTGAACCTTAACTAAAATCGGACAACTGTAACTAAATTTATTTTCTGCTCCCTTAAAACGATGTGGAACCATAGATCGACGATCGGACTTTTTGACTGTGCACATAGGATAGAATCGTCGGATAGGCTGAACGGACATTTTGACATGTGACTGTTAGGGTAGCCACGTCCAACCTAGAAATGAACCTAAATAGGATTATTGAAAAACGTGACCTGACACCGTCGCCATGACCTGTTTCAGACGGACTTCCGTAGATGAGACGCCTGGACGAGAAGCTTCGAGAGGACGATACGTTCGCCACCGCAGGCAAGTGTATCCACTTGCACTTTTGGCCGTGCTTAGGCCTTAGTTGGTTAGAATTGATAACAGTAAACAAATAGAACCGGACGTGAAATGATAGCGTCCGGGACGACACCTGATGGCTCAGACTTGACAACGAAGTCTGAGCCCGACAACAACAACTTTTGATATCGTAGGGCTATCATGTGTGTGCGTGTGTGTGGACACCCTAGAATAACCATTCCCATCTTGTCACGTCCCGTCCCTTCTTGCACAGCCTGCGGGCAATATGGCACTCTCCGAGTGATCCCTTGTACTGAGTCACAGCCTGCGGGCAATAGGGCACTCTCCGAGTGATCCCTTGTACTGATTCACAGCCTGCGGGCAATAGGGCACTCTCCAAGCTAGAGAGAGTGATCCCTTGTACTGTTACATAGCCTGCGGGCAATAGGGCACTCGCCAAGCTAGAGCGAGTGATCCCTTGTACTGTTTATCTTGTCTTGTCTTCCTTGGGGTTTGGGGTTGGGTTGAGCGTGCGCACGGCAAGAGGGTCTGATCCCCCTCGAACCGTAAGGCGTGAACCCTTTCGTGTCTCACTTGTCTTGTCTCGTCTTGTCCCGTCACGTCCCGACTTGTCTTGACACCTGTAGGTTAGTCCCGTAGTTGGTAGCACACGCTACGACTACTACTTGTTACGCTTTACTTTCCTGCTACGTTAATTCTTTTGTTACTCAGTTATAACCCCAGCATGCTAATCAACCAGTAAATCGTCATTTAAAAGTTGATACACTTGTAGTTTGGTCTAACCCTTTTTGTAGACATTACCTGACGTACAGTTCCTTCTTTTGGTGTTGTACGTCAGGTGCTCATCCAGAGTTCGTGTACGAGGCAGACTCACTGGAGTACGAGGAGCCGAGGACGTCGACCCAGAGTACGTGTCCAACGAGGACCAGACCTTGAGGTCTTTTAGTCGTCACTTTCAGAGGTTACTGCTTTTAGTTTTGTTGCCATGCTTAGGCTTCTTTTAGACTTTTTACCCGTTGGATATTATATCTCTAATTTAATGAATGCAACTTCCTTTCTGTACTTCCTATTGTTTCGAACTTTATTAATGCAAGAACCTGAAACTTTTAAAATGGTACCCCTACAGACGCTTATTGGGTCTGAGCTTCTCAGCTCTGGCCTAAGCAGGCCTTAGTCACGCTTCGCCTCCGTATTTTTGGGAAGCGGGGCGTGCCAGGTTTTAGTGGTGGCCCATGCAGGTCTTGCAAAAGTTCGGAACAATAAGAGTACCGCATTCATTTAATATCCATGTACAAGTTTAAAATTAGGTTTTTCCAGTCTTAGATGGTAGGAAGACTTAGATAGATACCCAGGTTTGATATTCTGACGTCTCGGTTAAGACTTAGTCATACTCGTCCTAGAATATCCTAGTAGGCCTCGCTTGACTCTGACCGTGTTAGATTTCTAGAGCCCTTCTTTTAGTCGTTCGCTCGGGTCCATCGAGTTCGGGCCCAACAGAACGTAACCTTGATTCTCTTAGGGACCTTCTTCTTAGATTCTGATTATAGTCTAGCTCCTTGGAAGTCGTAGAGCTGAGTTATCCCGATCTTTAGACGACCCGATTATTAGAACCCCTGACTTCTAGCGTCCCTCTGATCATTACACTTTTATGTTATCAATCGTAGGGTCCCATCGTAGTTTTTTTAAATCATATCCTAAGTATATCTATCATGCGATCTTTTCCTTTCTCCTGATTCACGTAATCGTTCCTGACGAGTATCGCTGATCCTTCGAGTCTCTTCCTTGACCAATTCTGCTCCCTCTAAAAGTATTTTCGAAATTCCGTATTAAGTTTTTTTTCGCTCAGCTTAAATTCTTTAAAAACCCCTATATTATATATTTTAAAATTTCTTGTTTTTTCGGTTGAGTTAAAATTCTTTCACTGATTTTAAAACCTCCTTGGTCGTAAAATTATTTTTCTATCTCGTGCCTATTTTCAAATCGGTATCTTTCGTATTTCAGTTTTAAAAACCTTGTTATCAATTCTATAATCCAATATATATATATTACTTTCCTAAACTACAAAAATCATTTCTAACCACTTACCGTACGGAATTTTAAAATATTTTCTAAACCAAAGAGAACTTTAAATTTATTCTCGTATATGTATAAACAGCCCGATGTTCATCGTGCTCGTACTTCAAGAAATCTTTGTTTAGACTTATTTTCATTTGCAAAGCAATCGCTACCTCACCCTACTTTTATTTCCTTCATCTAACTCTTTTTCCAAATTGTAATAAATCTTACCATCTGCTCACTTCTTCCTACAATTTTATTAAATATAAAAGTATATGACATCATATTTTGCACGTAATTCTCCTTTCAACTATCTAATTATTTTGAAGAATATTTTTGTTCCATCCAACCAACTACCTCCTTACCCCGCCTTATTTGAACTCGTTCTTTCCGATCTTACTTCGTTCTCTTTTGGTTTAGTTTTTCTTTCTTTCTATTGTTTAGATATTAGTGCTTGTAGTTGCCCGTGTCGACTCTAGTTTGGTAGTAGGCCCTTTTGGCAGGTGATGTCGTCGTAGCGCATGAGTATAGGTAGAGTGTGTAGACCTGTATGAGTGTGTCATCTTTAGGATTCTGATAATTGCCTTTTGTGTCTCGAATGTGTACTCAGTGTTAACCATGATATTTTTGAAGTTGTCTGAATGACGGTATTCATACGTATATGAATAGGGTCATAGCAGGCAATTTTCTTAGACGTAGTTTTTCGCGAATATAGAATAGCTTATCTTTGACTGCATGTGATTGTATCAAAACTTTGTTTTCTTTTAAACCAACCCTTTAAAGTGTTTGAAATTAACTCACAAGATCACAAATCAATTATCCTTCCTCATCCATTACCACAACCCCACACGTTTTCCCACATGACATTTTCAAAATATGTCTTTGGCTTTAAAATTTCTTTCCTCTTCTTCCCTCTTTGAAGTGTTATTTTCATTATTGTTATATTATTAGCATTGGTTATTATTGCTATATGATTATGTTGCGGGTAGGCTTAGAGTGTGGTGAAATATGACGTAGCAATGATTAATTGATTTTGTAACACAATGATATTGGATTAGATTTCTTTGGATGAAAGGATGAGGTGTCCAGGACTTATCGACGTGTGACAGACTCAATGGAGAATTCTGGTTGAATGAGATTATATGCATGAAGATGAGAACTTACTAGACATGAAACTTGGACAAGTGATAGATAGGAGTAACTGCGGAGTATAGTATGAGTTAGGATGACCATGAGAATGAGTAGAACATTGTAAGCATCAAGACTTGGTTGTCGAGTTGACGTGAGAAGGCTTTGAGAATGATACGACGCGTTGAGATAAATGGATGTTTAGGTAGTCGGACTTAATATTGGTTGGGATTAGTTATAGTGGGTAGGATGAGATGTGATTCTGATAGTTAAATTACTTGGCGAATAAATTTATGGGAAGATATGACACGGAATGTATTGAGGACACGGTGGTTGTTGATTTGTGAAGGTATTATAAGATAGACAAAGTTTTCATCTTGGATTGGTGATCAACTAGAACATCATTTTAGCGACTGATTAATATTGGGATGAGATTGAGAAAATTTAAAGATGTTATGGAGCGATGATGTTTAGTGGAGTGGGATGGTATGAGGAGATTATTATTATTCTTTTTTGAGGACTTAGAGTTGGAAGTTTGAACAATAGTGATGGGTCTATAGCTAAGTATTAGGAGGTGAGTTTAGTCGTGGCATTGCCCAGTGAAAAGAAGGGTCATAATGGATTATTGGAGGAACGATATTGAAGTTTTAATGATCAGAGATCATGGAGTGGAGGATAGGAGTTATAAGCTTAGGTATTTATAGATTTTATAATTAGTCTTAGTATAAGTGATTCCGAGGACGAAATCATTTCTAAGGTGGGTAGAATGTAACGGTCGCTTTCCGACCGTTCGTATTTTCTGTGTGCACGTGCTTTATCGTGCACGTTTTTTATTTGGCTAGTTCTGAGCTCCAGCATATGTGATGCGATATGCCATTGCGATCGTTTCGGGGTGTTGGATTTTATTGTAATTTTTGGGAACGTCGTTTCACGGCTCGTTTTCTCGCGAAACGACTTTGAACGATAGGGGCGTTTTAGTCATTTGACTCAAAACGCCGTTTCCAATTTTACGCAAATTCTTGGTAGACGTTAAGCATGATCGGGCTCCATAGATCTGTGCGTCTCGTCTCCATGATCGCCACGGTATTTTCGGATTAATTTTCTGACGCCCGGATTGTAAGATATCGCTCGGAGAAATCTCGACCGTTGATTTGCCTAATCAGATCCAAATTTCGAAAATTGATATCAAATCTGTTTAAAATACCTAATTATTTTCTTAATATCCTTCCAAATCTTATCCTCTATGGTCCCCTAGACATACCCCTAAATTGTACCCCTTCTAACAAAATATCTTTCCCCTTTTCTATAATCCTAGGGCTACTTATCAACCCTACCCTATTTATAGTAATTAGAATCCCTAACCCTAACTAAACCTAACCCTAAATTACTCACAGCCGCCGCCTAAAACCCCCAATCCCCCGTCTCTCTCTCTATCTCTCCCTCGCGGCGATCCGCCGCCCCCGCGGCCCCCTCGCGCCGTCGCAACCTCCGCCTTCACCGCCGATGCGCCCCTCGTCACGCAGCCAAGCGCACGCCGCTGTGATCCCCAGCAAGAGCCCGTCGACGTGCCGCCTCCACGATCTCCTGTCTGCCGTCGTGCCTGACGCTGCACCGCGACGCCACCCCCGTTCCACCGTCTTCCTCGCACGAACAACGGCAGCAGCGGCAAGATCCGCCACTGCTGCGTGATCTCGATCGCCGCACAGCCACGTGACCACAGTGCAGATCTCCCCTCAGTTGCGATCCGTAGCCCCCTCCTCTTCTCACCTTCATCCACGGCGAGGCCCCCTGCTACGCCACCTCGATCTCCCAACGCCCCATCGCAAATCCACGGCACCGCCGCAGATCTCCTCTCCGCTGCCGCCTCTGTCCCCGAGCGCGCGCTTCCCTTCTGTCCGCCGCCTACAACGCCGCACAGCACTGCGCTCCGCCCGTGCGCAGAGCCCATCTCCGAAGCCGTGCCGCCGCTCTCCATCCGTAACTCAGCCTCGCCGTGCGCCGCTGTTTTCACCCTGACGCCGCCTGATCGCCTGCAGCCCCCGCACAGACCCCGCTGCTGTCGCTCGCTGCTACAGCACGCTGCGCTCCGTGATCTACGTGCCGCCGCAGCACCAGCGGCAACCGCCGTCTGTCGCGTCGCTGTCAATGGCCCTCACAGATCCGGCTGAGCCACTAAGACGGGAAACCCCTTCGACAGTCCCCGGTTGTGTTCCAGCGACATCGTTTTGACGTTTCACTTTCTGAGTTCGATGTTTAGTCCCGTGGACTGAGTCCCTTCTTACTGGATGCTCAACGGTCTCTCGGCACCGCTAGCCCGCTTGCAGACCGCTATCAGGCCCGCCTTCGCTGTTCGCCATCCCCGCTTACTTCCCGCCCTTCCAATCCAGTACCAGAATGCTCCCGACTACGCTACCCGTAGCCGAGATGCCACGCGACGACGTCTCGTAGCCGTGACATCTCAGCTGCGCTACCCGCAGCCGTTACGATCCTGAGGCGATCCTGAGACGACCTTCACTGTGCTACCCGCAGTCGGGGACACGAGCACCGCCATCGTTTCCAGACCCGACGCCCGATTCACCGTAAATCATCATTCAGGTTGGTTTCCCCTAACTCGTAGCGAAACCCACACTGTAGCAAACTGAACCTTAACTAAAATCGGACAACTGTAACTAAATTTATTTTTTGCTCCCTTAAAATGATGTGGAACCATAGATCGACGATCGGACTTTTTGACTGTGCACATAGGATAGAATCGTCGGATAGGCTGAACGGACATTTTGACATGTGACTATTAAGGTAGCCACGTCCAACCTAGAAATGAACCTAAATAGGATTATTGAAAAACGTGACCTGACACCGTCGCCATGACCTGTTTCAGACGGACTTTTGGCAAGTGTATCCACTTGCACTTTTGCCCGTGTTTAAGCCTTAGTTGGTTAGAATTGATAACTGTGAACAAATAGAACCGGACGTGAAATGATAGTGTCCGGGACGACCCCTGACGGCTCAGACTTGACGACAAAGTCTGAGCCCGACAACAACAACTTTTGATATCGTAGGGCTATCATGTGTGTGCGTGTGTGTGGACACCCTAGAATAACCATTCCCGTCTTGTCACGTCCCATCCCTTCTTGCACAGCCTGCGGGCAATAGGGCACTCTCCGAGTGATCCCTTGTACTGATTCATAGCCTGCGGGCAATAGGGCACTCTCTGAGTGATCCCTTGTACTGATTCACAACCTGCGGGCAATAGGGCACTCTCCAAGCTAGAGAGAGTGATCCCTTGTACTGTTACACAGCCTGCGTGCAATAGGGCACTCGCCAAGCTAGAGCGAGTGATCCCTTGTACTGTTTATCTTGTCTTGTCTTCCTTGGGGTTTGGGGTTGGGTTGAGCATGCGCACGGCAAGAGGGTCTGATCCCCCTCGAACCGTAAGGCGTGAACCCTTTCGTGTCTCACTTGTCTTGTCTCGTCTTGTCCCGTCACGTCCCGACTTGTCTTGACACCTGTAGGTTAGTCCCGTAGTTGGTAGCACACGCTACGACTACTACTTGTTGCGCTTTACTTTCCTGCTACGTTACTTCTTTTGTTACTAAGTTATAACCCCAGCATGCTAATCAACCAGTAAATTGTAGTTTAAAAGTTGATACACTTGCAGTTTGGTCTAACCCTTTTTGTAGACCTTACCTGACGTACAGTTTCTTCTTTTGGTGCTGTACGTCAGGTGCTCATCCAAAGTTCGTGGATGAGGCAGACTCACTGGAGTACGAGGAGCCGAGAACGTCGACCCAGAGTACGTGTCCGACGAGGACCAGACCTTGAGGTCTTTTAGTCGTCACTTTCAGAGGTTACTTCTTTTAGTTTGTTTTTAGATATTTTGTTGCCATGCTTAGGCTTCTTTTAGACTTTGTACCCGTTGGATATTATATCTCTAATTTAATGAATGCAACTTCCTTTCTGTACTTCCTATTGTTTCGAACTTTATTAAGGCAAGAACCTGAAACTTTTAAAATAGTACCCCTACAGACGCTTATTGGGTCCGAGCTTCTCAGCTCTGGCCTAAGCGGGCCTTAGTCATGCTTTGCCTCCGTATTTTTGGGAAGCGGGGCGTGACAGAAGAAATGGCATCTGACATCAGAATTATCATGCGGAATCATGACCCAGACTCTTCAAGGGCCACTCTTGCAATGGAGAGATGGGACTTTAGAGGTGTTTCTTAGTTTTCTATTTGTATATCAGCTTTTGTACACACAGATTGTTTTGAGAAGATGGGATTTACAATGGAGGGTGACGTCGCCTGTGCCCTATCCCCTTTCTGTAATTCCTACCTTTTATAAGCATTCTGTATCTTTGTATTTTGTATACTACTTTAATAAAGCTACACTTTAACCTTTATATATATATATATATATATATATATATATATATATATATATATATATATATATATATATATATATATATATATATATGGTAAAATGCACTTACGCTCAAGCTCAAATGGGATTCCTGTGCTCGATCCCTCCATACTGTCCGATTCGATCCGCAATCATGGTAATATCTGACCATTTGGGGCAATTACCAAAGCGCCCTTTAAGCCCTTTTGTACTAAAATACAATCGCCACCAATTCTTTTGCTCACTACCATGCAAAACGCAGAAGCTGGGGTATATCCCCAGTTTTGCATCAGGTCTTCGATTTCAACAGCCCACGCCTAAGATCGCCCCCAAATCCAGGCCATCACACGCTAGTTGATTCCCCTCCTACTATCCTCCATCGAGGTAAGGATCGTCATCCCTAATTTGTTGGAAATCTCATATTGCTCAACGCGCACAATGGGATAAATTTTTGATGGGTTTTGCGCAGTGAGTAATTTCCATCTTTTGGACGATTAGCACTGGAAATTCCTCTCAGTGCACCACGGGATAAATTTTTGTATCGTTTTGCGCGGTGAGTAATTTCCAAATACTAGCGAAGTGTTGCTATGGAAATTACTCTCCGCGCAATCCCCTTCAAATATTTATCCCGTTGTGCGCGTTGAGCAATATGAGATCTCCATCAAAACTTACTGAAGCCACTCATATAGCACAACAACATAGAGCGAAGGGCGTACATAATACTGCCCACCGTGCAAAACGGGTGATATGTTTGATTTTTTGATTTATTTGATCCGGTCATCAATTATGATGGTAACAATTAGATCAGATTGAAAAAGAATAGCTATAATACGCAAGGCCTTTTAACATGATTAGTAATAATAGTGTGGTTTCAACTAACAAGCTGATGATAATCTATTGCTACCTGGATAAACATATATAGTAGTCGTGCTGCGTCAATATTAGTGATATTTTTACTTGTTTCTAATGTAGAAAATGAAAATCGAAGAGAGTGAACCCTTTATGCATGATCAGGAGATGCCAAATGAGATTGAAACTGAAAATGATAGTGCAAACAACGTATATGAAGAGGATAGGCATAGTGACAATGAAAAAGGCAGACCACATATTGGAATGACATTTCAAACAGAAGAAGATGCATATCAATGTTATAATACATATGCAGCAGTAAAAGGTTTTGCAACCTGAAAGGGATCTACGGGAAATGGAAAAAATGGCAATACCACGAGGAGGAAGTATACGTGCAAAAAAGAAGGGTATAAAAGCTGAAAAGATAAGAGGGAGATAGGGAGGGACGTTAGTCGAAGGAAAAATGAGAGAGAAGGCTGTAGGGCTCAAATGACCGTTCATAAAATCGTCGATGGAGTACGGCACATAAACACCTTTTAGGATGATCATAATCATGAGTTGATAAAAAGCCCAGCGAAGATCTAGATGTTACGGTCACATAAAAGATCGCATATGGATGGAACATGTAGGAATTTAGTTGATCAGATGCGTGGCTGTGGAGTAGGACCTACAAAGATTGCAAGGATTCTAAATGCCACGAGTAGTAGTAATGTCAATATTACTACGCAATAATGTATTGATCATGAGAGAGTAGAAAGAAAGAACAACATTGGGAAGGAATTCATTAGAGTAATAGAATAATTTATTAAAAGGCAAGCTACAGACTCTCAGTTCCATTATGCTATTGAGCATGATGAAGAGAATGTATGTAGGAGTATATTTTGGGCTGATGGAAGGACGAGGACATCATACAGCCAGTTTGGAGATGTTGTTGTATTTGATGTCACTTATAAGACAAATAGATTCATGTTGCCTTTTGCACCTTTTACAGGTGTCAATCATCATAAACAGTCTATTTTATTTGGATGTGCTCTTCTTGCTGATGAGAAAGAAGAATCCTTTGTGTGGTTACTTGGACATTGGTTAACATGTATGTGGGATAAAGCACCCGAAGCTATCATCACTGATCAAGACCCAGCAATATGCAATGCAATCAAAAGAGTTTTTCCAAATACAAAGCACAGGTATTGCATATGGCATATCAGTCTGCACGAAGATGAGCATCTACATTCATTGGGGTCTTCATATAACCCTGAATTTGATGAAGACTATGCAAACTGGTGTTAGAACAGTCAAAATGTTGAAGAAGCTGAGAATTATTTGGGCATCTTAATGGAGAAGTACCAAATGGAATTTCAGGAGCCATTGACAGAAAAAGAAAAGAAAATGAAAAAAAGCTTGGAAATGGTTGCATACGATGCATGAGAAAGCACAGCATTGGATTAAGGCGTACCTACTGGATACTTTCTTTGCGGGTATGAAAATGTTAATAAGATAGAGATGGTTGTAAAAATATATGATCAAAATAAACTCAGCACATGGTATTCAATTCTTGTTTTGTGTGTAGGCATGGCATCTACCCAAAGGAGTGAAATCATAAACGCGTATTTTGATGGATACGTAAACTGTATGACTCCAGTATACGAGTTCATTGATCAATATGATAAAGCCATAAAATTTCAGCGAGACAAAGAGGAGAGAGAAGATACTTTTTGTATGAGTAACAAACCAGAATTTAGCAGCATGCATGAGTTAGAGGTTCATGCCGCACAGGTATATACTAGAAACATATTTTCCATTTTTCAAAATCGTTTCAATAATACTTTATACTGTCGGCATGAAAGGGTGAGCATGGACGGGGATACGACCACGTATAGGGTAACATGCGGATTGATGGAAAGAGTTACATGCATAATGATCAATTGAATATATCTACGGGAATGTTCAAGTGTACGTGTGTAAGGGCTGTGACCGAAGGTTTGCTATGCACGCAAATTTTATATATCATGAAGCAAAAGTTAGATATGCAAGTCATCCCTGAGAGATATATTTTACCAAGGTGGACTCTAAATGCAATACATAACATCATGAGTCTTGGGGCCTCTTCGACTAGCAAAGTACACGGAGTGCGTCCAAATCAAATTACTCCACTTCAAGCCTGGAGACTTCGTTCATCATTCGATAAAGTCGTGGAGGCGGTTACAAGAGATCCCCTTCTGTTTGATGACGTCTTTGGGTGGACAAACAGATTTTTGGACCAACATAATATGAATAATATAGCGCAAACTGCTTCTAAAGAGCCAAGATCATAGGTGGGGTCCAGTGCACATATCAAACAAGAAGTGGGAGTAACTGATGTCATTATGCATGATCCTGCAAAATCAAGAACTAAAGGCCAACCACTAGTGGCGTCATGGATTCCGTCTGGAATACAAGTCTAACAAGAACAAAGTCAAACAAGAACAAGGACTTGCAGTGTTTGTGAAGAAAAGGGTCATGACATGAGAACTTGTCGTATGAGTACAGCTGGTAGAAAGAAGGTGTATTTGCTCAAAAGGTTACTATTTTATATACTAGTATAAATTATTTTAACATCATTGCTCCATATTCTCTGTAGGAAAAATCTTCGCCCGATGACTTAACAATGCTTTGATATGAAGGCCGACATTTTTACATACTATTGGTAACAATTTTGTATTAGCATGGAAGAAATATACTACATGCATCTGTCACGGACATATCAGTATAAATGGGTTGTAAGTAAACTGGTTCTCTTTAAAAATGTTCATCTGAAAACGGCAGCCTCCTATATTTTATTCCAAAATGCAGCCATCGTGGAGTTGAATTAATAGGGCTGGGGGTCCAAATTGAACCTTAAAACACAAAGTCTTGATTATAAGCCTATGAGGATAATTCCTATCATTCAAGACCTATATCCGATGCTGTGGATCTCATATCTTATAATTTCTGTTGCTGCAGAACCTGACAATTGTCAAGAAAATTAATGGGATTAAGAAGTAAGAAGAAGAAGCAGAAGAGCTGAAGAAAATGAAGAGAATGAGGCATGTAGCTATCCACGATGACTAATGGTGGGAAATTGTATACAGTTTAGCTCCGCGTGCATGACGTTTACAACTTTTACTCGTTGTGCACGCTGAGCAAAACTTGGTAATTTTATGGGTTTCCTAATAAGCGCGCACAACGCTCAATAATGTTGCGAATGTGCACGCTGAGTAATTTGGGTAATTGTAAACAGTTATGCTCCATGCGCACAACGGTTACTAACTTTAATGGTTATGCTAGTTGAGTAAATGTTGGTAATCATAGACAGTTGTGCTTAGCTCTCACAACGTTCAATGCTGTTGTCGTTGGTGCGAGCTGAGTAATTGTGGGTACTTTAAGTTAGCATCACGCAATTTTGTAATGTGATGCAATTGTCTCAAATTTAATGACACTGTATTAAGGTCTATATTCTAACATGCAACAACATTTATGCATTCAAATGTACATAACATAACAAAGTAGAAACTACATCTAAACATTTTACAACATCACAGTTTTTGCCCAACTAAGCAATTCAAGCACTGGACTATACTAGGGATACATGGATTCCATCCATGAAAAAAAATTAAACTTTGTTGCCATTTATAAGCTGCTCCATCAGCTGCATCAGTGTTACTTGCTGCAAGTATCTTGGCCATCCATCCCCTGTATGCGTTGAAGAAGAATCAGTGATGAACACATAACAAAGCATAATTAAATAAAAATATTGTACGGGTAGACTTAGAATACGATAGAACATTTATTATCATCAAGAAGTGATGTCTGTAACTAAGTATCAAAGAACATATACAAGCAGTGAAGTCTGCAATGAAGCAGGTGTGCATGGAAGGTGATAGCTTCAATGACGACGAACAGAACATATGAAGGAGCAAAGAACATCTTCGAATCAATATATATGTGATGTATTCAATTTCTGCATCACGTCACTAGCCGCTAGTATATTGTCCATCTTTGAGTGTTGAGGATGCAACAGTGATGAAGGAAAAAATAGAATGTTGTAGAGAAAATATCATATAATTAGAACCAGATAGAATAAGATAGAATAATAGCATCAAGAAGTGTAGCGGTTGACGAGGGCTTGTGAGAAGGGAAGCCATTTATAGACGAATTTAGATTCCATTGGATGAGGATGAGACTACAGTAGAGTTACTAGGAGGCAACACAAGAGACCCAGTGAGTCTACAACAAAATGCTTGTGATTATACAGAAGAATACCCATGAATCTACAGCAGATTGATAGCAGCCAGTGTTGTTCCCAATAATGTATGACTGTGGTGGTGTGCTGACGTACCCGTAGGCTACACCTAGGATCCACCTGACGGTGTCACGATTGCCAGGCATAATATGGCCCCTAGGCTACGACTTCGGGCTCAATCTGCAAGCGGACGGTATCGAGTTATAGTATAAAAGATTGCGGATCCCACATGAACTATCCTCAGTCTATTCCTAAATCTAGAAGTAAGATAGCGGTCGGGATGAAAGATTTGGGCTGATTGTTGTTGTTGTTGTGATATCAATAAAAAGGGACTAGGGCTTTAGGGATCGCCACTAGGATCGTTGGGGGTTGATGTTGGATAGGATCCTCACGTTGCGTTAGGGCTAGGGAATTAATCCCTCAATTCATACCACTCTCGTGGGTTAGAGTTGCGGGGTATTTCGGTGGCCCTCGTTGACGCAATGGCGGTAGCCGTCAACGTAGCGGTATAGTTTGTCGATGTATCCCCTCAAGGCGCGAGCTGGGCATGGTCACGTGCCTTGGTTGGATCCGTCGATTTCCCTATTCGAATCCCTAGATATCCCTTAATCACATCAATTCCACAGACTGTGGGCATGATCTCAGTACGGGTTATGTAACGACTGGTTTTCATGTATCTGGATTTATTATATTATATTATATGTTTTGGTGGATTTTCTCCTTATGTGTGGTTTTCATCTCCGTAGCTTTCATTTCCGATCGTTTCGTCGTGATTTTCTAGCTTCTTCTTTAGAATCGTCGATTTTGGAGTAAGTCATTCGTGACGGGCTTCATATCGGTCATATCTTATTGTTAGATCAAGCCTAGGAGTATTAGGAATCGATCTCGGAGCTTCACGCTCCATTTCGGAACTTTTTGTGCACGTTAGCCGGTACAAGAAGGGGAACCGACCGACTAGATGACGATTTAGTCGGTCGGCAAACCTTCATGGACCGACTGGTGGGCTTTGTAAATTACTCAGGAGTTACTGTTTATCGTTAGTCGGTCTAAGAACATTGGTCGACCGACTAGGTTGCAAACTAGTCGGTCAGCAATCGTTCTTTAACCGACTAGCTCTATGATCATTTTTGATACCAAGTACTATTCATTCTTAGTCGGTCTAAGAACGTTCATCGACCGACTAGATTCGAAACTAGTCGGTCAGTAGTTGTTCTTTGACAGACTAAATCTAAATCCTATTTTTGTACAGGAGTTACTGTTTGGACTTAGTCGGTCTGCGTTGGTCAACAGACCGACTAGTTCCCAAACTAGTCGGTCAGTGGTTGCTCTTTGACCGACTAATCAGTGTCGAAACCCTAATTTCTGGGCAGCCGCCAGCACTTCCTATTTAAACCCCACCCACGATTTCTTTCATCCCTCTTTCATTCTCCTGAGCATCCTTCTTCCCCAAATCACCCTCCAACATTTCCCCAAGCCATTCCTTCCTCCCTTGTAGTTTCCCTCTCCATTTTGGCCAATCACCATGCCCTAGGCCATCTCCAACCCCCAAAATCCCCCAAAACCCCATTTCTCCAGATTTTCCTCATCCATTCCAGATCTGAACCCTAGGTTCCTCGGATCATTTCTGCGGTTGCCGTGCTTGCTTGGCATCGTTCTTCCGCTTCCGATACGGTATTAACTCGATCTCTTAATATCCTCATAGCCCATTTGTGGTTTTGTGAAACCCTAATAAAACTAGGTTGGATGTTGTTCTAATGTTATTTTGCCATGGCAGCGATCTCATCTCCATAGTTAGCATTTGTGTGACGGCCTCGTTGATCGTCATCCTCGGTGCTAGGCAAGTGAAACTTGCCACTTAGGGTTTTGGGCCATGTCTTAGGCCATTTGCTTGTTGTAGGCGTAAAAGAGACTAGGCGACGAAATGATACTCACCTAGGCGCAATTTTAGGAACTAGCTTGACAACGAAGCTAGATCCGTCATTTTCCATGTTGCACAACTACCATGTCATGTTTAATTTCCATTAACGGTACACAAATTAATTGTCATGTCATTGCATCCTTAAATTGTTCCCGTGATTGCGTAGCTCCGCTACATCTTGTGAAATGATTGAGGCTAGGTGCACCCCTAAGCCAAATGAAATACGCTCCTGGTTTGTGATCCAGGAAACGAGCTCTTGTGCGGGGCAACCCTGGCTCATTTACTGAGCTCGTGTTCAGGGACCTTGGCTCGTTTACACGTGGGTATTGGGGTAAGAGTTAAGCGACCATTCAACTGGGAGTCTGCCCGATCAGCAACTGCAGTTGTAAGGCGTAAACTCTTGGTTCTGGGGTAGCGTTAAGCCGCCAATCCGTGTGAATGTCCAACAGTTCAGCTGTAAGGTGTAAACATCTACAAACAACGTGGAACGTGACTAGGGAAAAAATTGAGATTGTTAGTAGCTTGGCTACTCCTGTCATGCCTTGATAAATTGTTCTCTTGCACTTATTTTTCCCCATGTCTTACTTGTGCACTCATACCATAACTGCCATGTCATGCATACTATAACTGTTAGGTTGTTAGTTTGCCTTACTTTCAGTTTCCTTGCCCAAGTCTTTTAGACTTGCTGACATGTGCCCCTTTACTCTTTTGGGTGACACATGTTAGATCCTGAGCCTGAGTACATTGTTGAGGACGAGGTGTTTGCTGACGCCGAGCCTAAGCCTGTGTTTGTTGAGGAGTACGTGGACACTGGGGACCAGTCCTAGTGTCTTCGTTGAGCTTTTCCCCTTTTGTTTTAGACTGCTGTAGTTGTCGGTGCGTAGCACTTATACTTTGTTATGTTGTCCCTTTTGTTGGCCTTGTTCTGGGCCTTTAGACTCTTTCTTTTAGCCTGGTGGCTTTTCTGGATGTTGAGCTTAATAATTTTAATGTTGGACAAATTCTGAGATATGAGGTTTTATTTCTGTCTCTCCTTGTGTTATTATTGTTGTTCCGTTTGTGGTTACAGGGACATGCTTATGTTTTATTGACGCTTATCAGGTTTGGGGCTTCACAGCTCCACTCTCGTGCGGACCTTTTCACGTCTCGCCTACATTTTAGGGAAGCGGGGCGTGACAGGTTATCTACGGATTCAGTAGGATCTACCGAAATACAACCCTAGTCCCTAGTTCAACGTGGGGATCCAGATCTACATTTTCCCCCTAGAATCCTAGGGCTAACCCATCAACCCTAGATTAGATCTACTCAGACATCGTAATAGAAACGCACAAAAAATGTCAATTTTATAGAGGAAAACATTTCAGCAATAGAGAAATTAGGGTTAAAATGAGCTTTCAGCGAGATTGAACGAGTAATAGATCCAGAAAAGAACAAAAATCAACAATCTTCAATTATCGATCCAAAATCCGCTACAAAAATTAATCCCAAGAGTTGCCTACCAAGAATCGCCCAGAGTTCCCCTCAAAAATTCCTAAAAACAAAAACTAAGTTAACTCTCTCAGCCGAGCCCGCAATCGCGAGCTTCAATCGCTCCCAGATCGCGCGCATCGCGCGCTTCAAAAACATTCCAAAAATGCCCCAGGAAGTGCCGACCAAGTAGGTGACTCGGTCCGAGTCAGCGTAGCTCGGTCAGAGGCTCGGTCTGCGTAGGCAAGCTGATCGTCTGCTTGGAGATCTGGAAGTCGACCTACCCGGACCGAGTAGTCTCTGCTCGGTCCGAGTAGTATCGTCTCGGTCTGGCGCTCGAGCGCTGCTCGGGCTGTGAAATATTGGGCTACTCGACTGACCAGATGAGATGCTCGGTCCAAGTCAGCCCGTATCCATTACCTCCTCAAGCTGATGTGACTCGGTCCGAGTAGAAAGCTACTCGGGCCGAGCATTTTCTGGGAAAAAGTCATGCAGCATTCTGGGCTCCTCTCTCTCTGCTCTCTCTTTCTTCTCTTCTCCAACAGCTTCGAAAACACGATGAACTCCTCCAGAGCCCTGCCAACAAGCTCACGAACACGTCGGATGTGTCCATACCCAACCAGGGGTCCAAATCACGCCAAAATCGCTGAAAGTTCAAAATACACTACGAAACTCGAAATATCGTCAGAAATGCAAAATCGTAGTAAAAAGTGGGGTTTGGACGCGAAAATGATATGCAATAAGATGAGATAATGTTATGAAAATGATATAAAATATGGACACATCAAAATCCCCCTAGCTTACCTCTTATTCGTCCTCGAGGAAGACGAATAATCGGTACGCCGGGAGGAAAACAAAATGAAAATAGGAAAATAAGAATAGAAAGAAGTGAAAAACAAAAAGAGCGAAAAAAGGACAGCGCTAAGGATGATCGGTCAGATCTCAGGCCTAAATAGTGTTTCACGATGCTCTGAGTGCTAAACATACATGCTATTGGTAATTTCTAGCTTTATATATCATATGACATGCAGTGCAGGCAAAGAACAGGGATCTACTGAAATAACACCGTCAAATCCTATCAATCTCATGCAATTCCTAGAGTCTAGTATAAAGGAGTTGGCAATGCCCTTTTTAATCACAGATACACAAGGAGCACAAAAGATTCACGCAGCATGCAATAGAGAATAGAAAAAATCATGCCATTCAGATATTCATTTTGATACATGAAAAATCTCCAAACCTAAAGTAATTCGTAAAGTTTGGGTTTTATTAAATCTCCCTGACGTGCACCGTCTCCACTCTAATATCCAGCTCACTCATATAATCAGTTGGTTTACCACCCAAGCGTAGCTTGAGGCCATCAATGAAAATGATATGGAATTTTATTTTTCTTCCCAGAATGAAAGATAGCTTCTAATGAAATAATATAAAACAGTATTTATTCATTTTCTTTCTTTTTCTTTTCTTTTTTCAGAATATATATATATATATATATATCAGATTTTTTTATGTAATCAATAGGAGCTATACTTTTTATTTTTATACTTGGGAAGTGAGATGCGGTAAAGTAGCTATTGGGGTGTAACCAACTAATATGTAGAGATATAAAATAGATATATGGAGAAGGAAGATAATGGGACACTCGGTTCACTCATAAGAGGGTGCACATCAGTTTGATAAAATAAAACCTTAACTAAACTCATATATAGCATGGATATTTTCACTTCTCTAAATGAATACTGAAAATGGCATGCGGTAATAATCACAATATCAGCAGGTATGCAAACAAAAGTGAATAAGATAACAAAAACAGGTGCTCCAAGTATTCTAGTGATGCGTGAACCTAGGTGCGTTTCCTAACATCAATCATACTAGATACTAATTCATGCAATTCGATTTTCAATTCATTTTAGGTGTTACATCAGACGGATCATCAACAAAAAGGCATGCATATAGATAATAAAGCTGAAATTAACCCTGATAGCATGCCAAAGAGATAAGCATCGCAAAAAGTAATAAAGCCTAGAGAGATATCATCATGTGGACCATTCATAGCAAGAAATAAAAAGAAACAGAGAAAAAGGGAAAATAGATATAAAGAGATGCATGCATGGAGAAAAACAGAAAATATGATGCAAAATGAGAAAAAATAAAACGAGGCGGGAAAGTGGTGAAAAAGTGAAATAAAAGTGAAAATAAGGGAGGAAAATGTGAAAATAATAATAAAAATAAAGCGGTAGCGCTCATCCCCCAAGCTAAACCTAGCAGTGTCCTCACTGCTAAGAAAACGCTCGTGAGCGGGAGATAATGCTAAAGGGGAGGTGGGGGTGGGGGAATAAAATAAAAACTACGTAATAAAAGAAAAAGGAAATAAAAATAAAAGTATGATATGATGCGAATGTAATCTATGAAATGATGCATGGGTGGATATCCTCCCCCAAGCTACGGTAAAGCGGGGCCCCGAAAAGACAGATGGGCACGAAAAATATTGCGGAGGCAAAAGCTGGGACGGACTACGTCAGGCAGAGGCACCACCCTCTGGGGTGGTGATGGGTCCCTCTGCTGTGGACCCGGGGTGGTGGGTGGTAGGGCTAGGCGCTGGGACTCGTGAGGAGGGCTGGTAGTGAGGTCTATGATGGAGGTGGAGGGCTCAGCAGTATACAGTACCATGGCAGAAAGTGGATCTACTGTGACCGAAGGCTCAAAAGTGGTAGAAACAGGCTCGGCAGAAGCCTGGGGAAGTGAAGCACTGAGTGGTGCAGAGCTGGTCACAGTGTCCGGCCTGGAAGGAGAAGCGTGAGCAAGTATGACAGTGGGTGGGCCACGCTGGCGAAGAAGGCCTATGATAGATAAAAGATCCGACTCGACTCGGGACCTGTGTGTCCTAGTCTTGACGAGAAAGGCATCGAAATCCCGCTGTAAGCAGGAAGTCAACTACTCTAAAGCGGTAAGTCGAGAGTCGGAAGTGCTAGAGTCTGGAGGGGCACTGGAGGAATGTCGGTAAGTCACTACTCGTGAAATGCGGCCCGGTGTAACTGAGGCACCGTGCCGAGTGTGAAAGGTGGGCGAGGGTGAGCTCGTAAGTAAATTGGCAGCGGCGGAAGATAGAGCTGTCGTCGACACAGAGGTGTGGACAGACATCGAGACAGACTCCGTGAAAATGGCCACAGGTGAGGAGGAGGTGGTGCCAGTCAGTGGAGCTGAAGCTATGAGCTCTGACAGAGGGGGGGATGGTGGGGACATAGTCGTGCGAAGGTGCATCTAAATCTATAACGTCGTCAGAAGAAGGTAAATCGGTGCCCTCCGGCACCGATACAGCAGCAGAAGAGATCTGAGTCTCAGGGAAGGACGTGTGGACAGTCCCCGAAGACTCGACGACGGTAGATACAGAGGATACATTGGTGGAAGGGGCGGCTCCTGAAGATTGGTGGGTTGACGAAACCGGAAGACCGGCAGCAAGAGCGGCTATGTCAAGGAGCTCGAAAACCGGGGAGCAGGAAACCGGGTCATTGGCAGGTTCCTCGACCGCTGCTCCAGGGGGCTCGAGAATGTGGATAGGAGGGAGCGGCTCTACTCTAGGAAGAATCCAGTCGAGCTGGACTGTAGGGATATAGGTGAGGTGGGGGCTGGGAGAACCATGTGGGTATCATGGCCAGTGCCTACTAGGTAACGCCAGTGACGAGCATCGTAAGGACGGAGGATATGCATGTGCTCGAGCACGCCAATAGTCAAGCGTGTCGGGCTAGGTGGGCGGTGCAGGTCAGCAGGGAGGGGGATACCTAGCATCCTAGCAAAGATATAAAAGAAACCACCGCAATAAATATCCGTGGCATGGAATGTGGTGGCTGTCTGGTAGGGTCTCTGACACAACCAGTGGGCTACGTCGGAGAGCATGAATGGTCTCAAGGAGCCATCCGGGTGGAATCTAAGAGGTCGGGTCATACACCAAAGATGGGTAAGCTCAGGGAGGGGCATAGTCCCGACCTCCGGTGTAACGACTGGTTTTCATGTATTTGGATTATTTATATTATATATATATGTTTTGGCGGGTTTTCTCCTTATGCGTGGTTTTCGTCTCTGTAGCTTTCATTTTCGATCGTTTCGTCATGATTTTCTAGCTTCTTCCTTGGAATCATCGATTTTGGAGTAAGTCATTCATGACGGGCTTCATATCGGTCATATCTTATTGTTAAATCAAGCCTAGAAGTCTTAGGAATCGATCCCAGAGCTTCGCGCTCCATTTTGGAACTTTCTGTGCACGTTAGCCGGTACAAAAAGGGGAACCGACCGACTAGATGACGATTTAGTCGGTCGGCAAACCTTCATGGACCGACTAGTGGGTTTTGTTAATTACTCAGGAGTTACTGTTTATCGTTAGTCGGTCTAAGAACATTTGTCGACCGACTAGGTTGCAAACTAGTCGGTCATCAATCGTTCTTTAACCGACTAGCTCTATGATCATTAATGATACCAAGTACTATTCATTCTTAGTCGGTCTAAGAACGTTCGTTGACCGACTAGATGAGAAACTAGTCGGTCAGTAGTTGTTTTTTGACCGACTAAATCTAAATCCTATTTTTGGACAGTAGTTACTGTTTACACTTAGTCGGTCTGCGTTGGTCAACCGACCGACTAGTTCACGAACTAGTCGGTCAGAGGTTGCTCTTTGACCGACTAATCAGTGTCGAAACCCTAATTTCTGGGCAGCCGCCAGGTCATTTTCTATTTAAACCCCACTTCGTTTTTTTTCTTTCTTTCTCTTCTCCTGGCCTCTTTCCTTCCCCCTTGACCTCTGATCTTCCCCAAACTTCCTCTAGCCTTCCTCCTTCATCAAGAGCCTCTCCCCCTCTCCATTTAGGCCGGCCACCATGCCCTAGGCCATCTCCAACCCCCAAAATCCCCAAAACCCCATTTCTCCCAATTTCTCCATCCATTTCCAGATCTGAACCATAGGTTCCTCGGATCGTTTCTTCCGTCGCCGTGCTTGCTCGGCATCGTTCTTCCGCTAACGATTCGGTAATAACTCGATTCTATAATATTCTCTTAACCCATTTGTGTTTTTGTGAAACCCTAATAAAACTAGGTTGGATGTTGTTCTAATATTGTTTTGCCATGGCAGCGATCTCATCTCCGTAGTTAGCATTGGTGTGACGGCCTCGTTGATCGTCATCCTCGGTGCTAGGCAAGTGAAACTTGCCACTTAGGGTTTTGGGCCATGTCTTAGGCCATTTGCTTGTTGTAGGCGTAAAAGAGACTAGGCGACGAAGTGATACTCACCTAGGCACAATTTCAGGAACTAGCTTGACAACGAAGCTAGATCCGACATTTATCATGTTGCACAACTACCATGTCATGTTTAATTTCCATTAACGGTACGCGAATTAATTGTCATGTCATTGCATTCTTTAAGTGTTCCCGTGATTGCGTAGCTCCGCTACACCTTGTGAAATGATTGAGGCTAGGTGCACCCCTATGCCAAATGAAATACGCTCCTGGTTTGTGATCCAGGAAACGAGCTCTTGTGCGTGGCAACCCTGGCTCATTTACTGAGCATCGTGTACAGGGACCCTGGCTCGTTTACACGTGGGTTTTGGGGTAAGAGTTAAGCGGACATTCAACTGGGAGTCTGCCCGATCAGCAACTGTAGTTGTAAGGCGTAAACTCTGGGTTCTGGGGTAGTGTTAAGCGGCCAATCAGTGTGAATGTTAAACCGTTCAGCTGTAAGGCATAAACATCTACAAACAACTTGAAACGTGACTAGTGAAAAGATTGAGATTGTTAGTAGCTTGGCTACTCTTGACATGCCCTGATAAATTGTTCTCTTGCACTTATTGTTTCACCATGTCTTACTTGTGCACTCATACTATAACTGCCATGTCATGCATACTATAATTGCTAGGTTGTTAGTTTGCCTTACTTTCAGTTTCCTTGCCCAAGTCTTTTAGACTTGCTGACATGTGCCCCTTTACTCTTTTGGGTGACACATGTTAGATCCTGAGCCTGAGTTCATTGTTGAGGACGAGGTGTTTGCTGACGCCGAGCCCGAGCCTGTGTTTGACGAGGACTTCGTGGACACGGGTGATCAGTCGTAGAGACTGTTTGTGTTGTTGTTTGGACTGTTTTGTTGTCGGTGCGTGGCACCAATACTTTGTTATGTTGTCCCTTTTGTTGGCCTTGTTCTGGGCCTTTAGACTCTTTCTTTTAGCCTGGTGGCTTTTCTGGATGTTGAACTTATTTTTAATGTTGGACAAATTCTGAGATTTGATATTTTATTTCTGTCTCTCCTTGTGTTATTATTGTTGTTCCGTTTGTGGTTACAGGGACCTGCTTATGTTTTATTGACGCTTATCGGGTTTGGGGCTTCACAGCTCCACTCTCGTGCGGACCTTTTCACGTCTCGCCTCCATTTTAGGGAAGCGGGGCATGACAGGTTTTGTTGGTGGCCCATGCAGGTCCTTTTCTGTAACTACGAATATCGAAATAACGATAATAATATTAGAATGTCCAATAAACTAAGTTCGACATCCGAGTCATAAGCTATGAGTCTAATTGTTTCGTTTTCTGTGTCATTAGATGGCAGGAAGGCGATTCACCCGTGGTGGTGGTGGTGGTGCGCCCCCTCATGACGAGGGGCCTGAGCAGGAGCCCACTAATGGAGAGATGATGCGGATGATGCTTCAGATGATGCAAGTGTAGCAGGGCATGCTCCTGCAAGTCCAGAATGCTCCAGTTGTTCGAGCTGGTCGGGCAATCCAGGATGCCCCTCGCTCCGAGCCTGGAGCGAAGCAATTTCGGGAGCTGGGTCCCACATATTTTGATGGGTCTAAGGGTCCTCTGGCTATCGATGAGTGGATTTGAAACATTGAGGATAACTTGAAGATGGCCAAGATCACCCCGGCTGGATGGGTTGATTTGGCGAAGAGGCAACTCAAGTATAATGCTCGGAACTGGTGGGATGCGGAAGAGAAGATGCTGGTGGAGCCGATAGCTTGGGCTACCTTTAAGTCCAGATTTGATGAGGAGTTCTTTCTGAAG
Source organism: Scilla litardierei (assembly GCA_030789695.1). Classification (NCBI taxonomy): domain Eukaryota; kingdom Viridiplantae; phylum Streptophyta; class Magnoliopsida; order Asparagales; family Asparagaceae; genus Scilla; species Scilla litardierei. The sequence goes on along the minus strand of CM061133.1, from coordinate 113,445,991 downwards.
GCTGCTAAGAAGGAGATGCTGCAGCGCTTTATTGATCTGAAGCAAGGGAGCTTGACGGTGGACCTGTACCACCAAGAGTTCACTAGGCTGAGTCGGTTCACACCAAAGATGGTGCAGGATGCTGATGAGAGGGCTCAGAGGTTCCTTCAGGGACTTACTTTGGAGCTTCAGAGTTTTGTGTCTTCCTCTGATCTGGACTCTTATCAGAAGGTTCTGGTCGCTGCGAGGAGGCAGGAGCTGAACCTGAGTCAGAGGATAGGACATGTTTCTGGTGCTGGGAAGAGGCATATGGAGCAGGCCAGGGCGGTGGTTAGGCCTGGTTTCAAGCCTAATCATCCGGTGCAGTTCAAGAGGCCAGGAGGGCCTAATCAGAAGACATGCCATTTCTGCGGCAAGCCTGGCCACATCAAGGATCAGTGTAGGAAGTTTCTGGGCCAGTGTTTGTTTTATGGTGATGCTTCTCATGTCGCGAAGGATTGTCGGCATGCGAATCAGCTGCGGAGGGCACCTGTTGCAGCACAACCGTTGCAGCAAAGAGTGCCTGTTCCTGCCGGTCGTGGAGCAGCTCTTGTCCCTCAGAGGCAGGCCTTTCAGCAGGCTTTTCCGTCGAGGAGGCAGGCTTTTCTGATGACCGCTGTGGAGAGCGAGGCTGTGGATCAGGTTATCACAGGTAACTCTTCTTCTAGCTGTTCCTTTCTTATTTGGCTTTGTTTGTTAGATTATGTTGTTTGCTTGAACATAATTGTTTGCTAGACTAGGGCTTGATTGTTAGACTTTTTGTAGGTGTGATTTTGGTGTGCACATTTCCTGCACGAGTCCTCTTTGACTCTGGTGCATCGATGTGCATTATTTCTCGGAGCTTCGTGGAGAAGCATTCCTTGTCGACGTCCCCTCTTTCCACAAGTTGGAATATCGTTACAGGGAATGGCGTGGTCTCGGTGCATCTTGGTTGCAATTCTTGCCCGTTGGTGGTCTGTGGACATGAGCTTTACGCTGATTTCATTGTCCACGACATCATCAACTATGATGCGGTCCTTGGGATGGATTGCCTTGCGAGCTTCTATGCTACGATCGACTGTCGGAGGAAGAAGGTGGTGTTCGAGATTCCCGGACATCCAGTATTTGAGTTCAGCTGAGGTAGCAGCTCGCTTGGTCCTGTCAGATTTCGGGCCAGGCCGGTGGAGATTGTGGCTATGCAGATGGAGCTGGAGAGGCCGACGGTTGTGCGGGACTTTGATGACGTCTTCCCCGAGGAGATGTCTGGTTTGCCACCTGATCGTGCTCTAGAATTTTCTATTGATCTTGTTTCGGGAGCGCAGCCGATTTCGAAGGCGCCGTATCGTATGGCACCCGCTAAGTTGGAGGAATTGCGGACGCAGCTGGATGAGCTTTTGCAGAAGGGTTATATCAATCCTAGTGTGTCTCTGTGGGAAGCACAGTCCTGCTGGTAAAGAAGAAGGATGGTTCGCGTCGCATGTGCGTGGACTATCGGGAGTTGAATGCGGTGACCATCAAGAATAAATACCAGTTGCCTCGCATCGATGATATTTTTGATCAGCTTGGAGGTTCGTGGGTGTTTTCGAAGTTGGATCTGAGGAGTGGTTATCATCAGCTGAAGGTGAAGAAGGGAGATGTTTCGAAGACAGCGTTTAGGACGAAGTATGGACACTACGAGTTTGTGGTTATGCCTTTCGGTGTAACCAATGCACCCGCAGTTTTCATGAATCTGATGAATCTGATCTTCTACGACTTTTTGGATAAGTTTGTCGTTATCTTTATTGACGACATTCTGATCTATTCAAAGTCGAAGGAGGAGCATGCCTCGCACTTGAGGACGGTGTTGGAGATTTTGAGGAAGCATCGGTTGTATGCTAAGTTTTCGAAGTGCGAGTTTTGGCTGGACAGAGTTGCTTTTCTCGGGCATGTGGTGACTGTAGATGGTATTTCTGTGGATCCCAAGAAGATCAGGGCCTTCAGAGAGTGGCCTGTTCCGCAGTCAGCGTCTGAGATCCGGAGTTTCCTTAGACTTGTTGGTTACTATCGGAGCTTCATTAAGGACTTTTCCTGTATTGCTGAGCCGATGACCAGATTGACGCGGAAGGATGTACCTTTTGTTTGGTCGGGTGATTGTGAGAATGCCTTTGGTGTTCTGAGGGAGAGATTGACGACTGCCCCTATTCTTGGTGTGTCTGATCGCAGCGGTGGATTTTAGATCTTTTGCGATGCTTCTGGCAAGGGTCTCGATGGTGTGTTGCATCAACACGGGCACGTTGTGGTGTATGCTTCGCGTCAACTCAAGACTCATGAGAAGAATTACCCGACGCATGATTTGGAGTTGGCTGCTATTGTTTTTCCTCTCAAGATTTGGAGGCACTTCCTGCTGAGTGAGAAAGTGAAGATCTTCACCGATCACAAAAGCTTGAAGTATATTTTTACTCAGAAGGAGCTCAACATGCGACAGCGTCGATGGTTGGAGCTCATGGCGGATTATGAGATTTATTTGCAGTATTACCCTGGCAAGGTGAATGTGGTTCCTGATGAGCAGAGTAGGCTTCCAACGGTGATGATTTTGACCTCGCAGTGGAGATTGCAATAGGATTTTTGCGAGTCTGGTGTTGAAATTGTTCTTCCTGGGAGGCTTCTTCGTTGATGTGTATGCAGATTCAGTCGACGATCGTGGATCGGATCAAGGCTGGCCAGGCCGAGGATCCGATGCTGGTGAAGATTCGGGAGCAGGTGGAAGCCGGTCCATGGCCTGACTTTTTGATTCATGAGGATGGCTTGCTGAGGTTTGGAGCCAGGTTGTGTGTGCCAGCTGGGGATATTAGAGAGGAGTTGATGGTGGAGGCACACAGTTCGCCGTATTTTGTGCATCCTGGTGGGACCAAGATGTACAAGGATCTTCGTCTGAACTATTGGTGGCATGGCATGAAGAGGAGCGTGGCTCGGAGTGTAGCCAAGTGCTTGGTTTGCAAGCAGGTAAAGGCGGAGCATCAGCGTACGGCAGGGTTGCTACAACCGCTTCCGATTCCGGAGTGGAAATGGCAACACATCACTATGAATTTCATGACTGGACTACCTCGGAGTCCGAAGCAGAATGACGCGATTTGGGTGATCGTAGATCGATTGACCAAATCCGTGCACTTTATTCCGTTCCGAGTGGGACAGTCCACTGAGGCGCTAGCGAGGAGATACATGGAGGTAAATTCTTTTACTCTCCGTTTTTATTTCCTTTTTCCTAGTTTAGATAGTGATGTAACGTGAATCGTGCAGGAGGTCATACGACTTCACGGAGTCCCTGTGAGTATCATGTCGGACAGAGACACGAGGTTCACATCTCAGTTCTGGCAGAGTTTGCAGAAGAGTTTGGGTACGCGTCTGAGTTTCAGCACGGCGTACCATCCGCAGACGGATGGCCAGTCCAAGAGGACGATTCAGATCTTGGAGGACATGCTGAGGGCGTGCATGTTGGATTTCAAGGGTTCGTGGGAGGACCATCTACATCTGGTAGAGTTTTCTTACAACAACAGCTTCCAGGCGAATATTGGCATGGCACCTTTTGCCGCTCTTTATGGGAGGAAATGTCGATCGCCATTGAGTTGGGATGACGTTGGTGACCGGGAGCTGTTGGGACCTGAGATGATTGTGGAGGCCGTGGATGTTGTCAGGAACATTCGGGAGAGGTTGAGGATTGCTCAAGACCGTTTTAAGCATTGGGCGGATGCTAAACGCCGTCCTTTGGAGTTTCAGCCGGGCGACCATGTGTTCTTGAAGATTTCCCCAAATCGTGGTGTGATTCGCTTTGGGAAGCGAGGGAAGTTGAGCCCGCGATACATTGGACCGTTTGAAGTTCTGGAGAAAGTTGGCGAGGTAGCCTACCGCTTAGCCCTGCCGCCATCTTTGGAAGGAGTTCACAATGTTTTCCATGTGTCGCAGCTTCGTCGATACATTAGCGATCCATCTCATGATGTGGATTTCTCGGAGATTACCGTTCGCCCTGATATGACGTATGACCAGCAGCCAGTGCTGATTCTGGACAGGTGTCAGAAGTCACTTCGGAACAAGGTTGTCAATCTTGTGAGGGTGATGTGGCGACACGGCTCCCCAGGAGAGTCTACTTGGGAGAATGAGGATGAGATGCGAGAGCGTTTCCCACTTTTGTTTCCGGACACGTGAGTGTTGGGAAATTCCGAGGACGGAATTTTTCTTAAGTTGGGGAGGATGTAACGACTGGTTTTCATGTATTTGGATTATTTATATATTATATATATATATGTTTTGGTGGGTTTTCTCCTTATGCGTGGTTTTCGTCTCCGTAGCTTTCATTTTCGATCGTTTCTGTAACGGCCACTTTCGGTCATACGTACTTTGTGCGTAAGTTGATTCGTGTGAGTTTTTTTTCGTATTTGGCTTTATTATTGTACTTCTATAGTCCAGACGCGCGACCGAACCCCGTATCCACGATCCTCTCGGAGGCGCGATCACCTCGGTATTTTTTTGTAATTTTTGGGCGTCGGGAGACCAATCTGCTATCTCTTTAATAATTTATAAAATATATTTTTATATAAACATAAATCGTTGTTAAAAAAGACTGTGAGTTACAAAAAAAAATTCTAAGGTAATGATTAAATTTTTTTAACAGGCACTAACCTATAAACTTATTTTCTGTGCCCCAGGTTTGTGCATCATTCTTTGTAAACCAATTATTATTATTATTTTTACTTTTAAAACACTTACCTACTAACCCTAACCCTGGAGCTTACCACGTGATGCCAGCCCTCAACTTTTTTTAAATAGCACCTAGGGTTATATTTTCTCCCAGAGACGCAACACGAGCCGCCGCCCCTTAAAAATTTTCACAGCGTGCATTTCTTTTTCTTTCACACGCAACAAACCCTGTCGATCTCGGCCATCTCCATCGCCGACCTCCGACCGTTCTCCGCCCTAGCCCCGCCGTACAGCGCCCTGCAGCACTTCCGAGCGTCGTGCAGCGCCGTACAGCAGCGGCAGCGACGGCTGCTCTTCGCAGCAGCCCTCCCGTAGCAACGCCGACCGTTTGGCACCTCCTCCGGTGTGCCCATGCATCGCCCCACGTCGCACAGCCCCAACAGCTTACATCCGGTGACGGCGAAACTCCGGCGCTTCCCAGAACCGCCCGCACCGCCTGCGTTGCCGCGTCCACCGCCGACGACCCCCGGAGCCCGTTCAGTCGTCGTCGACCGCCTACGCCTTGCCTCCAAGCCAAGCAACAACGGAGAGGGAGTAGGAGAAGGGATAAACAGAGTACGTTGGTGAGTTGTTTGGATGTAATATTTATATGAATGCAATAATTAGAATTATTATTATAGGTTACTTCATTATTAGTGACAGTTTATCTTAGAATGTTTTAATTATAAACATATTATGCCACAGTATAAGTTAGTTCATATGGCATGTTAGTTAAATATGTATTTGAGTGTTACTAAACCTGAGTTAGTAATGGGTTTGTTAATTTGATAAATGCTTAATGCAATCAGAAACTTACAGCACTTCGATTATAACCTATATTAGTACTTAGTACCAAGTTAACAATTAGAATAAAGTTGTCCGGTGTTAAAATAACATTAATATATATAATCTGATAATGTATATATAAGAACATTAAATGTATATATGTTAGACCTAATAAACTGATTAGAGCTGTTAACTTAATACCATAAACTTGATGAAGCAGATAATTGAGTACACCTCCTTGCTGCGGTCTGGGCCCCGACGATCCCGCCTTGGTTGCGCTACTCGCAGTCAAGGAACTAGAGTCAGGGCGACGCGATCCGTTATTTTAGATACAACATCAAAGCCTACACGTGAATGTCGAACCAGGTTGGTCCCCCGAACTCGTAGCAAACCCACACCGTAGCAAAACTGAACCCTAACTAAAATCGGACAACGATAACTAAGTTTACTTTTCCGCACCAGTAAAACGCTACTCACTGTAGAAATCGACCATCGGACAATTTTCTGTGCATATAGGGTAGTGGTCGATCTATGCTGACAAGAACACCAAAACGTGACTCTGACAATTTGGGTAGCCCCGATAACCTAGAAATGAACCTAAATAGGATTTATTGAAAACACGACCTGACACCGTCACCGTGACCTGTTTCAGACGGACTACCGCGGACGCGACGACTGGGCGAGACGCCCCAGACAGACGACGCACTCGCCACCGCAGGCAAGTGTATCCACTTGCACTTTTTGGCCGTGCTTAGGTCTTAGTTGTTAGAACTGTTAACTGTGAACAAAAAAAAGAACCGGACGTGAAATGATAGCGTCCGGGTCGCCCTGACGACTTAGACTTGACGAAGAAGTCTAAGCCCGACAAACAACTTTGACACTGTAGGATTATCTTGTGCGTGCGTGCGTGTGGACACCCTAGAATAACATCTCCCGTACACTGGTCGTGTCATGTCACTGTTACACAAAAAGCCTTCGTGCGTTTCAGATGCTCTCCTTGCGGGAGTGATCTTCGTGATACAAAAAGCCTTCGGGCGTTTCAGATGCTCTCCTTCCGAGAGTGATCTCCGTGATACAAAAAGCCTTCGGGCGTTTCAGATGCTCTCCTTGCGGGAGTGATCTCCGTGATACAAAATGCCTTCGGGCGTTTCAGATGCTCTCCTTGTGGGAGTGGTCTCCGTGATACAAAAAGCCTGCGGGCGTTTCAGGTGCTTCCCTAGCGGAAGTGATCTCTGTACTTCTTGTCCTGAGTTCTGGGGTTTGGGGTAGGGTTGAGCGTGCGCACGGGGAGAGGGTCTGATCCCCCTCAACCCGTAAGGCGTGAACCCTTCGTGTCTCACGTGTCGTGTCCTGTCCGTCTTGTCGTGTCTAGTTCCGTCTTGTCCTGTCACCTTTAGGATAGTCCCGTAGTTTGGTAGCACACGCTATGACTACTACTTGTCACGCTTTACTTTCCTGCTGCGTTTACTTTTTGTTCTTCTGTTATAACCTCAGCATGCTAATCAACCAGTAAACCATTGTTTAATAGTTGGTGCACTTGCAGTAGAGTCTAACCCTTCTTGTAGACTTTACCTGACGTACAGTTCCGTTTCTCTTGGGTGTTGTACGTCAGGTGTTCAGCCAGAGTTCGTGGACGAGGCAGACTCACAGGAGTACGAGGAGCCGAGGACGTCGACCCAGAGTACGTGCCTGACGAGGACCATACCTTGATGTCTTTTTAGCCGTCACTTTCAGAGTTTACTGCTTTTAGTTTGCTTTTAGATAGTTTGTTTCCATGCTTAGGCTTCTTTTTAGACTTTGTACTCGCTGGATATTATATCTCTAATTTAATGAATGCCATTTCCTTTATGTACTTCCTATTGTTCTGAATTTTATTAATGCAAGAACCTGAAGTTTTTATAATGGTACCCCCCTACAGACGCTTATTGGGTCCGAGCTTCACAGCTCCGGCCCAAGCGGGCCTTAGTCACGCTTCGCCTCCGTCGTTTTGGGAAGCAGGGCATGACAGGTTTTAGTGGTGGCCCATGTAGGTCTTGCAAAAGTTTGAAACAATAAGAGTACTGCATTCATTTAATATCCATGTATAGGTCTAAATTAGGTTTTTCCAGTCTTATATGGTAGGAAGACTTAGATAGACGTCCCAGTTGGATAGTCAGACACCTTGGTTAAGACTTAGTCATCCTCGATCTAGGATACCTTAGTAGCCCGCACTTGACTCTTACCGTGTAAGTTTTTTAGAGCCCTTCTCTTTTAGTCGTTCGCTCGGGTCCATCGACTTCGGACCCAGCAGAACGTAACCTTGATTCTCTTAGGAACCTACCCTTAGATCCTAATTATAGTCTAGCACATTAGGATGTCTTAGAGCTGAGTTATCCTGATCTTTAGACGACCCGATGACTAGAACCCCTGACTTCTAGCGTCCCTCTGATCATTACACTTTTGTGTTATCGACCGTAATGTTCTGTCGTAGCTCTTCACGACTCGTATCCAACACATATTCTTCAAGCGATCATTTTCCTGTCTCCCGATTCACGTGATCGTTTCCTGACGATTATCGTCGATCCTTCGAATCCCTTTCTTGACCAATTCTTCTTCCTCTAAAAGTATTTTCGAAATTTATTATTAAGTTTTTCGCCCAGCTTAAATTCTTTGAAAACCCCTATATTATATATTTCAAAATTTCTTGTTTTCGGTTGAGTTAAAATTCTTTCACTGATCTTGAAACCTCCCTGGTCGTAAAATTATTTTACTATCTCGTACTTATTTTCAAATCGGCATCTTTCGTGTTTTAGTTTTAAACCTTTTTATCAATTCTATAATCCAATATATATAGATTACTTTTCTAAACTACAAAATTTTATTGCTAATCACTTACCGCACGTACTTTTAGAATATTTTCTAAACCAAAGAGAACTTTAAATTTCTTCTCGTATATGTATAAACAGCCCTATGTTCATCATGCTCATACTTCAAGAATCCTTGTTTAAACTTAATCTCATTTGCAAAACAATCGCTATCCCATCCTACTTTTATTTCTTCATTTAATTTTTTTTCCAAACCGCAAAAAAAAAAAAAATTTATCGTCTGCTAACTTTTCCCTACATATTTTTTATAAGTATAAAAGTATTTGATACCACATTTTACACGTAATTCTTCTTTCATCTATCTAATTATTTTTATAAAAATAATAATAATAATAATAATAATTTTGTTCCATCCAACCAACCATCTTCTTACCCCGCCTTATTTGAACTCGTTCTTTCCAATTTATTTCGTTACGCTTTTGGTTTCTGTTTCCTTTGTTTGGTGTAGACATTAGTCCTTGTAGTTGTCCATGCTATCTCCAGTGTAGGAGTAGGCCCTTGGTAGGTGATGTTGTCGTGATGCATGAGTATAGGTAGAGTGTGTAGACCTGTATGAGTGTGTCAACATTAGGATCCTGATAATTGCCTTTTGTGTCTTGAATGTGTACTCAGTGTTAACCATGATATGATTGATGTTGTCTGAATGACGGTATTCATACATATATGAATAGGGTCATAGCAGGCAATTCCCTTAGACGTAGTTTTTCATGATTATAGAATAGCTTATCTTTGACTGCATGTGATTGTATCAAAACTTTGTTTTTTTTTCTTTTAAACCAAACCTTTAAAGTTTTTGAAATTAGCTCACAAGATCACAAATCAATTATCATTCCTCATTCATTACCACGACTCCACACGTTTTTTCCCAAATGTTTTAAAAATGTGTCACTGGTTTTAAGTTTCCCTTTCCCTTCTCTCTCTCTCCATTTAGAAATGTTATGTTATGGTTGTTATAGTTTTGGTACTAGCTATTATTGTTGTAGGATTTTGTTTGCGGGTAGGCTCAGGGAGAGATGAGATTTGTTATAGAAATGATTAACCGATTTTGGAACAATAGGATATTGGAATAGATTTATTTCGGATGAAAAGAATGGGCTGTCCAAGACTTATTTATAAACCGAAGTGTGGCAGACTCAATGGAGAATTCTGGTTGAATGAGATTATATGCGTGAAGATAAGAACTTATCAGATTTGAGGCTTAGACGAATGGTAGATAGGGATGGCTATGGAGTATAATACGAGTTAGGGTGAATCATGAGAATGAGTGGAGCATTTAAAGCATCAAGACTTGATTGTTAAGTTGACGTGAGAAGACATTGGGAATAGCACGACATGTTGAGATAAATGGATGGTTAGGTGGTCGGATTTAATATTGGTTGAAAATAATTATAATAAGTAGGAGGAGATGTGATTTTGATATTTCAATTATTTGGCGGATAAATTTATGGGAAGATATGACACGGAATGTATTGAGGACACGACGATTGTTGATTTGTAAAGGTATTATGAGGTATACAAAGTTGTTGCCTTCGATTGGTGATTGACTAGAACATCATTTTAGCGCTAGATTAATATTGGGAAGAGATTGAGAAATTTAAAGATGTTATGGAGCGATGATGTTTAATGGAGTGGTATGATGTGAGGAGATGATTATTATCCTTTTATAAGATCCTGGGGTTGGGAATTTGAACATCAGTGATGGGTCTATAGTTAAGTGTTGGGATGTGAGATTAGTCGTGGCTTTATCCAGTGAAAAGAAGGATAATGATGGATTATTTGAGGAACGATGTTGAAGTTATAGGGTTAGAGACCATTGTGTGGAGGATGGGAGTTATATGCTTAAGTATTTATGGATTTTATAATTAGTCTTAGTATAAGTGATTCCGAGGACGGAATCATTTCTAAGGTGGGTAGAATGTAACGGCCACTTCCGGTCATACGTACTTTGTGCGTAAGTTGATTCGTGTGAGTTTTTTTCCGTATTTGGTTTTATTATTGTACTTCTGTAGTCCAGACGCGCGACTGAACCCCGTATCCACGATCCTCTCGGAGGCGCGATCACCTCGGTATTTTTTTGTAATTTTTGGGCGTCGGGAGACCAATCTGCTACTCTTTAATAATTTATAAAATATAATTTTATATAAACATAAATCGTTGTTAAAAAAGACTGTGAGTTACAAAAAAAATTCTAAGGTAATGATTAAATTTTTTTAACAGGCACTAACCTATAAACTTATTTTGTGTGCCCCAGGTTTGTGCATCATTCTTTGTAAACCAATTATTATTATTATTTTTACTTTTAAAACACTTACCTACTAACCCTAACCCTGGAGCCTACCATGTGATGCCAGCCCTCAACTTTTTTTAAATAGCACCTAGGGTTAAATTTTCTCCCAGAGACGCAACACGAGCCGTCGCCCCTTAAAAATTTTCGCAGCGTGCATTTCTTTTTCTTTCACACGCAACAAAACCCGTCGATCTCGGCCATCTCCATCGCCGACCTCCGACCGTTCTCCGCCCTAGCCCCACCGTACAGCGCCCTGCAGCACTTCCGAGCGTCGTGCAGCACCGTACAGCAGCGGCAGCGACGGCTGCTCTTCGCAGCAGCCCTCCCGCAGCAACGCCGACCGTTTGGCACCTCCTCCGGTGTGCCCAGGCATCGCCCCACGTCGCACATCCCCAACAGCTTACATCCGGTGACGGCGACACTCCGGCGCTCCACTGAACCGCCCGCGCCGCCTGCGTTGCCGCGTCCACTGCCGACGACCCCCGGAGCCCGTTCAGTCGCCGTCGACTGCCTACGCCTTGCTTCCAAGCCAAGCAACAACAGAGAGGGAGTAGGAGAAGGGATAAACAGAGTACGTTGGTGAGTTGTTTGGATGTAATATTTATATGAATGCAATAGTTAGAATTATTATTATAGGTTACTTCATTATTAGTGACAGTTTATCTTAGAATGTTTTAATTATAAACATATTATGCCACAGTATAAGTTAGTTCATATGGCATGTTAGTTAAATATGTATTTGAATGTTACTAAACCTGAGTTAGTAATGGGTTTGTTAATTTGATAAATGCTTAATGCAATCAGAAACTTACAACACTTCGATTTTAACCGATACTTATACTTAGTACCCAGTTAACTATTAGAATAAAGTTGTCAGGTGTTAAAATAACAGAAATATATATAATCTGATAATGTATATATAAGAACATTAAATGTATATATGTTAGACCTAATAAACTGATTAGAGCTGTTAACTTAATACCATAAACTTGATGAAGCAGATAATTGAGTACGCCTCCTTACTGCGGTCTGGGCCCCGACGATCCCGCCTTGGTTGCGCTACTCGCAGTCAAGGAACCAGAGTCAGGGCGACGCGATCCGTTATTTCAGATACAACGTCAAAGCCTACACGTGAATGTTGAACCAGGTTGGTCCCCCAAACTCGTCGCAAACCCCACACCGTAGCAAAACTGAACCCTAACTAAAATCGGACAACGATAACTAAGTTTACTTTTCCGCACCAGTAAAACGCTCCTCACTGTAGAAATCGACCATCGGACAATTTTCTGTGCATATAGGGTAGTGGTCGATCTAGGCTGACAAGAACACCAAAACGTGACTCTGACAATTTGGGTAGCCCTGATAACCTAGAAATGAACCTAAATAGGATTTATTGAAAACACGACCTGACACCGTCGCCGTGACCTGTTTCAGACGGACTACCGCGGAAGCGACGACTGGGCGAGACGCCCCAGACAGACGACGCACTCACCACCGCAGGCAAGTGTATCCACTTGCACTTTTTGGCCGTGCTTAGGTCTTAGTTGTTAGAACTGTTAACTGTGAACAAAAAAAGAACCGGACGTGAAATGATAGCGTCCGGGTCGCCCTGACGACTTAGACTTGACGAAGAAGTCTAAGCCCGACAAACAACTTTGACACTGTAGGATTATCTTGTGCGTGCGTGCGTGTGGACACCCTAGAATAACATCTCCCGTACACTGGTCGTGTCATGTCACTGTTACACAAAAATCCTTCGGGCGTTTCAGATGCTCTCCTTGCGGGAGTGATCTCTGTGATACAAAAAGCCTTCGGGCGTTTCAGATGCTCTCCTTGCGGGAGTGATCTCCGTGATACAAAAAGCCTTCGGGCGTTTCAGATGCTCTCCTTGCGGGAGTGATCTCCGTGATACAAAAAGCCTTCAGGCGTTTCAGATGCTCTCCTTGCGGGAGTGATCTCCGTGATACAAAAAGCCTTCGGGCATTTCAGATGCTCTCCTTGTGGGAGTAATCTCCGTGATACAAAAATCCTGCGGGCGTTTCAGGTGCTTCCCTAGCGGAAGTGATCTCTGTACCTCCTTTCCTGAGTTCTGGGGTTTGGGGTAGGGTTGAGCGTGCGCACGGGGAGAGGGTCTGATCCCCCTCAACCCGTAAGGCATGAACCCTTCGTGTCTCACGTGTCGTGTCCTGTTCGTCTTGTCGTGTCTAGTTCCATCTTGTCCTGTCACCTTTAGGATAGTCCCGTAGTTTGGTAGCACACGCTACGACTACTACTTGTTACGCTTTACTTTCCTGTTGCGTTTACTTTTTGTTCCTCTGTTATAACCTCAGCATGCTAATCAACCAGTAAACCATTGTTTAATAGTTGGTGCACTTGCAGTAGAGTCTAACCCTTCTTGTAGACTTTACCTGACGTACAGTTCCGTTTCTCTTGGGTGCAGTACGTCAGGTGTTCAGCCAGAGTTCGTGGACGAGGCAGACTCACTGGAGTACGAGGAGCCGAGGACGTCGACCCAGAGTACGTGCCTGACGAGGACCATACCTTGAGGTCTTTTTAGTCGTCACTTTCAGAGGTTATTGCTTTTAGTTTGCTTTTAGATAGTTTGTTTCCATGCTTAGGCTTCTTTTTAGACTTTGTACTCGCTGGATATTATATCTCTAATTTAATGAATGCCATTTCCTTTCTGTACTTCCTATTGTTCCGAATTTTTTTAATGCAAGAACCTGAAGTTTTTATAATGGTACCCCCCTACAGACGCTTATTGGGTCCGAGCTTCACAGCTCCAGCCCAAGCGGGCTTTAGTCACGCTTCGCCTCCGTCGTTTTGGGAAGCGGGGCGGGACAGTTTCGTCGTGATTTTCTAGCTTCTTCCTTGGAATCGTCGATTTTGGAGTAAGTCATTCGTGACGGGCTTCATATCGGTCATATCTTATTGTTAGATCAAGCCTAGGAGTCTTAGGAATCGATCCCGGAGCTTCGCGCTCCATTTCGGAACTTTCTGTGCACGTTAGCCGGTACAAAAAGGGGAACCGACCGACTAGATGACGATTTAGTTGGTCGACAAACCTTCATGGACCGACTAGTGGGTTTTGTTAATTACTCAGGAGTTACTGTTTATCGTTAGTCAGTCTAACGACATTTGTCGACCGAATAGGTTGCAAACTAATCGGTCAGCAATCGTTCTTTAACCGACTAGCTCTATGATCATTTATGATACCGAGTACTATTCATTCTTAGTCGGTCTAAGAACGTTCGTCGACCGACTTGATGAGAAACTAGTCGGTCAGTAGTTGTTCTTTGACCGACTAAATCTAAATCCTATTTTTGTACAGTAGTTACTGTTTACACTTAGTCGGTCTGCATTGGTCAACCGACCGACTAGTTCACGAACTAGTCGGTCAGAGGTTGCTCTTTGACCGACTAATCAGTGTCGAAACCCTAATTTCTGGGCAGCCACCAGGTCGTTTTCTATTTAAACCCCACTTCGTTTCTTTTCTTTCTTTCTCTTCTCCTGGCCTCTTTCCTTCCCCCTTGACCTCTGATCTTCCCCAAACTTCCTCTAGCCTTCCTCCTTCATCAAGAGCCTCTCCCCCTCTCCATTTAGGCCGGCCACCATGCCCTAGGCCATCTCCAACCCCCAAAATCCCCAAAACCCCATTTCTCCCAATTTCTCCATCCATTTCCAGATCTGAACCGTAGGTTCCCCGGATCGTTTCTTCCGTCGCCGTGCTTGCTCGGCATCGTTCTTCCGCTAACGATTCGGTAATAACTCGATTCTATAATATTCTCTTAACCCATTTGTGTTTTTGTGAAACCCTAATAAAACTAGGTTGGATGTTGTTCTAATATTGTTTTGCCATGGCAGTGATCTCATCTCCGTAGTTAGCATTTATGTGACGACCTCTTTGATCGTCATCCCCGGTGCTAGGCAAGTGAAACTTGCCACTTATGGTTTTGGGCCATGTCTTAGGCCCTTTTCTTGTTGTAGGCGTAAAAGAGACTAGGCGACGAAGTGATACTCGCCTAGGCACAATTTCAGGAACTAGCTTGACAACGAAGCTAGATCCGACATTTATCATGTTGCATAACTACCATGTCATGTTTAATTTCCATTAACGGTACGCGAATTAATTGTCATGTCATTGCATTCTTTAAGTGTTCCCGTGATTGCGTAGCTCTGCTACACCTTGTGAAATGATTGAGGCTAGGTGCACCCCTATGCCAAATGAAATACGCTCCTGGTTTGTGATCCAAGAAACTAGCTCTTGTTCGTGGCTACCCTGGCTCATTTACTGAGCATCGTGTACAGGGACCCTGGCTCGTTTACACGTGGGTTTTGGGGTAAGAGTTAAACGGCCATTCAACTGGGAGTCTGCCCGATCAGCAACTGCAGTTGTAAGGCGTAAACTCTGGGTTCTGGGGGTAGTGTTAAGCGGCCAATCAGTGTGAATGTCAAACCGTTCAGCTGTAAGGCATAAACATATATAAACAACTTGAAACGTGACTAGTGAAAAGATTGAGATTGTTAGTAGCTTGGCTACTCTTGACATGCCCTGATAAATTGTTCTCTTGCACTTATTGTTTCACCATGTCTTACTTGTGCACTCATACCATAACTGCCATGTCATGCATACTATAATTGCTAGGTTGTTAGTTTGCCTTACTTTCAGTTTCCTTGCCCAAGTCTTTTAGACTTGCTGACATGTGCCCCTTTACTCTTTTGGGTGACACATGTTAGATCCTGAGCCTGAGTTCATTGTTGAGGATGAGGTGTTTGCTGACGCCGAGCCCGAGCCTGTGTTTGACGAGGACTTCGTGGACACGGGCGATCAGTCGTAGAGACTGTTTGTGTTGTTGTTTGGACTGTTTTGTTGTCGGTGCATGGCACCAATACTTTGTTATGTTGTCCCTTTTGTTGGCCTTGTTCTGGGCCTTTAGACTCTTTCTTTTAGCCTGGTGGCTTTTCTGGATGTTGAACTTACTTTTAATGTTGGACAAATTCTGAGATTTGAGATTTTATTTCTGTCTCTCCTTGTGTTATTATTGTTTTTCCGTTTGTGGTTACAGGGACCTGCTTATGTTTTATTGACGCTTATCGGGTTTGGGGCTTCACAGCTCCACTCTCGTGCGGACCTTTTCACGTCTCGCCTCTATTTTTGGGAAGCGGGGCGTGACATCTGGTCTGCAGAAGAGTGTGCATGCTAGGTGTCTCTGGGCGTAGCGGAGGCATCGGTGGACAATGCACGATGCCTTCGCCCGGCTAGGGCGGTACTCAGAGTGTCCTGAAATACGCTCCCAAAAGGTACGTGCGTGAAAATCATCGAGGTCATAGGTGGGGGAAAAAGCTGCCCTAGGCTTAGGGACGGCAAGGAAGTGCAAATAGTCACAGATCATATCAAAAGTGACAGTGTAGTCGTGATCCATGAGGCGAAAGGTGATGCCGTCACCTGCTGCAGTGAAAGCAAGGGAGCTAAGACCCTCGAGTGTAAGGCACGTGTAGTGGGGGCGTAGACACCGAGGAATCGGTCGAAACCAATCACTCGGTAAAGGTGGTGAATGCCTTGAAGGATACCCAGGGACCTAAGAGCCGACACATCTATGAAAATTGTAGGCACTAGACGGCACTGGTATAGCCTAGAGTAGCACGATCTATGTGTGCTATCTCAAAAAGTAATACCGTGGGTGGGGATGTGCGCGGTGGGGTCATCGCTGGGTGGGGATGATGATGGGGTAGCGGTGGTGGAGACAGAGGTGGAGGGAAGAGCAGCTGAGGGTATTGGTGTGATGGTGGCAGGGATGGTAGTGGCAATGGTAGTGTGTGTGGTAGTGGCGGTGGGTGTGGTGGTGGTAGTGGCGCCCGTGGTAGTGAGACGTGGACGGCGTTGTTGACGGGAAGAGGAGGCGCCAGAAGACGGCCTCTTCCCACGAGCGGGGTGTGTGGTCGATCCACGAATGCGAACCATAGTGACGCGCACAGTAAAATAATATGGTATGAAAAGAGATCAGGGAACGAGTGTACCGTAGGAGCGAATGATGCAGACACGCAGAAGATATCCCCTAAGCTAGTCCACGCCGCTGCTACTAACATCAGAAGAGAGATCCTGCAAATGGAAACAATCAAAACGTCAAATAATCGATCAAAAATGTGTGGAAGGCAGATATACTGTCACTCGGACCGAGCAAAGGGCTACTCGGTCCGAGCTGTGCATGTGACCGAGCTGTGCACGTGACTCGGTGGGGAAGGGCTACTCGGTCTGGGGTGGTTGACCGAGCACCGAAGTGCTCAGTCCATGCCCTAGGGCATGAATGGGGGGAGGTGAATCGGCGAATGGATGGGGGTTTTCGGTGACGGCGAGGGTTTTGTGGGAGGGGGGTTTGGGGGAAGTGGGGTATGGCAGCGACGGCGTTGGGACGCCGGCGACGGAGTGCGTTGGGGGTGACGACGACGGCGCCGTCGTCGAAGGGGGGAAGAGGGTGGGGGCGGGAGATGAAGGGAGATGGAGGGGGGGAATCGTTGGGGGGGGTGTGTTTGGGCAGAGCCGCCATCGACAGCGGTGGCGACGTCGACGGGGCCGCCGTTTGAGCAGGGCGGAGATGGCAGGGGAAGGAGGGGAGGTGGTGGAGAGATAGAGAGGGGGAATAATGAGGGAGGGAGGTGGGAGTGGGTGAGGGATTACTGGAGTCGGGCGGCGCTGTGGGCGTCACCGGAGGCGGTGTGGGCGGACACGGCGGGGGAAGGGAACGAGTAGGGGTGGGGTTAGGATGCTCGGGGGAATTTTTTCGGGGGTGGGTAAGAAAATTTTTTTAGGGTAAAAATGTTTAATGATGAGATCAAAAGGGAAGAGGGTAGCGGGTTAAAAACCTGACCCGACTCGGTCTGAGAAGCTAGTCTGCTCGACCGAGTCAATTCAAAAATTTCGATAGAAATACTCCCTCCGAGTTGTTGGCTGCTCGGGCTGAGCCAATAATGCTCTGTCCGGGTCGACAGAGTGACGTTTTCTCTCTAAAATTCAAGCCTGTATGACTCGACCGAGCAGTAGGTTGCTCGGGCCGAGTCGTATCCTGCTCGGGCCGAGTCGCTAAAAATCTGTCCGGGTCGACAGAGTGATGTTTTCTCTCTAACTTGAACACCCCGTAGTACTCGAACGAGCAGCTGTGTGCTCGGTCCGAGTCTATTTCTACTCGGACCGAGTAGAAAGCTACTCGTGCCAAGCTTACGTATCTCCCTATTTTCGTATCTGCGACTCGACCGAGCAGCTCCGAGTTTCCTGTCGCTCTTTTTCCTCCTTTTCCCTTGGGTTTCTTCTCAAATCTTCGGTTCCGTTGCTTTCCTCCGGCTTCTTTCCGTTTATAATGTCCATATGCATACCCCCAATCGTCCGTCCTACTCAAAACACAAACTCATTAGATTTTTATGATTTTTATATTTTTATTTAAAATCACAAAGTAAAAATAAAAATGAGAAACTAAGAAAGAAAGTCTGAAATCTAAGGAATTGGGTTGCATCCCAATAAGCGCTCGTTTTCATTCATGAGCTCGACTCCCTCTAATATATCAATGTTCATTTGGTGCACGCGGTGGTCGCGCGTCACCCTTCTGGACGGTGCAATTCAGTGGCGTTTGACTTCTGCCTACTCCAACATTACCCTCCATACAAGATATGGTCTCTGATGCTTGATGGTTTGACGAACGGCATAGAAACTCTTCATCCAATACTTGGATGTATGCGATGACCGCTTTGTTGTAGGTTGGGTCGCTGTCGTCGTCGATGCTTGCTTTAACTGGGTCCTTCATGACCCCTTCAGCAGTAAAATCTTCAATCGCCTCCTCCTCCAGAAGTTCCAGATAACTAGCCCCTTCTACATGGGATCGCTCCTTCATCGGCTTTTGTAGTCAGAATTCAGCTTCAATATTTCCCACGTTAAGGGATATGGTCCCTTCTCGCACGTCTATTAGCACTCCGGCCGTCGCCATAAAGGGACGGCCGAGTATGAGTTGAGAGCTTCCTCCCTCCTGCATATCCATGATGACAAAATCGACTTAAACACATAGCCCTGGAGGTATCTGGAGGATGACGTCCCTCGCTATCCCAATCGGGTAGGTGATAGAATGATCAGCGAGCTGGATTGACATGCTAGTCAGTTCCAGCTCGCTTCCAGTCTGGAGTCTTTTGAAGATGGAAAGGGGCATCAGGCTGATGATAAACTCTAAATCAATTAATGCCCCGCTGATCGGCATTCCGCCAATGGAGCATGGCACGGTGAAGCTCCCCGGATCCGGCAGCTTCCGGGGAGGTGGTTCTTGATAATGAAGATAGAATCCTCCAATAGCTTGATTTCTTCCGGCCTTCGCTTCCCCATGATGAGATCCTTTAGAAACTTAGCATAAATCGGGATCTCAGTAATCGTGTCCGTAAAAGGGATGTTCAGCTGGATCCCCTTTAATAGCTCCATAAATTTGGAGTACTTCTTCTCCAATTTGGCTAGGGCTAGCCTCTGCGGGTATGGAGGAGGAGGTCAGGAGATTTTGCCCTTGGATGCTTCAACAGGAGGCGGCATTGTAGTAGGTATGACGGGAGGTGCATCCGCTCTCTCCTCAATAGTGACAGGCCTTTCAGTGGCCTCAACTCCATCGCTGTCATCAATAGCTCCTTCGGTGGTGATCTTCTCCTTACTAAGTACTGGGACCATGACGGGATCGGTAACCGGTCCTCCACGTGTGGTCACTGAAACCACGTCGTTGGCTTGAGCTCTAGGGTTGGTCTCCGGTTGGGAGGGTAATCTCCCCTGATTCTTCAGCAGCTGCGATATCTGTCCCCTCAGTTCATCGAGCGAAGAATTTATGCTCTTGAATTGGTTCGACGTATCCTGGTTAAAACGGATCTGGCCGCTCATGAAGGTCTCCAGTGTAGATTCGAGATTAGCTTTGGAGGAGCCGGAGCAAAAT
This sequence comes from Scilla litardierei, assembly GCA_030789695.1. Classification (NCBI taxonomy): domain Eukaryota; kingdom Viridiplantae; phylum Streptophyta; class Magnoliopsida; order Asparagales; family Asparagaceae; genus Scilla; species Scilla litardierei. Next base: position 113,426,402 of record CM061133.1, on the reverse strand, counting down.
TCTGCTGAGGTGGCCTGTTGAACTCATATCCCGGCGGCCTATAGGGCCTAGCTGGTCTGAAGCCGCCCTGCTGCTAGCTCTACTGCTGCTGAGGAGGGGGAGGAGGTCTCTGAAATTGCGGAGGTTGCAGCCCTCCGCTCGGGTTCCCATAAGAAAACCCTGGGTGATTCCTGGCAGTAGGATGCTGCCACTGATTCCGTCCCTCTCCCTGGTCTGTGTAGTCTCGGGTGTCTCAGCACCCTCATAGTGACCCTCAATAGGGATATATCCCGGATCCACGTATTCCTCTGTAGGATGATAGGAGGTACTGGGCGTCGCTGGGATGGAGTCCAGGCGCTGCTCAATGTGGGCCACTTGCTTGCACAGGTTCTCTATGTGGGAGTCCAAGTGACTGGCAGCCTTGACCTCAGGGGTCCGGGTGATCACGGTCCGCTCATCGCTCCACTGCTGGGTGTTGGCAGCCATGTGCTCCAACAGATCTATAGCCTCCTCAGGAGACATATCAAGTAAGGCGCCCTGTGCCGCATCATCAATAATCATTTTGGTGCTCGGTTGGAGCCTGTTGTAGAAGCTCTGCACGAAGTCCCACGGATGGATTCCATGGTGAGGACACTGGTGTTGGAGGTCTTTGAACCTCTCCCAAGCCTCGTAGAGCGACTCCTGGGGGAGCTGCTTGAAATTAGATATGGCCCCACGGATCCGGACCGTCTTCGAGGGTGGATAAAATTTATCCACAAAAGCAAGCGCGAGCTTCTCCCATGTGGTGAAGTGGTTGGGAGGATGGGCCCGGAGTCAATGGGAGGATGGGCCCGGAGAAAACTCAAGGTGAAAGGGAAGAGCCGCAGCTTCACCGCATCATCACTGACGTCCTTCGCCTTGAATGTGTCACATTTCGCCAAGAAGGAGTTAATGTGATGGTTGGGGTTTTCGTGAGGATGCCCATGGAAGGGATCCTGCTGCATCAGATTTATTAACTTCGTCTTAAGCTCGAAGGTTGCCGCCGTCAGCTGCGATCTGAGAATCGAGGAGTTATTCCCAAACATCAGTTTCATGTGGTCCCTGATGGACCCAGTGCGAGGAGGAGAAGGAGGATTTTCTCCCATCTGAGCAGATGGATATGAACTTCTGCTAGAGGCTCTCAAGGCCCTGGCTGTCTTTTCGATCTCAGGATCGAACAATAACTCTCTAGTAGACCCTTTAAAGTGGGTGCTCATGCACCAACAAAACTCAGAAGAATACCATCAGTAGCACCGAATAAATAAAAAGAATTAAATAATGGATGGGTGAGAAATGGATAGAATCATAGCAAACTTCACAGAATAAAAACAAACTGAGATAAAAACACTATTACTGCCCCCGGCAACGGCACCAAAAACTTGACGCACCCGTAAGCTACACCTAGGATCCACCTGGCGGTGTCACGATCGTCAGGTGTAATATGGCCCCTAGGCTACGAATTCGGGCTCAATCCGCAAGCGGACGGTGTCGAGTTATAGTATAAAAGATTGTCGGATCCCACAGGGATGGAGATAGTGTCTATAATATCCTCAGTCTATTCCTAAATCTAGAAGTAAGATAGCGGATGGGTTGATTGTTGTTGTTGTGATATCAATAAAAAGGGACTAGGGCTTTTGGGATCGCCACTAAGATCGTTAAGGGTTGATGTTGGATAGGATCCTCACGTTGTGTTAAGGCTAGGGAATTAATCCCTCAATTCATACCACTCTCGTGGGTTAGAGTTACAGGGTATTTCGGTGGCTCTCGTTGATGCAATGGCGGTAGCCGTCAACGTAGCGGTATAGTTCGTCGATGGATCCCCTCAAGGTGCGAGCCGGGCATAGTCACGTGCCTTGGTTGGATCCGCCGATTTTTGATCACTCCATATTTTACACCCTTTTTCTGCATATTTGCATACCAATTTGATCGCTCATATCGCGTTTTTCACGATTATTCGGTAATATTGCGATGCTTTTCACGATTTCTTGTTTTTGTCATATTTCAGGAGATATGGAGCGATTTGGAGTGTTTTGAGATCAAGAGGGTTTGCACCCACTCCAGAGTATCACCCAAGTCTCTTTTGAGGGCTATTCGGCGATGGGAGACAAGTGGAAGAAGAAGGAACTTCATAGGAGAGACGAGGAAGCGAAACGATGAAGAATGGGCATTTGCAGCATCTCACTCGGCCGAGTGAAGTACTCACTCGGCCGATGCAAGAAGATCGCTCGGTCGACCAGACCGGACACGCACCACGGAAGGAATTGGGCGTGCACTCGGCCGAGGGACGATATCCTACTCGGCCGAGTATGAAGATCGCATCGCCCGAGTGGCATGGGAAAATCCACATCAAAAGGAGCCGACTTACTGTAATTTTACAGTCGAATTCAGAGTCGTCACTCGGCCGAGCATGAAAAGCCCCTCGGCCGAGTGAGTAAATCCACTCGGCCGAGTCACCTCCGAAGATAGACCCCCAAAGATCCCCAACTTACTGGAAATGTACAGGGTTTGTCACTCGGCCGAGTGACATTTGTCACTCGGCTAAGTGAGCCGCCCCGCCTGCTGTGTAAACTGTGATTTCTGGGCTGCGCATGGGCATTTTTGTCACGATTTTTTGGGCGATTTTGAGGGGTATTTAAACCCAATTTTTGCCCTAGTTTAAGAGAACTTTTTGATACTTTTGGCAGCCTTTTTATAGCGCTTTTTAGATCAATAGATTTAGCTTTTCTCTTGGAGATTAAAAAGGGTATTTTTGTTGAATGCTATTGTGTTCTCATTGGTTTGTCTCTTTTCTTATTAAAAACTCTATTTTTGTTGATAATTTCTCTATTGCAATGAATTGTGCTGAATTTGTTATTGATTTTCTCATGAATTGCATGATGATTAGTGAGTAGCTTTATCGTCTTAGGGCATAGGGATGAACCCTATTTCTAAATTGTGATGAATTGGTGAAATTCTTGCTAGAATTGATCGGGTTAGGTTGGGATTGATTAATTACGGGTAGCTAGGGATTTATATCGATTGGGATTTGCAAGAGATTGGGTCCAAATTGATAGGAAGCCCTAGAAATTCAATTTAGATTTACGATTGGACTTCTCTAGAATTGGTTTGCAAGAGATTGGACCAAAGCTAGGATTTTTAATCGTGTTTCTATACCAATATCTGTTTGCAAGAGATTGGACGGGTAGGAACTTTCCCAACCTAGGTCGTAGCTCGAGTTTGCACGAGAGTGGGCTCGAGATACGATTGAACGATGATGTCGATCCTAATGCTAGTGGCTTAGGTTAGGGTTTGCAAGAGATTGGGCCCTAACCTAGGTTCGCTATAGACTGGCAATAGCACGAGAGCGTGAGCTTGGTTCTACATCTAGTTGCGACTAGTTCACCTAAAATTCAAGTCTAGCAATGATGTAACCCACGAATCACAAAGATGAGATACGGTCCGTAGCGGGGATTCCCTATCCCTAGGCGCTTTATTTTATTGATATTTCTTTCGACATTCGAACAATTGTGACAATTTTACCCCAAATTATTCTCGACCATTTTGATAGCTAGGTGATTAGAAGAAGGCACTGTCATTGTTCCTCCCTGAGTTTGATACCCGCTAGCCATTACACTGTGTGCTTGCGGTAAGACTACGAGTCACTCGTCCTGGGTGCGTGTGCATACCGGGGCTGCGAACAAGTTTTTGGCACCGTTGCTGGGGAGGCGACAGTGTTTTATTCTCTTTACTTAGTGTCTTCTTTTTCCTTTATTACTTTTATCTTTTTACTCCTTATTCGTGCTAACAATTCCTTTGAAACTCTGTTTTCCTTTGCATGTACACGAGATCTACGGCGAACCCCGAGGAAATACTATTTGATCCGGAGATAGGACGTACTGTGAGGAGGATCAGAGCCGAGAGAAGGCACGCTACGGAGGACAATTGTATGCACCGTGCGGAGACACCGGAGGAGCTAGCCGCACGTATGGCGAGGATCATATCCATCGGAGATAGGCTTCGGCCTAAGACTTCTTCCACCACATCATCCATCGCCATGCCGGAACTAGCGGCGGACAAGAATTTTGAGCTAAAGACGGGATTGGTAGTATTGATGCAACAAGACCTGCTTCATGGGAAAGCCAATGAGAATCCGCATTATCACATCCAGCTTTTCTTTTCCAAGTGCGCCACCTTCCAAATGCCGGGCGTTTCCGTTGATGCAATCCGACTGCGACTCTTCCCATTCACACTCAAAGATAAAGCTTTATATTGGTTGAGGACACAGGCAGAAAGTACATTCACCACTTGGGATGAGTTGGCGAGCGCCTTCGTTGACAAATTCTACCCGCCTTCCAAGACGGTGAAGATACGGAATGCTCTCATGTCCTTTAAGCAAGTACCGCAGGAGACCCTATATGAAGCATGGGAGCGCTTCAAGGATTTACAACATCAATGCCTCCATCACAGTATAGAAGATTGGGAGCTTGTTCACAGTTTCTACAATGGACTCCAACCGGGCACGAAGCAAATTATTGACGCAACCGCCAATGGAGCCATACTATCAAAGACCCTAGATGAAGCTACGGCCTTATTAGAGGAGATAGCCTCTAATAACCAACAATGGGGCGACGAGCGAGGTCATTCTTCTTCCTCCTTGAAGCCCACTAGTATATATAAGGCCAAGGCTGTAGCGGAGCTTTCAAACAAATTTGACTCTCTCCACAAGGTGATGGAGAGATTGGAGAAATATATCACCGAGCCACATGGAGCACCCTATACATCTACGCCAGTAACCAATATGAGAGTGATTGGCAAGACCAATCTCAAGCCATGTATGTAGGAGGGGACAATGGAGAGGGTGCCTTGGAGCAAGTATAATATGTTGCGGGGAACTCCGGATATTGGGCCAACCCGGCCGCTAGAAACCATCCGGGCTTTTCATATGCAAATAATGATGGTGCTTTGAACCCGTCGCCACAACAAGTTCCTCAAGCTCGGCCTCCACTACCACAACATCAGTATCAACCGAGGGGTCCACCGCAACAAAATTACCTGCCGAGGCAACAAACGGGACCATATAGGCCGCCCGGCTACAATCAAGGTTGGAGAGCTCCCAACCCACCTCAAGCTCAACCACGATCGAACCACGAAGCTAGGGTGGAGGAATTCATGGTGGAGCAGAGAAAGATAAATGCTAAGTTGATGGCGGGACAAGATTCCTTAAGTACAGTCGTCGCTCAACTTGGAGAGCAACTCGCGTTGCTCAACAAGAACGCCCAACAATTGCCGGCTCAACCCGAGCCCAATCCACAGAGTAACACCAGACACATCAGTGCAGTGGTTACGGTTACAACAAGGGACGGGAAGGATACCACTCCTGCTTTGACCCAAAGCAAGCAACCTGTGGTGGAAATTTTGGAAGAAAAAGAGACGACAATTGAAGAAGAGATCCAAAAGGAGCCGATTGGAGAAGGAAATTCTAAATTGGTGGAGCCACTTGATGAGCGCCGCTACATGCCTCCGGTGCCGTTTCCACAACGGCTAGCTAGAGCCAAGATAGAGAAAAGGCTCGCCAAGTTCCTAGAATACTTGAGGGGAGTTAGCCTCAATATTCCTTTCTTAGATGCAATTGTGGAGATCCCATCTTACGCGAAGTTCTTGAAGGATTTGATTTCGGGAAAGAAAATAAAGGAAAAAATCATGCTTGCAGAACAAGGAACTTGGTTTACCCGGAAAGAGAAGGAGCCGGTGAAATTGAAGGATCCCGGGAGTTTCCGCATCCCTTGCACACTAGGAGCCGTCCCTTTGCAAAAAGCTCTAGTTGACTTAGGCACTAGTGTAAGACTTATGCCCCTTAGCATTTTCCGGAAATTGAACACGGGCACCGACTTGAAGCCGACCAACATGAGAATTCAACTTACAAACGGTCAGATTACTAGGCCGGTAGGGATCGCAAAAAACATTCCACTCCATGTTCTGGGAGGGATATGCTTGCCTTGTGATTTTTTCATAATGGACATCAAGGAAGAGGGCGACACTTCGCTAATACTTGGACGCCCATTCCTCGCAACCGCCGGTGTTATCGTCGACGTGCGTGAAGGAACTCTATCCTTGAATGTCGGGAACATAGAAGTCGAGCTTCACATACCTAAGGCCATGAAACATATGCCCTATCACGAGGAGTTAGACTATGTGGATCTCCTCGATGAAGTGATTGAAGAAGCTATCCCCCATTCTATTGGTGCTCTCCATGACGATGGCTTCGAAGAAGGCCAAGCTTCGGGTGAAGAAGAGAATTTGGAGGACCCTCCGGATAGATCTACGGATGATGATGAAGGCGACGCTGATGTCGCAAGAATACGAGAGCTTTGCAAGCTATCAAAGGCCAAGAATCCGAAGAAAGCTCCACCGAACAAAAGATAGGTGTCACCGGCCAAGAAGAAGATAGGAACAAGCTCTAGCTTGGGAGACTTATCCGCCAACATTACCCATGATGTGGGGGTGTCGAGGAAGACCGATGATCATCACGACCCAAATCCAAGCGGCCTTCCCGATAAGTTTGATGGGTGTATCTCATATCCGCCCAATATCGCGAGCTAAAAAAAATATCTAAAGGGGTCGAGCTCATGACCTTAAACGAGCGCTTGTCGGGAGGCAACCCGACGGGTTTTGCATTTTTTTTATTTGATTTTCATTTTTGGTTTAGCCTTTTATTAGTGTTTAGAGTTTTATGTCCATGAAAATCGTGACAACGGGTCCTAATTTTCATGACAGGAGAAGGAGAAAGGAAGACCAATCATATGGAGGATGATCGAGGCAAGGAAGAGCGCTCCAAGAATGCACTCAGGCCTTAGGAGGAGGAAGAAACAGACTGGAGGAAGAAAAACAGAAACCAGAGCGAAAACGGAGAGCCGATGCAGAAAACAGCACGTCACTCGGCCGAGTAGCTTATGCTACTCGGCTGAGCAAAGACTCCACTCGGCCGAGTGGAGCACCAAACAGGGAAGTTTCTGCAGGCCAACTCTCTGTCAATTTCTGTAAGCTTTAGTTTTAATTGCCACTCGGGCGAGTGACTAGTCACTCGGCCGAGTGAAACAGATACCCTCCTAGCTTAAAAATTACTGAAGGGCAGAGCCACTCGGCCGAGTGGAGTTTCTCCCTTCGGCCGAGTGAACCAAAGCCACGCGGCCGAGTTGTAAGTGGCAAGGAGAATTTTTTGAAATTTTTTTGTTTACGCCACTCGGCCGAGTGACATTGAGTCGTAACAATTCCTATATATATACGGCTGCGGGCTGCGCGAAAATCGAAACGAAAAAATCCCAATTCTGCCCGAGCCCGCTGTCGCTTGAGCTGACCTCGCCCGTTGCGACCCATGTCACACCCGAGCCACCACCCCCTCACCGGCGATCATCGGCCCCTCGACCGTCGACGACCGGCCACCACCCTCCCTCGCCGGCGCCGGCCGCCACTGCCTCCGATCACCATATTTTACCCCAAAAAGCAACGTTTCTCCCCATTTCTCTTGATTCGTACGCCTGTTGAGCCCCTAATCCAAATTAATTTTTATATCTATCTATTATCCCCCATCTCCCCCATATATATTGAATATTATTCGCTGATTTGATCGTTTGATTTACAGGCTAGCTTGGGAGAGCTTTGGGGAGTTTTTGGACACGCATTGAGCTTCGCGGTGGAGGCGTCTCTTTGCACACACTACTTATTGCTCCCGCGGTGTGTTCAGGTACACTCGTTCCATCATTTAGCACGTCGCAGTATTTATTTGGTTGGGACACGTCTCGCGGCACACATGCCGCTGCGCACTAGGCCACGTACACGGGGAGCCTCTTCGAAGCGGAAGAGGACCGATGATCCCGGTCCCTCTTCTGTTAGGGAGGACTCCCCTCCACCTAGCCCGCCACCGCCACTGCCACCTACACAGCCGATCCCTGCTGATCTTGTCCCTCCACCCGCTCCCGCCATCGGGCCGATGGGGATTACGTTTCGAAATGACGCACACCGCGCCAGATTCGAGCGTATCTACCATCGCTCGATAGTACCCTCTAGGTTTGCACACCTAGCTGACCTAGACCGCCTAGGGGTACTCGAGGGGCTTCTCATGTTGTACAACAATGTGAGATGGCGTGACTTTTTGTCGGTGTCGGTGAATACTTTCATCCGTCCGACACTAGAGGTCCTCAGTTCCATCGACCGGACCCCTGGAGGATGCACATTCCGCTTGATGGATCGAGAGTGCGAGATCACTCTCGACATGCTTAGAGCATTCTTCCAGTGGCTTGCCATCCCTGTCCCTGACCGAGCCTACGCTCCCACGCACATCCCACCCCCATCGTTTGACACCTCCACCTTCTGGACATGGATCACGGGATCCCCACTCGCCTTTGAACCTAGTAGGGCCAAGGCCTCAGCTATCCTCCACCCCTGCCTCCGCATTGCACAGCGCCTCATGGCGACCACTTTCCTAGGGAGGTACGAGCCCGAGACCATGTCTACGCCAGAGCTCTACATGCTCTACGCGATGACTCGCCCTAGGGTTCTGGATAGGGGTAGCGACGACCTGGTCCCCGCCGTCGAGATCGACATTGCCAGTTGGTTTTTAGACCACATTATCATTTTGGTGAGCGCTCGCTCCCCTATCTGTTGCGACGGTCTGATCACTCTTTTGGCCCTTATGTTCGGCGTCGACCTTCCTGACGACTTGCATCGAGCTCTGGGCCCCACCACACTTTCGATAGATGTTATGGCCCGGATGAAGATGCTTCGTCCCCACGGTCGCCAGCACTGGGTGTGGTTGCACGGTCCCTTTAGTGCTGACTACATGGTTCTTCCGAGCCCCGCTCGGACACATATTGGACCGGCTCACGGGGACTGGATTCTAGCGATGGATCTCCTCATCCCCGCTGCCTACGTGCTTGAGCCCGAGGATGCTGAACAGGCACCCCCTGCACCACATGGATAGTCCATGTAGATGGATCAGCTACCTGGGCAGAGAATGGGGCCAGAATCGTCATCTGATCGCCCGACGGAAACATCGTCGAATACACGCTCCGGTTCGAGTTCCCAGCCACCAACAACGTAGCCAAGTACGAAGGCACCAAAAACGGTTTGAGGCTGGCCAGAGAACTCGGAGCAGAATCTGTACACCTCCTCAGCGATTCAAAGCTCGTCATCCACCAGTTGCAGGGAGATTACGAGGCTCGGGAGGAGGCGATGTAGCACTACCTTGCCTCGGCCAGAACTGAGCTGTCCAAATTCAAGCGAGCTGAGACCATCCACCTCCCGCGGTCGAAAAATACCCACGTAGACGCCCTGTCAAAAACTGGCCTCCTCCTCTCACGAGGAGTTAGGACATGCCATCTACGTGGAGAACCTCCAGTCCCCCAGCACAAAGGAGAAGGAAGTCATGGCTATCGATGAGGAGCCCTCTTGGATGGATCCGATCGCTCGGTATCTTACCAGAGGAGAAGTTCCGTCAGACTTGGACAAGCGTCAATCCCTGGAGCGAAGGGCACTCCGGTACGTGATCCACGAAGGTGTGCTGTATAAAAGACGTTGGACTAAGATGGATGTCCTTCCCTATCTCAAGTGCCTCGGGCCTCGGGAGGCTGAATATGTCCTCCGAGAGGTGCACAAGGGGTTCTACAGGAATCATCATAGGGGCAAGACGATCGCCCAGAAAATCTTAAGGCAAGGGTATTACTGGCCAACCTTAGTCAACGACGCTACCGAATATGTCCAAAGGTGCCAAGAATGCCAGAGGTTTGCTAAACTCGGCTCATCTCCCCTGTCGGAGCTCGTTCTGATAATCAGCCCCGTGCCTTTTGCTAAATGGGGACTCGACATTCTCAGACCCTTCACTTGTGGGAGGGGGCAGAGGAAGTACTTGATCGTGGCGGTGAACTACTTTACCAAGTGGATTGAGGCGGAACCCCTAGCCACCATCACCTGGAAGAAGGCAAAGAGTTTCGTGTGGAACTTCATCATCTCCAGGCTTGGAATTCCCCGATCCATCATCACGGATAATGGGAAGCAGTTCGATTCCACAGGGTTCAAAGATTTCTTTGCGGAATGGAAGATCAAACTTCTGTTCGCCTCAGTGGCACACCCTCAGACCAACAGGATGGCCGAAACCGCCAACAAATGCATCATCGAGCCCCTCCACAAAAACGTGGCAGATGCCGAAGGGAGGTGGCCGGAGGAACTCCCGGGGATACTCTGGTCCTACCGGATGACCCATAGGCAGGCCACGGGCGTAACCCCTTTCATGCTCACATTTAGCACCGAGGCGGGGTTGCTGTTAAGGTGGGCGAGGAATCTCTTTGCATAAGGCATTTCGACGAGGAAAGAAACTCGGAAGGCTTGGAGCTCGGTCTGGAACTAGTGGACGAGCGACAGGAGCTGGCCTTGGCCACTATCATTCGGTAGAAACAAAAAGTGGCTCGTTATTATAATTCCCATATTAAGGGAAGAAGCTTCCACCAAGGAGATCTGGTCCTCAGAAAGGCGGCCTTCAGCCCGGAGATTACCCACAAAGGGAAGCTGGCAGCTAAGTGGGAAGGACCTTACAAGGTCACCGAATTTCTCGGACCCGCAACCTACCGGCTAGCCAATTTGGAAGGAAAGGTCCTGACTCACACCTAGAACGCCGAACACTTGCACAAGTACTATCAGTGAGGTCGGCCCCTAAATTTATCTTCCCCTTCCTTTTATCAGAATGAATGCATTGAAAAGCAAGGAACAAATCTTCCTATCTCTATTCACTTGATAGTCCCACTCGGGATGGGGGAAACCCCACTAGCTAAGTGCCTTGACGGTGGAACATAAGGCTGGGGAACAAACCCCCGAGCGGGTCGGCCACGCCACCGGCTGGTGGGTTGGGGGTAACTCCCCCAGCCAGCTAGTTAGGAGGACCAATTGTAAGGCTGGGGGCAACTCCCCCAGCGGGTCGGTCCATCGTCCAGTCGTGAGACTGGGGGTATCTCCCCTAGTAGCCTGGACGACTCAAACCGACTGTAAGGCTGGGGGCAACTCCCCCAGCGGGTCAGTCAAATGACTGACTGTAAGGCTGGGGACAACTCCCCCAGTGGGTCGGTCACGAGGGCCTACCATGAGGCAGGGGCAACTCCCCCAGCTGGCAGGCTCGATGATTCTGTAAGACTAGGGGTCGCGCCCCTAGCCGGCTGACCGATCCAACCGACCGTAAGGCTAGGGGCAACTCCTCCAGCATGTCGGCATATCTGTCGCCCGTAAGCCTGAGGGATAGCTCCCCCCCAGCTGGCCGACCGACCAAAGAGACACCGTAAGGCTGGGGGAACTCCCCCAGCAGGCTGTCCGTCCGATCGCATGTAGGACCCGAGACGGGACACCACCGCAGAGCGACCAGCTCCCTCCCCTACGGCTGAGAGCGGAGCCTCGGCCACCTGAGTGGCTGAGAATCATGGAGAAGCAGCTCTGCGACTAGATCTCCAAGGTGAGCAAGGAAATTTCTCCGACCAGCCCCGCAGGAATACCCTGTCCCAGGCGGACGGAGGAGGATGAACGACCACAAACAAAAATGGAAATCCATTGCAAAAAATGGCGTGTTACACAAAAGCCGAGCATGGATTTGAAAAAAACAATGAGGCTGAAGGACTAAGACTCCTCTCCCTCACCAGCATCCGGAGCCTCTTTGGGAACGTCGGCGGGCCGCTCGGGGGGGGGGGTGGTGGGGATGGGGGTCCGACCCGAGCTTCCTCCTCGCCCTCAGAGTCTAGCTGAAGCTCCTCAAAATGAATTCCGGAGAGAGGGAATTTTCGCTGGATCTCAGACTAGCAACGGACGAATCCCCTCTCGAACGCTTCGAACAACGCCCTGGCCACAAAAGACAAGGCATACTCATCCACGGCGTCCTGGACAATCTGCTTGGGATCCACCGCCCCAGCTCTTGAATCCGACCATCGAGGACGGCAACCTGGCGCTGGTGCTCTCCCTGCTCCTTTTCGATCTCTCCGGAACTCACGTTGAGCTTGGCCAGAAGGACCCGCTCTCTCTCCTTTGCTGCCTCTAGGAGGCTTGCGAGCTTCTTGGCGTCGGCTTCGACAACCGGACCAATGTCCATGCCTGCCTTGGCAGCCTTCGCGAGCTCGGTTATTCGATCCTTGGCCTTTGCCTTCTCAACTAAGGCCAAAGCCTTCTCTAGCTCTGACTTCTCCAGGGGCAGCAGAGAGCTCGGCCACCTGGGTCTCCAAGGACAGGGCGTGCACATCAGCTAGTTGGCTCGCCTCTCCTTTGCCCTCCTCGGCCTCAGGGACTTGTGCCTGGTCAGCCTTGGCCCGCGGGAGTACCGCAAATCGACACATTATCGAAAGCCCGACTGAGGATAAATGCATCAAGAGATGGGAATAAGTTGAAGGCCACTACAAGGGACGGGGTGTGCGAGAATCCTCACCTGCTGACCAGCCTGAACAACAAAGGCGGCCAGGCGATCGCCTCTTACCCCGTCCAGCACTGATTGGTCCGTGGGGAGGCTGTAGTTTTCAGCCAGCCGAGCAGCCACTCTACAATCGGAGAAAACTGACTCCTTCAACCCCACGGGGAAACGAGGACGGAGTAAACCTTCGCCTGACTGGGGAAGACCATCCAGAGCTGAGCAGAACGTGCCCAGGGATCGCTCGTAAACTTTGGGGAGCAGGCCCGATAGGGGAGGCGAGGGGTCGACCCAGGGCCATGAGTCCTCCGTTGGGGAAAGTTAGGCATGACCCTCAGGCAGAGGGTCATCGGCCACCGTGGTAGGGATGCTGGCCTTTTTCTGGGTGCCCCTTACCAGGGGGATGTTGCTTGCTCCCTCGTTCTCTTAGAACCAGTTCCGGAGGTCCCGACCCGCGGCTTCTTCCAGACCTCCAACACATGATCCCTTCGTCGCGGGTTGGGATCTGGGACCGTGGCTGGAAGAAAGGGTTGAAAAGAACCCTGGACAAACCCACTTGTACAAGAAGGCAGAAGAAAGGATCAAAACTGTCTAGACGGGCCTCGGACACCGACTCCCCCGAGTTCTGGACTTGGCAAAACTTACTGATGGGCCATACGGTCTTTTGAAGGTTGAGGTCGGAGAAGATGACGTCAATTCTCCGATCCCCGACAGGGACCACCAACAAGGTGTCGATTGCCTTGAGCTCGGTGTCAGTCAGACTCCCTAGCTCGAGAACCAGTGTGCTTGCCACCCCCAGCGGACCGGAAATCCACCTCTGATGGAAAGCCGACAAAGACGTATTCCCCTTTCCAATATTTCAAATAACTCTGCAGCCTCAGCACCAAGCTCTTCTTTGGTCGAGCACTGATATAAAGCCAGGCCCCCGATTGATGATGGCTCAGCCGGTAGAATTGAGAAAAAATTCGGAGGGACGGCTCGACCCCCTTCAGCATGCAGAGGACGACAAACCCAACAATACACCCAATGGCATTAGGGGCAGAATTGGCATAATGCCGCCCTATAAGCTCGCAGAAGCTCGGCAAAAAAGGGATGGAGCGGGAACCGAAGCCCGAATCGAAAACTCTGTTCTTACACCCCGACCTCTCGAGGGCCAGAGAAGCAGATCCGCTCGTCTATCTCGGGAGCCCGGGCGAAGCATGGGGGAAGAAGATAGCTGGTGCGTAATGTCCCGATTAAGGTGGCGCAAACAGACGATGGCCACCCCAATACTTCAGAGGCACCCCCGAGAGCTCTCCCCCATGACGGCGCACCGCCGTGATGGAGGCGCAAACCGGACCTAGGTTGGCAACGGCCACTGGGTGCCCTGAACCAGCGGTCTAAGAGGAGGATGACATGATGCAGCGCTGGAGCAAGACCTGGTCCGACAGAAAGGAAAGAGAAGGGGAGGATGTCAATTGGAGAAGCAAAACCCTCGCCCGATGGACGAAGGCCTCCTTTTATGTCATCCCCCCGAAACCTTTCCTCGCGTTGCAGGTCGACCGCATTGGCACATGTGTCAACATCCCGCTGGGTGCGGCCCCTCGAATCCCACACCCGGGGTAGAGAGAAATTCAACCGGCCCAGGTCATGATGGATCCCCCTTAATGACACCATCTCGACCGACGCGCCTGACAAGACTCACCCAAATCACATCGCCCGAACCGAACCGGCTGAATCCGAACAGCTCGAGCGATGGGGGTAATTGATACGACTACTTTAGAGTGGCCCAAAAGCAAGCGGCCCGAGCCCAAGCCAGAGGCGGGAGGCACACAAAAGAAATTAGGCCCAACCGGTGGGCCCACAAAAGAACTGGGAGTCGGATCGAACACGACCCGACGTACGCCCACGCCCTCAGGAGATAACCGTTCCCCTAAGAGCGCGACACCTTAAAGACCATTAAGGAGCCCATTAATCGACCTCCACGACGCACGCAGGCGCCCCCGCAAGGAGGCGGATCACGGGGACGCGATGGGGGGTGCGATCGTGGGGCGAACCCTATAAAGGGATTTCGGAGGCGACCGAGAGAAAGATCGAATCCCCGACATCAACAACGGAGGTATTCCACTAAAAGACCTTACTTTCCTCGTTATCTTTCCTCCCATAGCTCGATTCGAGGATACGCGTGCTGGCCTCCTAGCGAGCCGTACCGATTCTGCCGAGTATCATTCAGATCCGTTCTGACTTAGGCATCAGAGGGGACTTGGCCGGAACCAAGGTCCGGTCCCCTGACGAGTTTCTTCGTTTGTCCAGGAAGAAGAAGACCCGAGGTGCCGAAGCTACCCCTCAGTGCGGAACTCACCAAAGCAAAGCCCGCACCACAGCGAGCTCGTTCGCCACAAGCGAACATCACCATCAATCAAGCCCAAGCGATAATCAGGGCGCCGAGGCTTCCCCTCGGCACTTGATCGACCGAGGCCGAGCGCTCACCTAGGTGCCGAGGCTACCCCTATGCACCCCGCTGACCGAGGCCCAACACTCCAGACGAAGAGCCCGTTCATCCGCGACCCACCAAGAGAGCCGATATCTGCGCCGAAGCAGGGCCTCGCACAACCCTCGTTGAGAATACTCGAGCTCGGTGGGACCAAGGGATTCCAACCGATCCTTTGACCACGTTGACCGTTCAACCGTCGGTCAAGGATCCAATGGTGAAAAAACACCTGTTAACAATGCCCATCTAGGCTCAATGCCTTGTATAACCCCATTTGGGTTGTAACAGACTACCCCACTTCAATGTCAGCACCCGTGGGGTTCACAATTTTGGATGGTTCCATCATGACTCAATCCATAATGTAAATGTTGCTCAACTACTACAGAATAGCACTTTAACTGATGTGCCAAAAAATTTCATAAAGAATTAATCTAAGCTACTTAAACAAAATATTTACGTCATTGGTGGGCCAACGTATAATAACCCATGTGGACCTCATTAATGTATCAAGTATATTCAGCTGACAAGACAAATTAAATTGATATTATAATTTTAATATTCATATCAAAAGCTTTCCGAACCCACAGAGAAATTAGAACTGAAAAGGGTGTTTTCTTGAGAGATCTTAAATATCAGTCAGTCATCAGATGCATACCCCAACTTATAAAATTCAGATTATGCATACAATCTCAAAGGTACAACTTATACGGGCTATTCAATGGTGTATATGCTTGAGTTATCTAAATTTCAATTCTGAATTAACCAACAAGATTTAAACCATTAAACTGTAACAGCACAAGTACTAGAACCAGCTAGAATAATACTGTTTATTGTGAAAATTTTCTATAAAAGTTATGTTGGTATTGAGTAACCCAATATCATAAAAACTACTATATTAGTTCCTTTTAATTATAGACTTCATAAAGCCTAGCCATGAGGGCACTTTTAGGAAGAGGTAATATAAGGCCATATTAGATTGTAATTATAAAATTAAGTTTTTTATTACATTGAAATTGCGATGAGTGTGCTCTTTATGTGTATGTTCAAGTCGCCCACATGTATTAAGGCTCATCAAATTAAAGAAATGGTTTTTTTTTTGGACAGCATTATGCATTAGAAATTAAAAAATAACACGCCCTAGTCACCCATAAGTATAGTTTAGGATCCATACCAATGTTCTAATAAATACTTTTGATGATCATCACAGCACCTTCTAATCAATATTATGGCTATCAAGTTTGCAGCAAATATGATATCGCCTTTTTCAAATAGCAAGCGTAAATGCATTCACCTTCAGAGTAATGATGAGTTCCAATTTTGATGGAGAAATTCTCATTGTGTTTGTAAAATATATCATTCTTAAGTTGTTGTATCGAGTGATGAATCTGCCCTTTAGAACTCTTGCTGGCAAGAAAAAAGCCAATATGAATTTTTGGAACAATCAAATCGTCTGAACTATATGTTTATCCTGCTCATATTGATCTTGGCATCATTCCATTTTGGTTCCTCAGCTGTCTAAGTAGCAATAAAATGCTCCTACAAGTCGGTGGCCATAACACCTAGGCAGCAATCCTTCACTATACATTATCACTATATAGGGTAGTGTTAGGTTTGTTCATGACTTTGTTGTCAATAGTGGCACTATGATACTTGCTGTCTGTTCTTAATTATCTTGAAGAAGAAAGACGGCTTTTCTTGGTCATGATTGGAAGAACTGTTGAATATTATGTTGTATCATAATGTTCAACACGCTGTGTCTGTTTGCGGCAATGATTGTACGCTGTATATGGGATCCCGTTCTGGAAACTCGTGATCCCAGCTTTCTATCTTTAACGATATCAGGTATTTATGTTGATTGAATACTGTTAAAGATTTATTTGGAAGTCTATATCTCTCGGTTATTCTGTTAAAGACGATTGGAGAGATTTTTGCTCACATTATCTTCCGCAACGGCCTTTTGAAGATTTGCAAGATCTCATGTTGTTGAGGGTTGCATATTTTGTGGGTTACCGAGCTGGAGCTGCTTTGATTGGAGATTTTTCGTTTGACCGGGGGATTGAGGGGGAGAGTGTGTTATTAGGGTTTGGCAGCGACGACGGCTAGATTATGACTTTTGGAAAAAAGTTCTGTGATACTCCGGGAGGGAGGCCGACATCTACGCACGTAGGATCAAGGGAGTTGATCTAGTCAGTGGTGCAAAGGAAGCTTGCAGGCAAGGGGAGCTTGCTGAGAATATGACGTCCCCCACAAGTGCGTGCTAGATGTGTGCAATAATATGATTGGGGCGTGAGATTTAAATATTTGTAACCGCAAGTGCACGGTGTTGTAGTGTGGCTTGGGGGTCGAACTCAGGGAGGCGTGGATGTGCTTGTGTCAAAGAGGATACTTTTCACCCCATGGGCGAGCTAGCCCGGATCGAATGATGGGTTGTCACGGTAAATGGAATGCAAGGTATAGACAATATAAACGAAAAACCCGGGACTTTGGTTTCCACCCTATCGTGCGATTCTCGTCGATACGGCCTACGGGTATGATAGCGATCGGAATTAGGGTCTAATGGTGAGACGTTGCCTTTAAGAGTGGTACCAGCATCCCATGTGCCCGATATTCCGGTCGGTGCCCAGGATGATACGCCGAACTTCCCGGATTCAGTCAGTGGGCACTCCCGTGTCCATTAACACTGACCGACTCCGGGAGCACTAAGCTCGCAATGATAACTCCCAACGTCTTATCCTGCCGCTCCCGCGCGCTAGGATTCGACGTCTACGCTAAGGGCGTGAGCTATGGCTAGGGAGTCAACCGCCAAGTCTATTCCCCCTTGGCCCGACGGTCAAAGGCGGTCTTTTTCCCGTCGATGACAATAAAACACCCCGCGTAACCGTTAGATTCCTAATCCCTAACGATTTCGTAGTCCTATAGACGCATCGGGGAGAGCCCACGAAGGGGTTTCCGCCAAAATCCCAGATTTGGGAACTACTCACACATATTTAGTAAAAAACGATCTAAACAGAAATCGACCGTAAAAATCATGATCAGACGATAGAAATGCAATGGTAGTAAAGCAATTAAGATAATACTAAAGTTTGACAAAGATCTGAAAACTCACAAAAACTGGGAAATTACAGCCGTCACAAAATGAAGAAAACAGTAAAAAATAACCAACTCCCGTTTCTGGAAAACCTAGGGTTCTATATACAGGAAAAGATAGCACCCGATCGGTTGACAAGTCAACCGATCGGGTGATCAGCTTCAAACTTTGGCAGCGAGATGCGGGACTTCACCCGGTCAGGATGAATCGGTCGGTTGTGTAAGGACACTATCTATGGGGAAAACACTAGAAGGGGGGTTGAATAGTGTTTATGCAAATTTAAAAGGAATTTACGCCAAATAAAATGCAATCCAACAAATAGTGCGGAATAGAAAAACAACCCAAAGAGTAACACACGCAAACACAGTTATGTTTCAAGGGTTCGGATTACCCAAGTCAACTCTCGACTTGTTCCCGGTAATCCTACGTCCATACCACCCGGATACCACCGGATACTCAAGTTAGAACCCTAACTTGAGGTTTCCTTAAAAACCACTTGTAGCAACCCTACAAGTGCAATCGACTACAATCGATGTCCTTGACTCCCACAACCAGGGAGCAAGCAAAAACCACTCTCACAACCGAGAGCACAATTCAAATACAGAAGTTATGAAATCTGAAAGCAACACTTACAATCACCTATGCCTTGAAGTAGAAATTGAAGGAGAAGTGTGATGTGTGTTGAAGAACTCTCTTGGAAGAGAGGAGAAAAGCCCTTTCTTTTGACGGCACCAAATGCCTAGAAGATCAATCTTTGGTTCTAGGTTGGAGAGCAAGAGAACAAGATTTGGAAATACTTAGGGCTTTGGATTTGAAAGCTTTGATCTTTGGAAATGAAAGCTTGAAAGATTTTGTAATGAATGAGTAACCTTCCAATGGAACAGTAGAAGCTCTATTAATAGCTTTCTCAAATCCACAAAACAGTTTAGGCAAAAACCCAATCGAAATCCGTGAGAAAAATCTCAACGGATATAATCTGAACTCGCGACAGTCGACTGTTGAACAAACCACAGTCGACTGTTGCATAGTCAGCAAGGGTAGGTGAGAAATCATAACGGTAACTTACCACGTGGACAATCGACTGATGAGGCCAAGACAGTCGTCTGTAAAACCAACAGGCGACTGTACATTCTTCGACAGGCGACTGGCCGAGAGAAGAGTAAGTTAGATGAAATACTGGAAATCTCACAAGATATAGGACAGACGACTGATGCAAGGAACACAGTCGACTGTCAATCAGAACAGGTGACTGTATATCCTTAAACAGACGACTGTCACAGACAGGAGAAATTTCCAGAGAGCTGAGTCAAAGAATAGACTTACAGACAGGCGACTGTTACAGCATAGACAGTCGACTGATCTAATAGGCAGTCAACTGTATATACAGCATAAGTCGACTGGCCGTAGAAATCGGATTAAACAGAGTTTGGGCAAGGGGAGACATGCGACTGATGAACCATTCACAGTCGACTGTCGCTAAGAAAGGCACCTGATAAACGTTCAACAGTAGCCTGTGCGAGATAATCAGAGAGGACCCAAAAACTGTATTGTAATAGTTTTTGCATAACAGGCGACTGTAGAACAAAACACAGTCGACTGTTTTTTGAGACAGGCGACTGTAAACTGTTAAGCAGTCGGCTGTTATTAACAATCCTAGCACAAAAAAAAGAGAATTGAATTTAGATCAAAGGACAAAGGTTTAGAGATGTCCTATGACCGAAAGTAGTGTGTGTGAGTGCTCCATCATAGTTCTACTTCTAAGCTACATACTAGAAGAGATAAAAGAAAAATTACATTGACGAATAATCTCTTCTTTCCATCGTATGAGCATGAAGTCTTTTCGGAGCTTCAATCATCAATCTACGATCATCCAATTCATGTCATTTGCCTTCAATCACGTTTGTGAGTCATCCATTGCTAGTTGATCTTCATAGTAAGCATAGGCAATGGATTAACGGCAAAATAGGAGATTAGTCACAAGTATTTATGTTTGCTCATCATTAACACCAAGTAGGGAGAAGTCCAATACTCAACATTCTCCCCCTTTTTGATGATGACAAACAAACATAAACAAAAAGATAAATAGTTGTGCGCAATGAAAACTTACTCCCCCTACATAGATGCCAATCAAGTTAGCCAACAAATATTAGAGCATCTACATAGCAATTGAAGCAAATGAGTGAGATATGAATGAATTTAATTCAAGAAATCTAGGAAATAAAATCCCTATTCATTGTAATCTTACTCCCCCTGAATCTAAGGCAACGAAAATCTTAGATTCAAGCGTTAGAACATACTTAGCACATCCATTATGAATCTTGTATGTTTATTTCTCTCCCCCTATGGCATTATCCAAAAAGGTGGGAGCAAATAACAACAACAATAATAGTGCCAAAATACGAACTAACAACAATCAAGGAGTTTAAAGATATATCGAATCAAAAACTCATAAAATCTCATCATATACACATGTGAGTAATGAAATTGAAATCCAATATCAACATTTTAGATAATCGAAAAGAAAATAATTTTCACAAATTCATCACATCAACAAAAGAGCATGAATTAACCAATATCAAATTCGTGTATTGTCTCAAAAGCACATCAAGAAGAGTGAAGCATACATAGAGACAATATATCATACATCACACAAAAGTTAATCAATATAGCATAGTGTGATACAAGAGAGGGATGCAACATCATATATATAGATATAAAGAAGCTGAGTACATCATCGGATGGTCATCAACATGGCCATCCTGAAAAAATGTACATCATGGTCAACAAAAAAACATCATCCTGACGACATCAAAGAGTATATCATTATACATATATAAAAGTGTCGCATACAGCATCATCCATCATACAAAGACAAAACATATATCATCACTCAAAAATATCGATCTAGGGGTGAGCGTCTCCAGGGGCTGCGGACGAGGAAGCAGGCTCTGAAGCAGCAAGAGTGTCCTCTGGAGAAGGTTCAGAAGAAGCAACAGAAGCAGCAGCAGCAGCATCCTGTGTAGAGGCAACACCAGGAGGCTCAACGACACCAGAAGGCTGGGGAGGCACATGAGGCTGAGGAAGATACTGTCTCAAATCCTCAGGGAAGGGAATTCCCTGATGGAGGAGTGAGAGAGACAGCAGCCGGTAAATACCAGAGATCATCGACAAAAGAGTATCCTGAGACGGTGGAGCAGATGATGATGAAGGCAAATCAGCTGGAGGCACAGTGGATGAGGATGGAGCTGAAGTAGTCTTCCTCTTCTTCGAGGCAGTCTGCAGAGCCGAAGAGGACTTCGACTTTCCAGAAGCGTCGAGGAGAGGGCCAAAAGGCATGGGCTCGTAATGAGTCAAGTCAATACCAAAGTGACGGAAGACACGAGTCAAAAGACCACCAAGGGGAATGTGAGACAATGAGGACGTGAACTCAACCTTGTCTATCCTGTCAAGGAGGACACCGGCACAGTTCACGGGCATGCCAGAGAAAATAGCATACATACACTTTAGTATATCCTGAGACGGCTGGTCGGACGATCCATATCTCGGCAGAATGTTGGACTTCACCACTAGGTGAACAGCCCAACCCCGTGCAGAGAACATGGATGATCTGACACCCGAATCAAGAGCTAAAGGAACCTCTCGAAACATATCCCGGAGAACAGACTGGTCAAGATCGTCAATCTCGGAAAAGCTGATATCAGTGGGGAGGGAACCGACAGAAGGAATCCTAAGGATAGTCCCTAAGAGAGAGGAGTGATCTGAATGTGGGTGCCCTGGACGACAGTATCAAGGATGCCGGTAGTCGAATACTCACCGCGAATGCGGTTCGCATAGAAGAGCTTCACCAGAAATGGGTAGGCTCTGGGGGACTCGCTCTGAGAGAAGCGAAAAAGATCGGCCAAGTGAGTAGCGGACAGAATGTCAGAGAGTCTCTCAGCAATGAATGCGGGGAAAGAAATGTACCGCTCCCTAAGTAGGTTGATCCCTAGGAGAGAGTGAAACTTTGCCAGACAAAGGTCATCTCGGCAAACGGGAACCAGGGGATCAGAGGGGGGTACAACAGGAGGCTCTTCAGACGAACTGGATGTAGAAGGAGACACATGAGGGATCTCAGCAGTAGGCTCACTGATGTGAACACTAGCAGGCTTGCGCTGACGATGAATCAACGGCTGAGCATCGCTCGACGAAGAAGAAGGAGAATAACCCGACGAAGATGAACGCACGGGAGACCGAGCATGCTTGTTTCGAGCTTTATAGGGTTTCTTTCTCTTGGCAATGAGTTTCTTAGGAGCCCTAGGTTGTTTAGAAGCAATGATCTTCTCTTTTCCCTTAGGTTTAGGAGCCATGGAAACAAGAGAAGAAGAACTAAGGCAACAAAGTGAAACAACGAAGATCAAGAGAGAGAAAGCAAACCAACTGACGGAATACAGACGATCGCAGAGAGGAAGATTAAAGACGACGGTAGACCACAATCGACAGCAACATTTAGGAGGAGATCGACAATTGAAGACACGAAATCGATCGTTTTTGTAGAGAGAAACGAGCGGGAAGTGGAACGGTCGAAGCGGAGGAGAGAGAAAATCAACGTGGGGAAATGATCGCTTCGAATGAATATATAATAGGGGAAATCAATCTGAGCCGTTGGATCAAGGAATCGACGGCTCGGATCAAATCGCATGAACCGACACAGCAGGAGACAGTCGACTGGAGAACTCGACTGTATGAAGTGACAAGGTAAAGTTCAGATAGATGGGCAGTCAACTGGCAAGTATAATGCAGTCGCCTGTCCGATGGACAGTCGACTGACATATACTCAACAGTCGGCTGGCCGAGAATTAATACAGATCACAAGAATAACATTGAACACTGTAAAAATTCGACAGAGAGTACAGTCGCCTGATGACTAAATTGCAGTCGCCTGTTAAACTAACAGTCGACTGTAAAACAGTCATCAGTCGGCTGTGCGAAAGATATCAATTTTCATATAGAGGATATAGAGTAGGGCAGTCGACTGTCAAAAGAAAAACAGTCGTCTGTCCTGGTCCAAAAATGCACAGTGAGATAGAATTCCAGAGAATAAGAACACTCACCTTAGGACCTATACTCTAATCACAAATACATCTTAAAATCATTATGAAAACAATAAATCCATTGAAACACAAATTATTCCAATCAACTTCGAAAACTCATGAAATCAAATAAGTCACAATTGCCTTTCTTAATTTCATAAAACAATAAAGCACATGAAGAAAGACAATTAAGAATATGAGCTCAATAAGGAGTTATAGCATGAAAATTGAGCTTCTAGATTTCAGATTCACCCATAATTCCCAATTCTCTATGCAACCTCACAAATGAATCTTCTTTAAGAGGTTTAGTGAAGATATCGGCAATTTGTTTTTGGGTTTCAATGTACTCTAAGATGATGTCCTTCTTAGCTACATGATCATTTATAAAATGGTGTCTCACGTCTATGTGTTTGGTACGGGAGTGGTGTACCGTATTCTTGGAAAGACAAATAGCACTTTGATTATCAACCATGATAGGGCAAGTATCACAATTGACACCATAGTCACTAAGAGTGTGTCTCATCCAAAGAACTTGTGCACATGCAAGACCCGCGGCAATATATTCCGCTTCAGTCGTGGACAATGACACCGAATTCTGTTTCTTAGAGAACCAAGAAACTACGGAATTTCCTAAAAAATGGCATGTGCTACTAGTACTTTTCCTGTCGAACTTGCATCCGGCAAAGTCGGCATCACTATATGAGATTAACTCATATGTGCTAGACTTCGGGTAAAGTAACCCATAATCTAGGGATTGATTGAGATAAAGAAATATTCGTTTAACCGCAATCAAGTGTGACTCCTTAGGTCTTGCTTGATATCTAGCACATATACATACGGAAACATGATATCGGGCCTACTAGCGGTTAAGTAAAGTAAGCTACCGATCAAGTAGTACTCATGGGAGTCCTTTTGCTTGAAGACGATTCCATCCCGAATCGCTTAATAAGCTCCCCTGTGTACTTTGTCTGATGTATGAAAGTGACATTCTCCATTTGTCGAATTTGCAATCCAAGGAAGTAGGTGAGCTCTCCTATGTGGCTCATCTCAAACTCATCCTTCATAGACTTGGAAAATTCTTGACAAAGATTAAAGTTAGTAGAACCGAAAATAATATCATCTACATAAACTTGAATCAAAAGAATGTCATTTTCATAATCTTTAGTGAAGAGTGTAGAATCAACTTCTCCCATTTTAAAACCTAAATTCAAAAGAAAGGTCTTAAGGCGATCATACCAAGCTCTAGGAGCTTGTCTCAATCCATACAACGCTTTCTTATGTTTGAAAACATGGTTTGGAAATTTCTCATGAATAAAACCGGGAGGTTGAGAAACATACACTTCTTCATTTACAAATCCATTTAAAAATGCACTTTTAACATCCATTTGAAATAATTTAAAATTCTTATGGGATGCAAAAGATAAAAGCAACATAATAGCTTCTAATCTAGCTACGGGGGCAAAGGATTCTTCGAAATCGATACATTCCTCTTGCCGGTAGCCTTGAGCTACTAACCTTGCTTTGTTTCGTGTGATTACCTCGTTTTCATCCGTCTTGTTCTTGAAGATCCATTTGGTCCCAATAGCTTGGTGACCACTTGGAAGAGGTACAAGTTCCCAAACCTCATTTCTCTTGAATTGCTCTAGTTCTTCCTCCATTGCCACTATCCAAGAGCTATCCTCACAAGCTTCTTGAATGTTCTTAGGCTCAATGGAAGAGACGAATGCGCAATGGGAGAATTCTTCAATTCTTGATCTCGTTCGAACACCCACACCAATATCTCCAATAATTTGGTTATGGGGATGGTTGCGAACGGTTGGATAAGATTTGGGTAAACCTGGATCACTATGAACAACTTCAACAACTTCGTTAGAAGTGTTAGTCTCAACAATATTATCATTAATCTTAACATTATTAAGAGAATCACCAAGAATATCTACATTATCATCATCAACATGAGGAAAGTCAAAATCTTCATAAAAAGATACGTGAAGTGATTCCTCAATCGTTGAAGAAGTTTTGTTGTATATCCGGTAGGCTTTGCTACGTGTGGAATATCCAACAAAAATTCCTTCATCGGATCTTGGCTCAAATTTGTCTAAATTACGAAAGGTGTTCTTTATAAAACATTTTGAACCAAAGACACGAAAATATTTCACTTGAGGCTTTTTATCGTAAAACAACTCAAAACAAGTTTTGTTTGTTCGGGGTCTCACTAGGATTCTATTGAGCACATAGCATGCCGGGTGCACCGCTTCTGCCCAAAATTGTAGTCCTAAATGACTATCATGAAGCATAGTGCGAGCACACTCAATAAGAGTTCTATTCTTTCTTTCTACAACACCATTTTGTGGTGATGCACGAGGAAATGAAAAATTATGAGTTATCCCGGAGTCATCACAAAACTTAGTAAACGACTCATTCTCAAATTCTCCTCCATGATCACTACGAATAGTGATAATGGTGGATCCTAAAAGATTCTGAATCTTCTTTGCAAATTTGGTAAACTCTTCATGAGCTTCATTCTTATTAGTTAAAAATGAAACCCAAGTAAATCTAGAAAAGTCGTCAATTACAACTAGTCCATAATGAGCATTACCTAAAGAAGCGGTTCTAGTTGGCCCAAATAAATCTAGATGAAGAAGTTCTAGGGGCCTCTTAGAAGTAATCCCTTCTTTAAGCTTAAATGAAGATTTACTTAGTTTACCTCTTTGACATGAATCACAAACGTTTTTCTTATTAAAAACAATCTTAGGAAAACCTTTGACTAGATCATGCTTAGCTAACTTATATAAGTGCTTGAAGTGAACATGACCAAAACGACGATGCCATAATAGTTGGTCACTTGTGTTAGCAACTAAGCAATGTTCTACGGTTTTAGGCAAGCTTAAATAATAAATATTTTTACGCCTAATACCGGAAAATAAAACATTTGAATCACAATCAACAATAGTACACAATCCTTCTCCGAAGTTAACTTTGTAACCTTTGTCACAAAGTTGACTTATGGAAATGAGGTTGTGACATAAACCACTAACAAGATAAACATTAGTAATTAGGGGTTTGGAAGGATTACCAACGATACCTACTCCAATGATGGTTCCCTTTTGATTACCTCCAAAAGTGACCGTTGCACCATCTTTGATGCTAATCACTTCGGAGAGCAATGAGGGATCTCCCGTCATGTGTTTGGAGCAACCGCTATCAAGAATCCATCCTTTTCCTCTAGAGCTAATAAGACTTTTATTGCTCTTCTTCTTTCTCTTGGGTACCTATATAATATACCATAAGCTTATGGTACCCAATGTTTGTTGGGTCCAAGGGGATTAGCCCTTTGGAAGCCAAGTCCAAGTGGACTTCCGCTTCCTAACCTAGTTACTATTTCTAATTACATCATGAAAGTAGGAATCAACATAAGTATTCCTAACATTTAGACTAGTGTTCTTAGGACCCCAAATAGTGTACATCTTGGGAGTCCTATTCCTAGTTGCATGCATATGTGTTGGATTTCTATGTGGTGCATGCTTCTTAGGAACATGATTTCTAGCATAAAGATGTGGTGGAGGATATGCATTGTACATTCTAGAATGATATGTATTCTTGGGAACATGCATATTATATGAAGCATATTGATCATGCATGACATGTGGAGAATTAGCATACATGAAAGAATGATGTGTATGAGCATATGGGTGTGTGGGAGCACGTACATGAGTATTTCTCATGTGTGGTTGTGTACGTGCCCGTGGGTGCGGAGCATAAAATGTGTCATGATTATCCACTTGTGAAGTAGGATGTTTCCTACGTGGATGAGTATTAGTGTACATATAAGCATGGCCTTGCTTTTGGTTTCCACCTTTAGTGGGTTTCTTGCCAAAAGGAAGAGAAGGTGATGTGGTGACATTCTTGGTAGGATTGATACCTATAGTGTCTTTGACACCACTTGTGGATGCACCGGAGGAAGGCCTCACAAAATCTATAGTGACACCACTATAGGAGGTGCGATCATTAGATGCATTCGCTTTAACAAATCCAAGGCCAACACGATGTGTGGCCGGAAATTTATTTGCAAGCAAATCATCCAATTGTCCTTGTCCCTTATTGAATCTCACAATACGGGAGGACATGAGCTCATATTTCTCCTTTAAAGAAGAAATATTGGTATCCAAGGTGGACACCCGTGCTTTGAGCTCGTGCACTTGGGTTTTAAGAGAATCATTCTCTAATCCCAATTGTGTGTGGCATGTAACTAGATCACTATTATCCATGGGATGTGTTTGATCTAGTTGAGATTTGAGGGAATTCACCTCATTTCTCAATGTGACATTTTGAGAAGCTAAGTTTGCTTTCTCAAGGGTTAAAGTATCAACAATGGTGTCATTGTTGATAATGCATGGAATGGATGACTTGCTAACTTTTGATTTCTTTAAGCTAGAGTATCTAAGCATTAAAGATTGGTATTTAGCAAATAGTTCTTCATTAGCTATGCGAAGTTCATCCATTGTTACCTCAGTGTTATCCGTATCGGAATCACTCTCATCCGAGAGTGGGTCTTCAAGTGCCATGAAGCACATGTGGGCGCTCTCACCCTTCTCATCATCGGAATCGCTTGATGAGTCATCACTTGAGTCATCAAAGGCACCGACGAGTCCTTTCTTCTTGTCTTTCTTGTTCTTGTTGGACTTGTGGTACTTTGGTGCCTTCCACTTTTCTTTGTTGTTTAGCATTGGGCAATCCCTCTTGATGTGCCCTGGCTTATTACACTTATAACAAAGAGAGGAAGTAGCATTAGTAGATTCAAAACGTTTGTTGGAGGGAAATTTACCTTTGCGGAAGAAGCGTTGGAACTTCTTCGCCATTTGGGCCATTTCAACCAAATCCATCTCGTTCTCGGATTCATCACTTTCGGAGGATGACGAATTGGCGTTGAACGCCAAAGCTTTCTTCTTGACCTCCGAGGGATTCATCATGGCTCGAATCTTCAATCGGTTATCCCGTCTTACTTCGTAAGATATAAGAGTCCGGATGAGATTCACCACGGTGTAGTTCTTTAAGTCATTGACCTCCTCAATGGCGATTGCTCGTCTTTCCCATTTGGAGGTCATCCCCATGATAATCTTCCTTACCTTTTCAGGTTCGGTGTAGATTTGGCCAAGGGCTTCCAATTGGTTTGTGATGTCGATAAAGCGTCCGTAAATCGATGCAATGCTCTCATTTTCCTGCATGTGAAACAAGTCGAAGTTTTGCACGACAACATATAACTTTGAAAGCTTTACCTTATTCGTTCCCTCGTGGGTAACGATGAGATGGTTCCTAATTTGATATGCACTCTTACATGTGCATATCTTGTTGAACTCATTCGGGTCCAACGCACAATGAAGAGCGTTCATTGCTTTAGCGTTGTTGACTTCGGCGGACTTCTCGGAAGTCGTCCATTTCTCGAAATCATCTTCGGAGGGCTCGACGTACTCCTTGTGGAGAGTTATCCAAAGAGAAGCACTCCTAAGGAATGTCTCCATCCTACACTTCCAATAACCAAAGTCAGTACCATTGAAACGTGGAGGACGTACCGTAGATTGACCTTCGAAAAGTGTGGATGCTCCATCACGGTCGTGATTGTTGTACGTAGGCGACGGAGGAATGTTGTTGTTGGTGAATGCCATAGATAAAACCTTGCCCTCTGATACCAATTGTAAGGACCCTGTCTATGAGGAAAACACTAGAAGGGGGGTTGAATAGTGTTTATGCAAATTTAAAAGGAATTTACGCCAAATAAAATGCAATCCAATAAATAGTTCGGAATAGAAAAACAACCCAAAGAGAAACACACGCAAACGTAGTTATTTTTCAAGGGTTCGGATTACCCAAGTCAAATCCCGACTTGTACCTGGTAATCCTACGTCCCTACCACCCGGATACCACCGGATACTCAAGTTAGAACCCTAACTTGAGGTTTCCTTAAAACCCACTTGTAGCAACCCTACAAGTGCAATCGACTACAATCGATGTCCTTGACTCCCACAACCAGGGAGCAAGCAAAAACCACTCTCACAACTGAGAGCACAATTCAAATAAAGAAGTTATGAAATCTGAAAGCAACACTTACAATCACCTATGCCTTGAAGTAGAACTTGAAGGAGAAGTGTGATGTGTGTTGAAGAAATCTCTTGGAAGAGAGGAGAAAAGCCCTTTCTCTTGACTGCACCAAATGCCTAGAAGATCAATCTTTGGTTCTAGGTTGGAGGGCAAGAGAACAAGATTTGGAAATACTTAGGGCTTTGGATTTGAAAGCTTTGATCTTTGGAAATGAAAGCTTGAAGGATTTTGCAATGAATGACTAACCTTCCAATGGAACAGTAGAAGCTCTATTTATAGCTTTCTCAAATACACAAAACAGTTTAGGCAAAAACCCAATCGAAATCCGTGAGAAAAATCTCAACGGATATAATCTGAACTCGCGACAGTCGACTGTTGAACAAACCACAGTTGTCTGTTGCACAGTCAGCAAGGGTAGGTGAGAAATCATAACGGTAACTTACCACGTGGACAGTCGACTGATGAGGCCAAGACAGTCGTCTATAAAACCAACAGGCGACTATACATTCTTCGACAGGCGACTGGCTGAGAGAAGAGTAAGTTAGATGAAATACTGAAAATCTCACAAGATACAGGACAGATGACTGATGCAAGGAACACAGTCGACTGTCAATCAGAACAGGCGACTGTATATCCTTAAACAGACGACTGTCACAGACAGGAGACATTTCCAGAGAGCTGAGTCAAAGAATAGACTTACAGACAGGCGAATGTTGCAGCATAGAGAGTCGACTGATCTAATAGGCAATCAACTGTATATACAGCATAAGTCGACTGGCCGTAGAAATAGGATCAAACAGAGTTTGGGCAAGGAGAGACAGGCGACTGATGAACCATTCACAGTCGACTGTCGCTAAGACATGCACCTGATAAACGTTCAACAATAGCCTGTGCGAGATAATCCGAGAGGACCCAAAAACTGTATTGTAATAGTCTGTGCATAACAGGCGACTGTAGAACAAAACACAGTCGACTGTTTTTTGAGACAGGCGACTGTAAACTGTTAAGCAGTCGGCTGTTATGAACAATCCTAGCACAAACAAAAGAGAATTGAATTGAGATCAAAGGACAAAGGTCTAAAGATGTCCTATGACCTAAAGTAGATGTGTGTGAGTGCTCCATCATAGTTCTACTTCTAAGCTACATACTAGGAGAGATAAAAGAAAAATTACATTGACGAATAATCTCTTCTTTCCATCGTATGAGCATGAAGTCTTTTCGGAGCTTCAATCATCAATATATGATCATCCAATTCATGTCATTTGCCTTCAATCACGTTTGTGAGTCATCCATTGCTAGTTGATATTCATAGTAAGCATAGGCAATGGATTAACTGCAAAATATGGGATTAGTCACAAGTATTTATGTTTGCTCATCATTAACACCAAGTAGGGAGAAGTCCAATACGCAACAGGTTGAAGCGTGGACGTGACCGGTTGGATCTTGGTGCCGACCGGGTGAGGAGACCGGTTGGATCTTCGTGTCTTGGCTTTGGAGATTCAGCTACAGATGAACCGATAGGGTGAAAGTCACCCGATCGGTTGGCAATCAGCTTCGAATTCCAGATAGCTTTGGGCTTTTGAACCGGCCAACGAACCGACCGAGTGACTTCTCGTGAGCTCCAAGCTGTGACCGGGTGGTGCACGCGTGCATCACCCGATCGGTTGAAGATGATCAACCGATCGGGTGAGGGGCTGCAATATGCTATCTTCGTCGTTTGACCCCCTGGGTCACGCGTGACTCCTCCCGTTGCTCAGGGGACTTATGATATCTTCATTAAATATCCCCTATGCGGACAATCTCTTGCAAACATGGAAAAACAAAGAAAAGTGAAAGAAAAAGAGAAAATACGAGAAATGGGTACGGGACGGCGGAAAATAACAGAAAAACACAAAAGAAAACGTGCATGAACATATGAAATATAAATGCACGTCAAAATCCCCCAAGGTGGACCCTTCCTCGTCCTTGAGGAAGACGAGTGAGACTAGGAGCTCGGAGGGAGAAAATAGAGAGAAAGAGAGAAAAAGAAAACTCTATATGGGATCACCCGTCAGGGCCAACAAAATCAAAAACAACACACCAAGCAAGCAAACGCCAAATCACATCACTAAACCAAGGAATAGAGTCCAGACAAGTGTCGTGTGCCCACGCGGTGAAGCGCGAGTGAGTGTGGTCGTGCGCTAGCAGTCCGTATCACTATCTACAATGTGCGATTAAGCTCGATATACACAAATCCAGGAAATGACCCAAATATCGATTCGAATGGAATAAAGCGGTGAATATATAGTTCAAGCATGCATGAGAATAGAGAGAGAATCGAAACATATTATGCGTCAGGGACTCCACAACTAGGGTTAAGGAAATCACCACACTATAGCCTAGATAATAGCTAAAAAGTTCCTAAGCCAAGTGTTTTCGAAACCGATGGGGGTTGAGATGATGTGGAGTAGAACACTTAGTGCAAATTCTCGCCTTCCCTTTATTCTCGGTAAGGAGAAAAAAATATTCACACGGGAATTTTTTGGGTTTTGGGTATTTGCATTTTTTTTGGATTTTTGGCTATACAATTTTTTTTCTTTTCTTTTCTCTTCTTTTGGGTTTTCTTTTCTTTTCTCTTTTTTTTGGATTTTTGGGTTTTTGGCTATACACATGTGTATTCTCCCAAGTGGGAGAACGGTACACGACGAGGGGATTTGGACCAAGTAAAACAAAAAAGAAATCGGAATCTAAACACTTGTGCAAAGGAAACTATTCTCGCTAATTAGAGCATGGGCTAAATGGGTTATCCTAGTCCTTAATTGTGAAATCCCGACACATGCGAAATGAAGCATACGATATATATAATCATGCACACAAAAACAGACAAGAGAAGCAAATACCGCATTATTAATATCGAAGCGTGATAATCTAGGGGTCATTCCTGGACTGGTATATAAAGTAAAATCACAAAGCAGAAGCAAACCAAACAGCTAGGCACGACACACGACTCACAAAAAGCTAAGTGGACCCACGATGCATGAAATGCAAGAGGACTCGATATCCTAGTGTTAGTGAATGTGATTATCGATGCCATGCTAGGCGTGTGTGAGATTTCGTGGCAATTCATCATATAGGGTTCATTTCTAGGAGAAGGAGATAACAAGAAGAAAAGAAAATTTTAAAACACGATGAAAACGACACAAAAACGAAAAAGAAAGACTCAAATGACGCACAAAGTGCGACTCCCCCAAGCTGAAGCTTACATTACCCTCAATGCAATAAGAGTGAGTACGGTAGGGCAATGAAAGTGGGCGGGAATACGCACTGACACAAAAAGAAATGAAAAACATGGAAAACACAGATACGAAACTGAAAATAAAGAAAAATCAAAATCAAGCCACACGACAAAAAATAGAAAAAGAAAGAAAGAAAATGATACGACACGACAAATGAAACAAGCACACACACAAAGAAGACAAAACACGACAACACAGCAAAATAGACTTCCCCCCAAGCTAGACATGACAATGCTAGCAATGAGATACGAGCGTGAAAATGCAGAGATACACAAGGGGGGTCAATCGGAGCCGCTGGTGGTAGAATGGTAGGGAGAGGGAGAGGAGGGTGGGGAATAGCGAATGAAAGAATCCTCAGAGGATGAGGAGGGTGTGCCTACAGGGGTAGGAGGGGCGACAGGCTGGAGCACGGGCGGATCGATATGTACCGGTGGGTTATGGTGGAGAATGAATTGGCACGGCAACGGCACCATAAAGCTTGACGTCACCCGCAAGTGCATGCTAGATGTGTGCAATAATACGATTGGGGGCGTGAGATTAAAATATTTGTAATCACAAGCGTACGGTGTTGTAGTGTGGCTTGGGGGTCGAACTCAGGGAGGCGTGGATGTGCTTATGTCAAAGAGGATCAAATTCACCCCATGGGTGAGCTAGCCCGGATCGAATGATGGGTTGTCACGGTAAATGGAATGCAAGGTATAGACAATATAAAGGAAAAACCCGGGACTTTGGTTTCCACCCTATCGTGCGATTCTCGCCGATATGGCCTACGGGTAGGATAGCGATCGGAATTAGGGTCTAATGGTGAGACGTTGCCTTTAAGAGTGGTACCAGCGTCCCATGGGCCCGATATTCCGGTCGGTGCCTAGGATGATATACCGGACTTCCCGGATTCGGTCAGTGGGCACTCCCGTGTCCATTAACACCGACCGACTCCGGGAGCACTAAGCTCGCAACGATAACTCCCAACGTCTCATCTTGCCGCTCCCGCGCGCTAGGATTCGACGTCTATGCTAAGGGCGTGAGCTATGGCTAGGGAGTCAACCGCCAAGTTTATTCCCCCTTGGCTCGACGGTCAAAGGCGGTCTTTTTCCCGCCGATGACAATAAAACACCCCGCGTAACCGTTAGATTCCTAATCCCTATCGATTTCCTAGTCCTATGGACGCATCGGGGAGAGCCCACGAAGGGGTTTCCGCCAAAATCCCAGATTTGGGAACTACTCACACATATTTAGTAAAAAGCGATCTAAACAGAAATCGACCGTAAAAATCATGATCAGACGATAGAAATGCAATGGTAGTAAAGCAATTAAGATAATACTAAAGTTTGACAAAGATCTGAAAACTTACAAAAACTGGGAAATTACAGCCGTCACAAAATGAAGAAAACAGTAAAAAATAACCAACTACCATTTCTGGAAAACCTAGGGTTCTATATATATGAAAAGATATCACCCGATCGTTGACAAGTCAACCGATCGGGTGATCAGCTTCAAACTTTGGCAACGAGATGCGGGACTTCATCCGGTCAGGATGAACCGGTCAGTTGATGCGTGGACGTGACCGGTTGGATCTTGGTGCCGACCGGGTGAGGAGACCGGTTGAATCTTTGTGTCTTGGCTTTGGAGATTCAGCTACAGATGAACGATCGGGTGAAAGTCACCTGATCGGTTGGCAATCAGCTTCGAATTCCAGAGAGCTTTGGGCTTTTGAACCGGTCAACGAACCGACCGGGTGACTTCTTGTGAGCTCCAAGCTGTGACCGGGTGGTGCACGCGTGCATCACCCGATCGGTTGAAGATGATCAACCGATCGAGTGAGGGGCTGCAATATGCTATCTTTGTCGTTTGACCCCCTGGGTCACGCGTGACTCCTCCCGTTGCTCCGGGGACTTATGATATCTTCATTAAATGTCCCATATGCGGACAATCTCCTGCAAACATGGAAAAACAAAGAAAAGTGAAAGAAAACAAGAAAATACAAGAAACGGGTACGGGACGGCAGAAAATAACGGAAAAACACAAAAGAAAACGTGCGTGAACATATGAAATATAAACGCACGTCAGAATACTCCACGGAGTTGATGGTTATCACCCTTCACGGTTTCTATTAAGGGAGAGAGTGTTCCTCCTAGTAGAAACGTGGTATTAGAGTTTGTACTCTTTGATTATTTTAGTGGAGTATTCTGTTTTTCTGGGCGTGGCCCCGCAGATGTAGGTGTGCGCACCGAACTGCGTTACCAAGTCTTGTGTGTCTCTGATTGGATTGTGTTGCTTCTTTGGATTTTTGTTTTACTACTGCGTACTGAATTTCAATTGGTATCAGAGCTGGTCATCCGTGTAACTTTGTCTTGTCAAAGTGAGTGTGATCTTTTGTGTCAGTACGCAAATCATGAATACGAAAGAAGGCGCCTCTGTTACACATGCTCCATTACTTACCAAAACAAATTACACATACTGGAAGTCACGTATGCAAGCTTTTATCAAGTCTCTAGATGAGAAGGCATGGATCACCATGGTTGAAGGATGGAGTCCTCCGACTGAAGTTGACAAGGAAGGCAAGGAATACCTCAAACCAGCGAGAGATTGGGATCCAGAAGAAGATCGTGCGGCATTAGGAAACTCTAAGGCAGTGAATGCCATCTCCACTGCAATTGATGAAGAGCAGTTCAAGCTGATATCCACATGTGAGTACGCTAAAGAAGCTTGTGACATTCTTCAAAACGTTCATGAAGGAAAAAGTACAGTTAAGGCTTCTAAACTTCAAATGCTCACGTCACAGTTTGAAAATCTTAGAATGAATGAAAATGAGACTGTGGCAGAATTTAATGGTAAACTAAGGGACAGCCAACCAGGCCTTTCAACTGGGCAAGAAATACTCTCAAAATAAGTTGGTAGAGAAGACGCCGAGGTCTCGAAAAGTTTCCTGCAAAAATTGCGGATATTGAAGAAGCAAGAACTACTTCCACCTTAAGACTGGATGAACTCATGGGTTCTCTGCAAACATATGAGATGAATCTCAAGCAGAACAGAAGGGAGAAGGGGGTGGCATTAAAGGCAGAGGCAAGTGAAACTTCTAAATCGGATAATGAGTCGGAGCTTGATGACGACATTGTGTTACTAACCAAGAATTTCAGTAAGATGATGAGGAAGATTAGTAATAGAGGTTAGAATTTCAAACCTGCAAATAGGATGTTGCGTTCAGGTCCTCCCGCTGTTAAAAAGACTACTAGCCGTCCTACCCAGAGGTATGATTCAAAAACCAAAGGAAAGGGAATACAATGCAGAGAGTGTGAAGGATTTGGTCACATACAAGATGAGTGTGCCAATACCCTTAAGAAGTAAAAAGGAAAATCTCTAGCCAGTACTTGGAGTGATGAAGATTCTGAAGGAAGTGCAGAAGATGAAGACATAACCAGCAATTATGTTGCCTTCACTACAACTCTGAAAAGTCAGTCTAAGTATGACACACCTAGAAATGTTGAACACAATGTTGCAACATCTGCTACAACATCGGCTACCAGACGAGGAAATGTGATACATGATGTTGAAACAGATAGTACAACATTTAGTAGTGAGGTCGACTCTGAAGGTGATAGTGAGGAAGATGTTGGTGAAGAAGACATTCGGTCAGCATGTCAGATTATGTTCAACAAATGGATGGATATCTGCAAAGTGAACAAGAATTTGAAGGATGAATGTTCCAGACTGAGAAGTGAGAAGGATGAGACCAGGGCTAAACTGTTGAAGACAGAGCTTAGTCTCAGAAATCTTGAGAACAGCCTCAAGAGAACACTGCTTAGAGCTGAGAAGGCGGAGAGCACCCTCGACAGATGGAACTCCGGGAAGTCTAAACTTGATGATATTCTCAAAATGGAAAAGGTGTCTGGAGACCAAACAGGAGTCGGATACAACAAAGGGGGCTACTTACATACATCCAAGACAAGACGTGTTCTCATTACTAAAGAGCATGAAAAATGGAGTCATCACAACGGGTATGAGCCAAAGGGAAAGAAAAGAAAAGGTTCAACATCCAGGCGTCCTGTATGTGATTATTGTAGGCAAGTAGGGCACAATGACTGGAATTGCTTCAGACGCATGAAGCATTGGAATGAAGGCAGAAGTGTTAGACATCCCAACAAAAGGACAATGAAGAAATGGGTTAAGAAATCTGAGTTGGTAAGCATGGTGGCATACACTTCGTTGGTTACATTCTTAGAAAATCTATGGTATTTTGACAGTGGGTGCTCTCGACACATGATTGGCAATAAGGGACTTCTCACTGAGTATTTTGTCGGCAACAATGGTCATGTAACCTTTGGCGATGGTCAGAGAAGCAAGGTAGTTGGAAAAGGGAACCTCAATGTGACAGGGTCCCTGAAGCTGAAGGACGTGATGCATGCAGAAGACTTGAAGGCAAACCTCATCAGCATAAGTCAGTTGTGTGATCAAGGTTTTCTCATCCGATTCACCAAAGATGAATGACTTGTCTTCAATAGAGATGATGTATGTATTCTTACTGGAAAAAGGTCAAATGACAACTGTTACCTTCTACAAGATCTCAACAAGTGCTTCAATATCACCACTGATGTTTCAGAGCAGTGGCATCAAAAACTGGGTCATTTAAATTTCAAGACCTTAATGAAGATATCTCAAGCCGGAGCTGTTCGTGGGATACCAATTCTAACCAAGAAGAAAGAAGGTGTATGTGGACCATGTCAACTGGGAAAGCAGAAGAAGACGAGCCATAAGCAAATCCAAACGATTACTACCTCGAAAAATCTGGAGCTATTACATATGGATCTGATCGGACCCACATCAGAAACTAGCACGGGAGGTAAGAAATATATTTACATATGTGTTGATGATTTTTCTCGGTTTACCTGGGTAGATTTTCTTAAGGAGAAATTAGACACATTTGAAGCCTTCAAGAGACTGTGCACTCGTCTTTAAGTTGAAAAAGGAGATAGCATTGACAAAATTGTCAGGATCCGGAGTGATCATGGAAAGGAGTTTGAGAATCATTCTTTCTCGGAATACTATGAATCACACGATATTGGACATTAATTTTCGGCTCCAAAGACCCCTCAACAAAACGGAGTGGTTGAAAGGAAAAACCACACTCTGCAAGAAATGGCACGTGTAATGTTGAATGCTCGGGGGGTCAATGTTAAGTGGTGGGCTGAAACTGTCAACATAGCCTGCTACACTATTAATAGGGTTTATCTTCGGCCAAGAACTGAGAAAACCCCCTATGAGATCTGGAAAGGCAGGAAACCTGATGTATCCTACTTTCACATCTTTGGAAGCAAATGTTATATCCTGCAAGACCATACTTCCAGGCGGAAGTTTGATGCCAAGAGCGATAAAGGAATCTTCCTTGGGTATTCCACGAAGAGTCGTGCCTTCAGAGTTCTGAATCAACGCACAGATGTTATGATGGAATCTACCAATGTAGTGGGTGATGATTTTGATCAGGCAGAGGCTGTCTTAAGTGAAGGAAGGGTGCTTCAAGAAGACGTCACTGATGAGGAAGATCGTGTTGAAAACAATGTTGCAACAAGCAAGACAAATCAGGACAATGTTGAACAAAATGTTGCAACATAGGATACAACTACCATTGAGATACCACAGGTTGAGGCTGAAGACGCTCAAGGTGCTGAAGGAATCACTAAAGTATTACGCGATCATCCTCCTGAGTTGATCATTGGTGATGTGAATGACAGCCGTCGGACAAGAGGCACTAGTCGTGTCAACTATAGAGATCTGGCTGGGTATGATTGCTTCCTCTCTGTTGTTGAACCCAAAAATTTGAAGGAAGCTATTGCTGACGAATTCTGGGTTTCCACTATGCAAGAGGAGTTGAACCAATTTCAACGTAATGATGTCTGGAGCCTGGTTGAGAGACCTAAAGGGATAAATGTCATCGGGACAAAATGGATCTTCAAGAATAAAACTGATGAGAAGAGAAATATTACTCGCAACAAAGCACGTCTAGTGGCTCAAGGATACACCCAGGTGGAAGGCATCGATTTTGATGAAAAATTTACTCCAGTCGCTCGGTTGGAATCCATCAGATTATTGTTGGCTGTAGCCTACAGTCTAAACTTCAAGCTCCATCAGATGGATGTGAAGAGTGCATTCCTGAATGGGTTATTGAACGAAGAAGTTTATGTCAAACAACCAAAAGGTTTTGCAGATCCCTTTCTTCCGAATCATGTCTACTGGTTGAAAAAAGCTCTATACGGATTGAAACAAGCTCCAAGGGCTTGGTACAAGAGGTTGACTACGTATCTCCTTCAAAAGGGATATGAACGAGATGGAGCCGACAAGACATTGTTTGTCCAAAGGACCAGGTCAAGTGTTATGGTTGCTCAGATCTATGTAGATGATATAGTTTTCGGATCAACCTCACA
The DNA here is from genome assembly GCA_030789695.1 of Scilla litardierei. Lineage (NCBI taxonomy): Eukaryota > Viridiplantae > Streptophyta > Magnoliopsida > Asparagales > Asparagaceae > Scilla > Scilla litardierei. The sequence goes on along the minus strand of CM061133.1, from coordinate 113,387,588 downwards.
ACAGTTGGTGCGTGAGTTCATTTCCCTCATGCAAAAGGAATTTGAGATGAGCATGGTTGGTGAGTTGAACTTATTTCTTGGGCTTCAAGTTATGCAGGGTACTGATGGGTTGTTCATCCCCCAAAGCAACTATGCTAAGAATCTGGTCAAGAGATTTGGTTTGGAAAATGCTAGACATGTTCGCACCCCTATGTCCACCATTGATAAACTTTCCAAGGATGATGAATGAAAATCAGTCGAGGTTACTCTGTACAGAAGTATGATAGGCAGCCTATTGTATTTGACAGCTAGCAGGCCGGATATCAGCTTCAGTGTAGGAGGTTGTGCACGTTATCAATCTTGCCCTAAAGAATCTCATATCACAGCAGTTAAGAGGATTATCAGATATGTCAGTGGAACGTCAGATTATGGCATATGGTATACCAAGGATACAAACACACTTGTTTCAGGCTACAGTGATGCAGAGTGGGCAGGGAATACAGATGATAGAAAGAGCACTACAGGAGGATGTTTCTATGTGGGTAATAATCTAGTCTCCTGGTACAACAAAAAGAAAAACTACATATCGTTATCTACTGCGGAGGCTGAGTATATCGCAGCAGGGAGTTGTTGAACTCAACTCTTATGGATGAAGCAAATGCTGACAGACTATGGGTTGGAGCAGGGGATACTAATTATCCTATGTATAATCAGAGTGCAATAAACATCTCCAAGAACCTAGTTCAGCACTCCAGAACAAAACACATAGATATCTGACATCATTTCATCAGAGAGTTGGTCGAGAAGAAATCCATCACCATGGAATATGTTGCTACTGCAAATCAACTAGCTGACATCTTCACAAAACCGTTAGATTCAGGCAGATTTGAAGAACTGCAACAAGCCCGAGGGCTGTGTCGTATATGATGTTGATCTTTTTGTTGAGAAGAATGTTGTAACATCTGGTTGCAACATAAGGAGGAATGGAGCGGTTTTTTTGTTATTGGGTCGGATGCCTCCCAGTCAATTTTTTCTACCCGTTATTTATGTTCTCTCATTCCACTCTTTTTTTCACGGCACTCTTTCCTCTCTCAAATTTTTTCAAGATTCTCTGAGCGGTTCTTCTAGGGTTCTTTATTTCGTGTGTGGAATTCTTCTTTTTCTTCTGTATGGCACAATATCGAAAGGAGAAATCATCACAGATCCCTCGACGCTACTCTGGTCGGACCTCCTAATCGCAAAAGAGTGCTTCTTCGTCTTCTCCTCCTCCAATCAAGCGGAAGGGAGTGGCTCCACGAACTTCGCGTGCCTCTTCCTTTGGTAATTCTCCCTCTTTTCCATCTCCAGTATCATTTAAAGACATGCACTCTCTAGTTGTTTTGAATTTGGAAATTGTGAGGTTTTCCCCAATTTTGGAAATTCCTCTTCTACGAGAACCCTTGGTGCCTGATTCTTGTGAGGATGAAGTTTATCCAGCCCATGTCACTGTTGTAGGATCCTTTCAAAACAACGACATTGGGATCGAATAATAACATAGACTTACGCTTGCGTATGCGGCACCGTAGTCTCTGAACTTCACCCTCGGATTCGCCACAACGGTCGGTACTTCGTCACAGAGGATCGAAGCAGAGTTTCACCGCCTAAATCTCTATTTAGAAGAGGAGTTTAATGGAAGGGAGAAGAAGAACATAAGATTCCTTTTGCAAACTTATGGCATGGAAAGTGTAGTATGAATGCCTTACCCTTGGGTCCTATTTATAGGCTTTAGGGGTAGTTATTGTAGGAAATAACTAAATATAAGCTTATTAGCCTATATTAGCACATTCATTTATCCTCTTCTTCATTCACTTATCAAGTGCCTCTATGCACTTATAAAGTGACTTTTTCCACTTATCGAGTGGCTTTTTCCACTTATCGAGTGGTCCTTTTCACACAAGAAAAGGTTCCCTTCATGCATGCTTTCGTGCACACGACATCTGAGGTCCGTATACCCTCATACATCCCCTCATGGGTGTATTCATGTCGTCCATATCCAACATCTCCCACTCACACTTGAGGGGATTGTATGAAAACATCTTTCCTTTTACTCTTCTGTTTATCATACCGAGAAATAGGCCGTGTGACCGTCATGCGCATAGAGTCAGCTGTTGTGCACTTGTTAGAGATACACACCACTCCTCGAGGTGCAAAGTTGAGTAGATCAACGCGTGCTTTACCCTAGATTATTTCTTCACATTTCTTATACTTTATATTCAACAATTGAATCCCATCTGGATTACAATTGGCTGGCCAGCTTTGAATCTCTAAAGTCCAAATGTGAATATGAAATTGATCTTCCTCTTCTTGCGATCCTTTTGATCTTGACTTGACTTGCTTTTCTAACATGCCCCGCCGGACCGAATTGACCATAGTCAATAAGCAACATGCTAAGATAGCAATCACCCAGTCAAATCTAAAGGAACCAATTAGAGTCCATAAGGGTAATGAGTTAAGACACATGTGGTCTTTGGGTCTCACATAATAGTAAACACAATTACTATTCTAACCCAATGGTCAAAATGCATACGTAGTATGAATATGTATTACAATATCACTCCTTTCCCAGGGAGCGTATGTCTTAATGATGTTGTAAGGATGATAACCAGACACCACAATGTCTGACTTTGAGTCCCTTTTACTACTCAAATAATCTTCTGGACCCACATCCCGCATAAAACAGATAGGATTTCAAAAATCCTCTTAGATCTTTTGAAAGCATCCATATGATGCAGATCTTTCATACGACCATTTTGTTTAAGTCATGACTCTAAATCGTCCGTCTGACGATTTTGACTTTAAATAGGCCTCATCTTTATTTTATCCGTCTGATAGAATAAAGGCGGTTGCTCATGTGAGAGAGCCAACCTTAATCTGTCCGACATACTAGAAAGTATAGCTGAGATTTCAAAAATGTACACAAACATTTCTTAAAAAATTCATATGCAATGTTGAAAAGAACTTATTCTTTTATTAAATTTGATCATTTACAGACATGGGAATTTACATTGGTACAACTCAGCTCTTACGCAATCCTTGAGATGATAAGTGTTTGTAAAACACATCTCTGGGGATCGCCTTCGTAAGCGGATCCACTATCATCTCATGCGTAGATATGTACCTTATGTCTACCTTCTTGGTCTTATCATAGTCTTTTGCAAATTTGTAGCGGATATCTAAGTGTTTGGTCTTACAATGGAATTTTGGATCTTTGACATAGGCTATAGATGCTTGACTGTCACTGTGTATGGGAACAACACCTGAGTCACTTGCATCAATTAGCCTGTCTAAGAATTTCCTAAGCCAAACAGCCTCTTGGACTGCCATGCTAAATGCTACAAACTCGGCTTCCATAGTTGAAAGTGTGATGCAGGATTGTTTCTTTCTACTCCAGGATATTGCACCAGATCCGAGTAGAAAAACATATCCTGAGGTCGATCGTCGCTCATCGAGATCACCCGCCCAATCAGCATCAGTGTAGCCTTCGAGCCTCAAGGCATCTCCTTGATAGCATAAAGCATAGTCCATAGTTCCTTTAAGATACCTGATTATCCTCTTAACCGCTTTCCAGTGTACTTGCCCTGGATTGGATTGGTAATGACTTACCATTCCAATGGCAAAACAGATGTCCTGTCTTGTACACATCATAGCGTACATAAGACTACCAACTGCACTGGAATATGGAACTTTTTCCATAATTTCCTTTTCCTTTTGGTTCTTTGGACATGATTTCAGACATAAGTTATCGCATTTGCTTATAGGGGTATCAATGGACTTGCAGTCATGCATATTAAAACGTTCTAAAACCTTCTTTATATAAGTCTCTTGTGAAAGAGAAAGAAGTTTCTTCGAACGATTCCTTGAAATCTTAACTCCAAGGATATATGCGGCTTCTCCCATGTCTTTCATCTCAAAAACTGATGAAAGCCAAGCCTTGATATCCATCACAAAGCCCTTGTCATTTCCGGCTATTAAAATGTCATCTACATATAGAGACATAATAACGTACTTGCTCTTAATCGTCTTGATATATACACAGTTATCTTCATCAAGCATGGTAAAACCATTTGATAAGACAACTTCTTGAAATCGTATATACCATTGCCTCGAGGATTGTTTAAGACCATATATGGACTTACGAAGTTTACAAACCTTATGTTTGTTTCCTTCTTTTACAAACCCTATTGGTTGTTCCATATAGATCTCCTCGTCCAATTCTACATTGAGAAAGGCAGTCTTTACATCCATCTGATGTAATTCGAGGTCTAAGCAAGCTACCATAGCCAGAATCAGGCGAATCGATGTAAAATGAACAACAGGTGAGAAGGTCTCTTCGTAGTCTATCCCTTCCTGTTGCGTAAAACCTTTCGCGACAAGGCGAGCTTTATATCTGTCTATAGAGCCATCAGCCTTATGCTTGATCTTGAGAACCCATTTGTTCCCAATAGCTCTACTTCATCTGGGTAAGTCAACTAAGTCCCAGACTTGGTTAACTTTCATGGATTCCAACTCTTCCTTCATCGCTTCCATCCATTTGTCTTTTGCAGGACATGATACGGCTTGTTTGAAAGTAGCAGGCTCGTCATCATCTTGTAGTAAAGTCATAAAGGTTTGCAGAAATTCATCCTCAAATCTTAGAGGAGTCAACCTTGTACGACTACTACGTCGTATTTGAGATTCTTCAAGCCCTTGTTGACTCGAATTTAGAACAATTCTAATATCACTCCCACTTGGAATGTCGTTAGAAATGCTCCCACTTGGATCATTATTCCCGTATGGAATAGGATTAGCATCATTCGTATCATCCATTGGTGAAGTTTGAAACGTATTTTCTTCTTCACCAAGAATTCTCCCACTCGAATGAGGTAATCCTTCTTGATCATAAATCTCAAATAGAGATAAGTCATGTCTTATCTCGCCCTGTCTTGGAAACTCGTTTTCCAAGAAAGTGACATCCCTCGACTCAAATTCAATTAGACCTCCATTGTCTTCCTGACTAATGAAAACATAACCTTTGGAGTTTTCTGCGTATCGTATAAAGATAGATTTCCTTCCCTGTGGCCCAAGTTTGCCATACTTATGGGAGGAAATATGTGCGTAGGATGCACATCCCCAAGGTTTTAAAATGTTTAAGTCAGGAGACCTTTGGTTCCACAACTCATAAGGAGTGAAGCTAACTGATTTCGAGGGTACGCGGTTTAAAATGAAAGTGGCCGTCAATAATGCATCACCCCAAAAGGTGATTGGCAAGTTAGCTTGCGCCATCATTGAACGGACCATTTCCATTAAAGTCATATTCCTCCTTTCAGCAACACCATTTTGTTGAGGAGTATAAGGCATAGTTACCTGATGTACTATGCCCTTTTCATCACAAAGTTCCTTAAAACTTGTTGATTGATATTCACCGCCCCTATCGATTCTCCACTAAACTCATATAGTTTTTAAAGCAGCTTAATGCTTCACTTTTGTGGGATATCAAATAGATATGACCGAATCGGGTGAAGTCATCAATAAAAGTGATGAAATAGGACTTCCCACGTCTTGTCTTGACATTCATCGGACCACATATGTCCGAATGGATGAGCTGTAATGGAACCTCGGCCCTTGTGCCAGTTCCAAACAGCTTGCGACAAGATTTCCCTACAAGGCAATGTTCGCAAGTCGATATATCAACCTTTGAAACATTGGATAGAAGGCCACGTTTGGCAAGTCTATCCATTCGTGTTGGTCCAATGTGACCAAGCCTTGCGTGCCAACAAATTATATCAGACTCATAAGTCGAAGAATTTGTAACAAGGAAATTTTCATTACAAAATGAAGAGTCATACATTGTATTTAATACAATAAATCCTTTGAATACATACCCAGTACCAATTAAGGAATTATTACAAAACAAGTCCACTTTACAATCATGAAAAAACAAGCTATAACCAAGACCCCTAACACGACCACAGATATAATATTCCTTCGAATATCTGGAGCGAAGAGGACATCATGTAGTAAGATAGTGCGGCCGTTGTCCAAGACTAGCTTGCAAGTCCCAACGCCTTTCACTTCAACACGTGTGTTGTTTCCTACATAGATCCACTTTGTTCCTTGGGGTATCCGGTGATACTCCATGAAGGACCGTCTGTCCCTTGCTATGTGGTCGGTGGCACCTGAATCAATTATCCAAAATGGATTAGATTCCACAAGAAATATTGAACTAGAAATACATATGTAACTATCATTACAAGTTACCTTGTCACCTTCATCCGTACAAGAACGGGCGTAGTGACCTAACTTGTTGCACTTAAAGCACTTGATCCTCTTCAAGTCTTTCTTCTTGTGTCATTTCTTGTGCCCACCCTTATGTTTGGGTTTCTTGGTAGACTCAGGTTGCTTATAACGTTCATTAGTAGACTTCGAACGATCTTTCCGTTTCTTTCTCCCGTGTGAGGAACTAGCAACCATGTGCACTTCTGCACTTGGCTTGGCAGCCGCAAGCCGCTCTTCCTCTAATTCGAGGTGCTTAGAAACATCATTGAAGGTCTTGATGCTCTCATTATGAGTGAGATGCATCTTCATTTGGTCCCACCCATTTGGTAGGGAACGTATGCCTGCTTGGATTTGTTGCTCATCTGTGAGCACATGACCTGCATCCTTTAACTCTGAGATTAGATTCGCCATATGTCGTAGATGTTTCCCCATGGAATGATCTGGACGTTTCTTGTATGAATCAAATCTTATAGTTAAAGAACGAAGTTTGGACACCGATGTGCCACCAAACTTCTCCTCAAGCTTGGACCATATGTCCATGGCTAAGTCATGCTCTCGGAAGATGCGCATTATGTCATCGGACATACTGCTCAATAACGTAATGTGAGCTATCTTATTCTTCCGAGACCAAGCATCAAAATCTTCCTTGTCTCGTCTGTGTTGGGCCGTAGTGCCCAACTCGGGTTCAATCATTACGTTCTTTAGAGTTTTGAGCACCTCTTGCTCCTCTAGAACGTATTGTATCTTGATGGACCATAGTTTGTAATTATCGCCGTTGAGTTTTTCACCTCTGTTTAACTCAGCGACGATATTCTTTGAAGCGGAAGACATTTTACTTTTAAAATGCTGCAAAAGACACAAAACCGAAGGTTTGATCAAAAACATTGCATTAAAAATTCTTAAAATATAATTCCCACTTGAAATGATAATAGAATATCCCATTTGGATAGTTCTAATTTCAACTCCTACTTGGAATGGTATTTATAATTTGATAAGTTACTTTCGAAAAATATTGAAGATGTTACTTTAGAATTGGAAAGGTCACTACGTTTTCAATCACCATCTAGAGTAACTTTCAATATTTCCCCATCACTTCATCAAATAATAGTACTCTTATAGTACTTTGCAGCGGAAAAGCGTTTTTGAAAACGTATTTTTCAAAACGTGTATTTTAATCTAGTACCCTTATGATACTAGCGAAATATTCGGCAATCCCTGGCCATTGCCGGGGTTGAGCCGTAGCCGTGCCAAGGCCGGATCCCCCTTGAGGGGATTTTTCTACAAGCCATTGTCACCGGCTCCCGTATGGATCCAGGCGCTTCCCCCTTATAGGAGAATTTTGCCGCAGACGACTGTCGTCGGCCCCGTATGGGCTAGCCATGCATGCCACATTCATGCAAGCCCCCCCCCAAAAAAAAACGGGGTCAACCGGGGCTCAGCACTGGCCGAGGCCGGCCAATGCCGGCCAAAAGTCCCTCACTGGTCGGCCAGGGCCTCTGCCCTGGCCGGCCAGGGGCCCTGGCCCCCCCGGCCAGGGCCTCTGCCCTGGCCGAGGCCGGCCAGGGCCTCTGCCCTGGCCGAGGCCGGCCAGGGCCGGCCAGGGCCTGGCCCTGGCCTCTACCATGGCCGACCATGGCCCTGGCAGAGTCCAGGGCCGGCCAGGCCCTGGCCTGAGGCCAGGGCCCTGGCCTCTGCCAGGGCCGGCAGGGCCCTGGCCCCTCGCCAGGGCCGGCTGGGCCCTGGCCCCTGGCTCTGGCCGTGGCCGGCCAGGGTCGGCCTGGCCGTGGCCGGCCAGTGCCGGCCTGGCCGTGGCTGGCTGGCCATGGCCTGGCCATGGCCCTTTGGCCATGGCCGGCCATGGCCCATATGGCCTTGGCCGGCCACCCCTTTGCATGGGGTTGGCCGCACACCCCCGCCGGTGGGGTGGCCGTGGTTGTTATTGGCCGTAGCCAACCCCCTCCGCATGGGGAGGGGGGATGCATTGCCTCCATGCACCAAAATTGTTATCTTCTCCGTTGAGAATAACCACCATCGTCTTCTCCGATGAAGCACCCGTTCGTCAAGAAAGTAGTTATTCTCTAATGGCCGTGTGCCAAAAGGAAAAATAACATACTCTAAAGTTCGCAAACTACACGCTCCACCTGAAGAGAGCACACATTCTCAATTGAATAGGGACTCAACATCCATGAAGAGTGCGAGCTTGGCGATATGAACGGCCGGTTCTTCCCGTCACGGAGAGTTCCTGCCATATCCGTAATGACAGAAGACCCTAACGTGAAAAGAACAACCGCTGCGTTCTCTCTGTCACGAAGCGTTCCTACCATATCCATAATGGTAGGATACCCATTCGTGAAAAAGACAACAGTCACGCCCCGCTTCCCAAAAGTGGAGGCGAGATGTAAAAAGGTCCGCACGGGCGTGGAGCGGTGAAGCCACACGCCCGATAAGCGTCAATGAATCATAAGCAGGTCCCTGTAACCATGAACAGAACAAAGATAATAACAAAAGGAGACAGAAATAAAATCTCATATCTCAGATAGTTTGTCCAACTAAAACAAAGAGTTCAACAACAGAAATGCCACCAGGCTATAACGAAAGAGTCTAAGGCCACAAGCCGGCCCGCAACCACAACATAAGACAAAACAACGGTGCTATGCACCGGCAACTACAGCAGCTAAACAAGCACACAGACAGCTCCTAAGACTGATCGCCCGTGTCCACGAAGTCCTCGTCCAACACGGGCTCAAGCTCGACGTCCGCAAACACCTCACCCTCAGCAAGTAACTCGGGGCTGGAGTGGCAGATCAGGCCAACTCGGGGGCTCAGGTGGCCGCATATCTCTTACCCCACCCATATGTGTCGAGCGTTGTGGTTTCCAACTAACTGCGCTCGCTTCTGGATCACGAGCCATGAAGTGTATTTGGCATAGGGGTGCACCAAGCCGGTATCCGAGCGTTGGGGTTTCCAACTACAGGGCTCGCTTCTGGAACACGAGCCAGGAATATAATATTGTAGCGTGTGCTACGCAATCACGATGAATAATCACTATGCAATGACATGAACAGATATTTGCGTACCGTTAATGGAAATTAAACATGACTTGGCAAGCATGATGAAGGTGACGGATCTAGCTTCGTTGTCAAGCTAGATCAAAGGCGTCCAGACAGCTATCCTTTCACTGTCTAGTCTCTTTTACGCTAAAACAAGGTAATGGCCTAAGCACAGCCTAAACAACAAGGGTAGCAAGTTTCACTTGCCTGATACCGGCATTAACGAGCAATGAAGATCGTCACACAAGCTAACTATGGATGGATCACTGTTAGGGCAAAACAATTATTAGCACAATGATTCTAAATCGATTTCTTAATAGAATCCTAATCTTCTAATAATCCTTTTTATTAGGGTTTCACAATGTCAATGTGGGTTATGCTAAAACTAAAGGAATCGAGCATTACCGTGAAGAAGCGGAGGAATGATACCGGCAACCACGGCAACGGAAGAACGATCCGGCTCAGATCTGGAATGAGGGAAAATCTGGAGAAATGGGTTTTGATGTGGATTTTGGGGGTTTGATGAAGGTTTGAGGAAGATGGAAGGTGGGTTGTGACAAGGGAGGGTTTGGTTGATGGAGGATGAGATTGGGATGAAGGTTTGAGTGTTTGAGGAAGATGGGGGCTCAATGGGGGAGAAATTAGGTTTAGAGTTGAAGAAGAAGAAGAGAAAAACGTTTGGAGGGGTATTTATAGAGTTTGGTGGCGGCTAGGGCAAAACTAGGGGTTCATGTACTGTTTAGTCGGTCAAAGAACAACCACTGACCGACTAGTTTGGGAACTAGTCGGTCGGTTGACCAACGCAGACCGACTAAGTGTAAACAGTAACCCCTGACAAAAACCTGAACTAAGAGTTAGTCGGTCAAAGAACAATTACTGACCGACTAGTTTGACATCTAGTCGGTCGATGAACGTTCTTAGACCGACCAAGAGTAAACAGTAACTGGTCTCAAAAATAATTTATGAGTTAGTCGGTTAAAGAAGCATTGCTGACCGACTAATTTGCAACCTAGTCGGTCGACCAACGTTCTTAGACCGACTAACGATAACAGTAACTCCTGAATAATTTTCAAAGCCCACTAGTCGGTTCAAGAAGGTTTTCTGACCGACTGGATCGTCATCTAGTCGGTCAGTGCCCCTTCTCAAACTGGCTAATGTGCACTGAAAGTTCCGAAATGGAGCGCGAAGCTCCGGGATGGTTTCCTAAGTCTCCTAGGCTCGTTCTAACTCTAAGATATCGACGTTATGAAGTCCGTCACGAATGACTTACTTCAAACACGGCAACCGACGGAAGAATCTAGAGAATCACACCGAAACGAGCGAAAAGAAAACTACGGAGACGAAAAAGGAAATCACAAGGAAGGGAAAACTACAAATGATATAATATATATAATAATCCATACATGAAAAACCAGTCGTTACATCCTCCTCAACTTAAGAAAAATTCCGTCCTCGGAATTCCCAACACTCACGTGTCCGGGAACAAAAGTGGGTAACGCTCTCGCATCTCATCTTCTCTCTCCCAAGTAGACTCTCCCGGCGAACCGTGTCGCCACATCACCCGAACAAGATCAACGACCTTGTTCCGAAGTGACTTCTGACTCCTGTCCAAAATCTGCACTGGATGCTGGTCATACGTTAAATCTGAGCGAACGGCAATCTCCGAGAAATTCACGGCATGAGACGGATCGCTGATGTATCGACGAAGCTGCGACACATGGAAAACATCATGGACTCCTTCCAAAGATGGCGGCAAGGATAAGCGGTAAGCTACTTCGTCGACCCTCTCCAAAACATCAAACGGTCCAATGTATCGCGGGCTCAACTTCCCTCGCTTCCCAAAACGAATCACTCCACGATTCGGGGAAATCCTCAGAAGCACTTGATCGCCCGGCTGAAACTCCAAAGGACGACGTTTCGCATCCGCCCAATGCTTAAAACGGTCCTGAGCAATCCTCAGCCTCTCCCGAATGTTCCTGACGACCTCCACAGACTCCACAATCATCTCAGGCCCCAACAGCTCCCGATCGCCAACGTCATCCCAACTCAATGGCGATCGACATTTCCTCCCATATAATGCGGTGAAAGGCGCCATGCCAATAGACGCCTGGAAACTGTTGTTGTACGAGAACTCCACCAAATGTAGATGGTCCTCCCACAAACCCTTGAAATCCAACATGCACGCTCTCAGCATGTCTTCCAAAATCTGAATCGTCCTCTCGGACTGGTCATCCGTCCGCGGATGGTACGCCGTGCTGAAACTCAGACGCGTACCCAAACTTTTCTGCAAACTCTGCCAGAACTGAGATGTGAATCTCGTGTCTCTGTCCAACACGATACTCACGGGGACTCCATGAAGTCGCACGATCTCCTGCACGATTCACGTTACATCAATATCTAAACTAGAAAAAAGAAATAGAAACGGAGAGTAAAGAAATTACCTCCATGTATCTCCTTGCTAGTGCCTCAGTGGACTGTCCTACTCGGAATGGAATAAAATGTGCAGACTTGGTCAATCGGTCTACGATCACCCAAACCGCGTCGTTCTGCTTCGGACTCCGAGGTAGTCCAGTCACGAAGTCTATAGTGATGTGCTGCCACTTCCACTCCGGAATCGGAAGCGGTTGTAGCAACCCGGCTATACGCTGATGCTCCGCCTTCACTTGCTGGCAAACCAAACACTTGGCCACACTCCGTGCCACACTCCTCTTCATGCCGTGCCACCAAAAGTTCAGACGAAGATCCTTGTACATCTTGGTCCCACCAGGATGCACGGAATACGGCGAACTGTGTGCCTCCACCAACAACTCCTATCTGATATCCCCAGCTGGCACACACAGCCTGGCTCCGAACCTCAACGAGCCATCATCATGAACCAAAAATTCAGTCCGCAGACCGGCTTCAACCTGCCCTCAAATCCTTACCAATTTCGGATCTCCGGCCTTGCTCGCCTTAATCCGATCCACGATCGTTGACTGCACCTGCATGTACATCAACGAAGAAGCCTCCCCGGGAAGAACAATCTCTACATCGGACCCGCAAAAATCCTGTTGTAATCTCCACTGCGGGGTCAAAACCATCACCGCGGGAAGCCTACTCAAAGCATCAGGCACCACATTCACCTTGCCAGGGTGATACTGCAAATCAATCTCGTAATCTGCCATAAGCTCCAACCATCGACGCTGTCGTATGTTGAGCTCCTTCTGGGTAAAAATATACTTCAAGCTTTTGTGATCGGTGAAGATTTTCACTTTCTCACTCAACAAGAAGTGTCTCCAAATCTTAAGAGCAAACACAACAGCAGCCAACTCCAAATCATGCGTCGGGTAATTCTTCTCATGAACCTTGAGCTGACGCGACGCATAAGCCACCACATGTCCATGCTGATGCAAAACACAATCGAGACCCTTGCCAGAAGCATCGCAAAAGATCTTGAATCCTCCACTGCGGTCAGGCATAGCAAGGACAGGGGCAGACGTCAAACGCTCTCTCAGAACACCAAAGGCATGCTCACAGTCACCCAACCAAACATAAGGTATATCCTTCCGCGTCAACCTGGTCATTGGCTTGGCAATACAGGAAAAGTCCTTAATGAAGCGCCGATAGTAACCAGTAAGTCCAAGGAAACTCTGAATCTCAGACGCTGACTGCGGAACAAGCCACTCTCTGATGGCCCTAATCTTCTCGGGATCCACAGAAATACCATCTCCAGTCACCACATGCCCCAGAAAAGCAACTCTATCCAGCCAAAACTCGCACTTCGAAAACTTAGCATACAACCGATGCTTCCTCAGAATTTCCAACACCGTCCTCAAGTGCGAGGCATGCTCCTCCTCCGACCTCGAATAAATCAGAATGTCGTCAATAAAGATAACGACAAACTTATCCAAAAAGTCATAGAAAATCAGATTCATCAAATTCATGAAAACTGCAGGTGCGTTAGTTACACCAAAAGGCATAACCACGAACTCATAGTGTCCATACTTCGTTCTGAAAGCTGTCTTCGGAACATCCTCCTTCTTCACCTTCAACTGATGATAACCACTCCTCAAATCCAACTTAGAAAACACCCTCGACCCTCCAAGCTGATCAAAAATGTCATCAATACGAGGCAAATGATATCTATTCTTAATGGTCACCGCATTCAATCCCCGATAGTCCACGCACATGCGACGCGAACCATCGTTCTTCCTCACCAGCAACACCGGTGCTCCCCACGGAGACACGCTGGGATTAATGTAACCCTTCTGCATAAGCTCATCCAACTGCCTACGCAACTCTTCCAATTCTGCAGGCGCCATACGGTATGGTGCCTTCGAAATCGGCTGCGCACCTGGAATCAAATCAATAGAAAACTCTAAAGCTCGATCGGGTGGCAGTCCAGACATCTCCTCGGGAAAGACGTCATCAAAATCTCGCACCACAGCTGGCCTCTCCAACTCCAACTGCATAGCCACATCTTCCACCGGTCTGGCCCGAAATCTGACCGGACCCAGCGAACTGCTACCTCGACTGAACTCAAATACCGGTTGTCCGGGAATCTCGAACACCACCTTCTTTCTCTGATAGTCAATCGTAGCATAGAAGCTCGCAAGCCAATCCATCCCAAGGACCGCATCGTAGTTGGTGATGTTGTGGACAATAAAATCAGCATAAAGCTCATGTCCACAAACCACCACAGAGCAAGGGCTGCACCCACGATGCACCGAGACTACACCATTCCCTGTAACGATGTTCCAACTCTTGGGGAGAGGGGACGTCGATAAGGAATGCTTCTTCACAAAGCTCCGAGCCAAAATGCACATCGACGCACCTGAGTCAAAGAGGACTCGTGCAGGAAATGTGCAAACCAAAACCACACCTAGCAAACAGTCTAACAATCAAATCCTATTCTAGCAACAAACATGAGCAAGCAACCAACATAATCAACAATCAACATAACTAAGGAAGGAATAACTAATTTGGAAGTTACCTGCAATGACCTCATCCATGGCCGAGATCTCCTCCTCGGTCATCAGAAATTCCTGCCTCCTTGGCGAAACAGCCTGCCGAAAGGCATGCCCTTGTGGAACAAGGGGTACCCCATGACCAGCGGGCATCGGGGCTCTCTGCTGCAACGGCGGGGCAGCAATAGGTGTCCTCCAAGGTTGCTTCAACCTCGGGCACTCCTTGAGAGCATGGGCAGGATCTCCACAGGCCATACATTGCCCCAAGAACCTCCTACACGATTCCTTGATGTGGCCCTCCTTGCCACAGAAATGGCAAACCTTTTGAACAGGCCCTCCTAGCCTCTTAAACTGAACAGGCTGGTTCGGCCTAAATCCAGGTCTAACCACAGCTCTTGCCTGTTCCACAGGCCTCTTCCCAGCACCAAAATAGACCCACTCCTCTGGTTCACGAGCAGCTCCTGCCTCTTGGCTGCTACTAGAACCTTCTGATAAGATTCCCGGTCAGAAGAGGTCACAAAACTCTGGAGCTCCGAAACAAGTCCCTGTAGGAACCTCTGAGCTCTCTCCTCTGTGTCCTGCACCATCTTCGGTGCAAACCGACTCAGCCTCATGAACTCTTGGTGATACCGGTCCACCGACGAGCTTCCTTGCTTCAGATCGATAAAATGCTGCAGCATCTCTTCCCTGGCAGCTTTTGGGAAGAACTCACCATCAAATCTGGCCTTGAAGGTAGCCCAGACGATCGGCTCCTCCAACATCTTCTCTTCAGCATCCCACCAATTTCTGGCGTTATCCCTCAGCTGGCGCTTCGCCAAGTCAACCCAACTAACTTCGTTGACCTTGGACATCTTCAGATTGTCCTCGATATTCCTCATCCACTCATCAGCAGCTAGTGGACATTCGGTTCCATCAAAATATGCAGGACCTAGCTCTCTGAACTGCTTCGCCCCAGGCTCAGGGCGAGGGGCTTCCACCGCCCGAGCAGCTCGAGCCACCGGAGCATTCTGTACCTGCAGAAGCACACACTGCTGAACTTGCATCATCTGCATCATCATCCGCATCATCTCCCTATTGGTGGGTTCTCGCTTAGGCTCCTCGTCATGAGAGGGCGCACCACTACCTCCACCACGGGTGATTCATCTTCCTGCCATCTAGTGACACAGAAAGCGAAACAATTAGACTCATAGCTTAACGACTCGGATGTCGAACTTCATTTAGTGGACATTCTAATATTATTATCGTCATTTCGACATTCACAGTTACAGAGGGGACCTGCATGGGCCACCAACAAAACCTGTCACGCCCCGCTTCCCAAAAGTGGAGGCGAGACGTGAAAAGGTCCGCACGGGCGTGGAGCGGTGAAGCCGCACGCCCGATAAGCGTCAATGAATCATAAGCAGGTCCCTGTAACCATGAACAGAACAAAGATAATAACAAAAGGAGACAGAAATAAAATCTCATATCTCAGATAGTTTGTCCAACTAAAACAAAGAGTTCAACAACAAAAAAGCGACCAGGCTATAACGAAAGAGTCTAAGGCCACAAGCCGGCCCGCAACCACAACATAAGACAAAACAACAGTGCTACGCACCGGCAACTACAGCAGCTAAAAAACACACAGACAGCTCCTAAGACTGATCGCCCGTGTCCACGAAGTCCTCGTCCAACACAGGCTCAAGCTCGGCATCCGCAAACACCTCACCCTCAGCAAGTAACTCTGGCTCGGGGTCTAACATGTGTCACCCAAAAGAGAAAAGGGGCACATTTCAGCAAGTCTAAAGACTTGAGCAAGGAAACTGAAAGTAACTAACAACCTAGCACTTATAATATTAAGTAATAACATGACAGTTTAGTTTGATGCAGTAGTTTAAAAAGAGAGTGTCACGCACTCACGATGTAGCAATCACTAAGCACTAATCACGATTCACTTATCACTATTAATCACTTGTGCACTAGAGATTTCGCCTGCTGGACGGAGTGGCGGATCAGGCCAACTCGGGGCTCACGTGGCAGCATATCTCTTAGCCCACCCATATGTGTCGAGCGTTGGGGTTTCCAACTAACAGCGCTCGCTTCTGGATCACGAGCCAGGAAGTGTATTTGGCATAGGGGTGCACCTAGCCGCTATCCGAGCGTTGGGGTTTCCAACTACAGGGCTCGCTTCTGGAACACGAGCCAGGAATATAATATTGTAGAGTGTGCTACGCAATCACGATGAATAATCACTATGCAATGACATGAACAGATATTTGCGTACCGTTAATGGAAATTAAACATGACTTGGCAAGCATGATGAAGGTGACGGATCTAGCTTCGTTGTCAAGCTAGATCAAAGGTGTCCAGACAGCTATCCTTTCACTGTCTAGTCTCTTTTACGCTAAAACAAGGTAATGGCCTAAGCACAGCCTAAACAACAAGGGTAGCAAGTTTCACTTGCCTGATACCGGCATTGACGAGCAATGAAGATCGTCACACAAGCTAACTATGGATGGATCACTGTTAGGGCAAAACAATTATTAGCACAATGATTCTAAATCGATTTCTTAATAGAATCCTAATCTTCTAATAATCCATTTTATTAGGGTTTCACAATGTCATTGTGGGTTATGCTAAAACTAAAGGAATCGAGCATTACCGTGAAGAAGCGGAGGAATGATACCGGCAACCACGGCAACGGAAGAACGATCCGGCTCAGATCTGGAAATGAGGGAAAATCTGGAGAAATGGGTTTTGATGTGGATTTTGGGGGTTTGATGAAGGTTTGAGGAAGATGGAAGGTGGGTTGTGACAAGGGAGGGTTTAGTTGATGGAGGATGAGATTGGGATGAAGGTTTGAGTGTTTGAGGAAGATGGGGGCTCAATGGGGGAGAAATTAGGTTTAGAGTTGAAGAAGAAGAAGAGAAAAACGTTTATAGGGGTATTTATAGAGTTTGGTGGCGGCTAGGGCAAAACTAGGGTTTCCTGTACTGTTTAGTCGGTCAAAGAGCAACCACTGACCGACTAGTTTGTGAACTAGTCGGTCGGTTGACCAACACAGACCGACTAACTGTAAACAGTAACCCCTGACGAAAACCTGAACTAAGAGTTAGTCGATCAAAGAACAACTACTGATCGACTAGTTTGACATCTAGTCGGACGATGAACGTTCTTAGGCCGACTAAGAGTAAATAGTAACTGGTCTCAAAAATAATTAATGAGTTAGTCGGTTAAAGAAGCATTGCTGACTGACTAGTTTGCAACCTAGTCGGTCGACCAACGTTCTTAGACCGACTAACGATAAACAGTAACTCCTGAATAATTTTCAAAGCCCACTAGTCGGTTCAAGAAGTTTTTCTGACCGACTGGATCGTCATCTAGTCGGTCAGTGCCCCTTCTCATACCGGCTAATGTGCACTGAAAGTTCCGAAATGGAGCGCGAAGCTCCAGGATGGTTTCCTAAGTCTCCTAGGCTCGTTCTAACTCTAAGATATCGACGTTATGAAGTCCTTCACGAATGACTTACTTCAAACACGGCGACCGACGGAAGAATCTAGAGAATCACAACGAAACGAGCGAAAAGAAAACTACGGAGACGAAAAAGGAAATCACAAGGAAGAGAAAACTACAAATAATATAATATATATAATAATCCAGACATGAAAAACCAGTCATTACAACAACGCCTCTTTCATCGGTTCGACGGGGCGACGGTTTGACCAGGGCGAACCTGTATGGCTCTGATACCAATGTAAGATCCTTTCAAAACAACGACATTAGGATCGAATAATAACATAGACTTACGCTTGCGTATGCGGCACCGTAGTCTCTGAACTTCACCCTCGGATTCGCCACAACGGTCGGTACTTCGTCACGGAGGATCGAAGCAGAGTTTCATCGCCTAAATCTCTATTTAGAAGAGGATTTTAATGGAAGGGAGAAGAAGAACATAAGATGCCTTTTGCAAACTTATGGCATGGAAAGTGTAGTATGAATGCCTTACCCTTGGGTCCTATTTATAGGCTTTAGGGGTAGTTATTGTAGGAAATAAATAAATATAAGCTTATTAGCCTATATTAGCACATTCATTTATCCTCTTCTTCATTCACTTATCAAGTGCCTTTATGCACTTATAAAGTGACTTTTTCCACTTATCGAGTGGCTTTTTCCACTTATCGAGTGGTCCTTTTCACACGAGAAAAGGTTCCCTTCGTGCACGCTTTCGTGCACGCGACATCTGAGGTCCGTATACCCTCATACATCCCCTCATGGGTGTATTCATGTCGTCCATATCCAACAACTGTTCATGACTGGTTCTGGCACTTACGGAGAACTGGACGGAGACTGTATCTCTCTTGGGTAGATGTTTCTGATATTCATGTTGATCAGCTTATGTGTAAGAAGATTCGGGGTAAAGTAATTAGTGTAGAAGTGCCTCGGGATAACAAGATCATCATTCATACCTGGAATCCTAAATCTTTCGTGAAAATTTCTAAAATTGTTGTGGTGGATATCTCTTATTTCGACTCATCTGTTTGTTCTGAGAAGCCTAGGACAGGGGGAGTTGATGAAGCGTTCTCTTACCCCAAGGTTGCCGAAGAATCATGTGTCAATAATGCGGAGAAGTCGGATGTGTGTGCTGAACCTGAGGATATGGCCAATGTTGATGTTGCATGTGATGTCCCATCCCAGGAGGGTGATCCATTCACACCATCTCCTATGTGTGTGGATGTAAGTGTTCAGAATTTGCCGGAGGTTGGTAATGGTTCTTTAAGTGGAATTAATGTAAATGACTGTGCTCATAATGTCTGTCCTGAAGATATTTCTCTCATGGATCAAGATGATCCTTTGTTGAATGTTTCTCCTATTGATGTCCCTCCTGAGAAGCTTCAGTCCCATGGTGTTGAAGAAGAGCTTTCTCAGTGTTCTGTAGATGTGGAATACGATGGGAGTGCTCAGGATCCCTCTCCTCATCCTATCGAGACTGAATGTTGTGTGCCTGCTGGTGTTTCTACTGTTGATCCAGGCACAACTGATGTTGGTGCTAATGTTAAGGCTGCAGTCGAGTCTGGTTCTCTACCGACAGGAGTTGAATCCTGTAATGTTGCACAAAATGTTGCAACATTTGATTCAACATGTGAGGCTGTTGCTCTTGACACCTCCTCCCAGATCTCTCCAGAAGATATCTTGTTTTCCTCTCCTATGTAAAAGGCCAGGTCTGTCTCTAGAAAGCGTACTGCATCATCAGGTCATGCCTCTGCTTCCCCCTCTAAGAGGTCAAAAGTTTCGGCTTCTGCGACAGGTCCCTCTCGTTCCCCATTATTTACTTCTTCTGATGCCTTCAGTATAGTTTTCTTTGATAAAGCCAGTAAGAATAGGTGCGTTTCCTATTCTGAACGATCTATTCTACCTGAGAAAGTCTTGAATGTTTCTTCGTTTGACAAGACTCAAATGGTCTACATTCTGAAAGACCTAGGCTCGTTTCATACTGCCTCATGCTTTAGAACTTTTTATCCTGTCTTGGTTTGTGAGTTCTAATGCAATCTTTCAAAGTCTACGGGTGTGGTGTCGTCACGCTGGGGGTTCAGGTGCTATGTCAGAGGAAAGTCCTTTTCATTTTCTCCATCTGTGTTGAATAAGATTTTAAAGTGGTCTTGCCCTCAGTCACTGCCAGATTTTGGGGAGTCCGTATGAGAGGACTTTAACAAGTTCATACATGCCGTCACAGCAGGAAAACTAAAGAGTTGGCCCAAGTCTTCCTCATTCCCTTCCTCATCTCTTACTGCTAAGTACTTTGTGTTGTACATGATTGCTACGAGAAACTGGCTCCCCGCTTCTAATATTTCAGTGGTTACCAAGGATATGTGCAAGCTCCTGTTCTCTGCCGGAACTAAGCAGTCTTTCAATTTGGGGAGAATTATTTTTGACTCTATTCTGTCTCTATCAGAGTCATCTTCTCCGGCTTCATCTTTTCCCCACGCCAGTCTCATTTCTATGATGCTCATGGCACAGAAAGTATCTTTGTCTGCGTCTGATCTGCCTACCTCTTGTGATAGCATATCTTACACTGCCAAGTCTGTTGTCGGAAAGTGTGATGATATCTCCAAGTTAATTCCCTCTCTTCATGGTGCATCCTC
This sequence comes from Scilla litardierei, assembly GCA_030789695.1. Taxonomy (NCBI): domain Eukaryota; kingdom Viridiplantae; phylum Streptophyta; class Magnoliopsida; order Asparagales; family Asparagaceae; genus Scilla; species Scilla litardierei. Next base: position 113,367,203 of record CM061133.1, on the reverse strand, counting down.
ATCATCCCCACCTCCTCCAATTGCTGATCATACCTCCTCTGTGCATCAAGTGTCTTCTACTTCTCCCACTGTACAGGCTGCTGAAGTTCTTCCTTCATCTTTGTTGGAGGATGTTCAGTTATTTGAGAGGGCGATTAAAAATATTGATGATCAGCTGATTTTTCTTCAAAGTCAGAAGGTTCTTCTAGAGGGTCACAAACTAATGCTACATGACAACTGTCTGCTTTGAAGTCCAAACTTGCTGAGGATTAGTGAGAGTAGCCTCTGGTGCCACTCTCTAATTGAGGTATGTCTCTTGCCTTTAGTGGCCCAAAGGGGGAGAAAATGGCTTGTTGTGACCTGTTGCTGTTACTACTTTCTACTTTGTTGCTGCTACTCCTTTCTACTTTGAAGGGTGTTAAACATGGTTCTGTTACTGTTTTAAGGGGTGTTAAACATGGGTCTTTGCTGATGTTGTTTTGGGGGGTGTTAAACATGGTACTGTGCATGTTGTATATGGTGTTTACTATGGTGATGAAATTTTGGGGGTGCTTTGCTAATTGTGGATCTCCTCATGTTCTGAAAGTAGTTCTCTAATTCCTGATTTCGTGTCTGTTCCGTCTTCTTCATTTTTCCTCTGCTTCATATCTGATATTATTGTGCCACTAAATGCCAAAAGAGGAGATTGTTAGGTTTGTTCATGACTTAGTTATCAATAGTGGCACTATGATACTTGCTGTCTGTTCTTAATTATCTTGAAGAAGAAAGACGGCTTTTCTTGGTCATGATGGGAAGAATTATTGAACATTATGTTGTATCATAATGTTCAACATGATGTGTCTGTTTGCAGCAATGATTGTACGCTGTATTGAATATTGGACTTCTCCCTACTTGGTGTTAATGATGAGAAAACATAAATACTTGTGACTAATCCCTTATTTTGTAGTTAATCCATTGCCAAAGCCTATTATAAAGATCTACTTGCAATGGATGACACTCAAAGTTCATTGAAGGCATATAAAATGGATTGGATAATCGTAGATGGTGATTGAAGCTCCTAGAAGACTTCAAGCTCATGCGTTGGATAGAAGAGAGAGTTCGTCTAATGTAACTTTCCTATTTTCTCTTCTAGTATGTAGCTTAGAAGTAGAACATTGTTGGAGCACACACACATCTTCATTTCTGTCTTAGGATGTCTTTAGTTCAAGCTTCCTTTGACTCCAATTCATTTCAAACTAGATTGTCCATGTCACGTCTATAACAGTCAACTGCTGAACGTTTAACAGTCGCCTGTCTAAAAAACAGTCGACTGTGTTTTGTTCTACAATCGCCTGTTATGCACAAACTTTTACAGTCTAGTTTTGGGCTTCTCTGTTTTATTTCTTCAGTCGACTTATGAATGATTCACATGTGTCTGTCTTTTGCCCAAATCCTAGTCTCTCTGTTTATTTTGGCCAGTCGACTTTTGTTGGATTTAAAGTCGACTGTCAATTCTGCAACAGTCGTCTGTCTGTGAGCCAATTTATTGACTCGGCTCTCTGGAAAATCTTAGGGTTTTGACAGTCGTCTGTATAAGGAATTACAGTCGCATGTTCTGATTAACAGTCGGCTGTCTTCTCTTCATCAGTCGTCTGTCCTTTTATCCCAGATGTTTTCCAGAATTTCAACTTACCCAACTTACGACCAGTCGCCTGTAGTAGAATTTACAGTCGCCTGTTGGTTCAACAGTCGACTGTCTATGCTTCATCAGTCGACTGTCCACGTGGTAAGTTACCGTTATGAATTCTCTCCTACCCTTTCTGACTGTGCAGCAGTCGACTATGGTTTCCTTAACAGTCGACTGTAGCGAGCGCAGATTCTATCCGTTGAGAGTTTTCTCACGAATTCCAAAAGGGTTTTTGCTAATTCTGTTTTGATGATTTGAGAAACCTATATAAGGAGTATCTACTGTTCCATTGAGAGGTTACTCTTTCTATTACAAAAACTTTCAAGCTTTCATTTTTAAGATCAAAGCTCTCAAATCCTAAAGCCCTAAGAATTCCTATCTTCAATCTCTTGCTCTCCAACCTAGAACCAAAGAGATTTCTTTTAGGCATTTGGTGCAGCCAACAGAAAGGGCTTTTCCTCTCTTCCAAGAGAGTTTTCAACACACAACACAATTCTCCTTCAAGTTCTACTTCAAGGCATAGGTGATTGTAAGTGTTGCTTTCATATTTTATAACTTTCATTATTTGAATTTGCTCTCGGGTTATGAGAGTGGTTTGCTTGCTTCCAAGTTGTGGGAGTCAAGGACAATCGATTGTATTTCGATTTCACTTGTAGGGTTCCTACAAGTGGGGTTTAAGGAAACATCAAGTTAGGGTTCTAACTTAAGTATCCGGAGGAATCCGGTGGAAGGGACGTAGGATTACCGGGAACAAGTCGGGAAGTGACTTGGGATATCCGAACCCTTGAAACATCCTTGCGTTTGCTTGTGTTTCACTTTGGGTTTAATTTTAATTCCACACTATTTTGTTGGTTAGCATTTAAATTGGTGTAACTATCTTTTTGAATTGCATAAACACTATTCAACCCCACTTATAGTGTTTTTCCCATAGCCAGGGTCCTTACAATTGGTATCAGAGCGCAAGGTTATTACTATGGCATCAAACAACAACAACGTTCCTCCAACGCCTTCATACAATAATCACGATCGTGATGGAGCGTCTACCCTTTTTGAAGGTCAATCACGGTGCATCCTCTACGTTTCAATGGCTTAAACTTTGACTATTGGAAATGTCGGATGGAGACGTTCCTAAGGAGTAATTCACTTTGGAGAACCCTCCACAAGGAATACGTCGAGCCCACCGAAGAGGATTTCGAAAAATGGACGACTTCCGAGAAATCCGCCGAAGTCAACAACAAAAAAGCAATGAACGCTCTTCATTGTGCATTGGACCCGAATGAGTTCAACAAGATATGCACATGTAAGAGTGCATATCAAATTTGAAACCATCTCATCGTTACCCATGAGGGAACGAACAAGGTAAAACTTTCCAAACTCTATGTTGCCCTACAAAATTTCGATATGTTTCATATGCAGGAAAATGAGAGCATTGCATCGATGTATGGACGTTTTACAGACATCACCAAAGAATTGGAAGCTCTTGGTCAAGTCTATTTTGAACCAGACAAAGTAAGGAAGATCATAATGGGAATGACCTCTAAATGGGAAAGAAGAGCTATCGCCATTGAGGAGGTCAATGACTTGAAGACCTACACAGTTGTAAATCTTATCAAGACTCTCATGTCTTATGAAGTAAGACGGTAGAACCGATTAAAGATTCGAGCTATGATGAATTCTTCGGAGGCCAGGAAGAAAGCTTTGGCATTCAACGTGAATTCCTCATCCTCCGATAATGAAGATTCAGGAGATGAGATGGATTTGGGTGAAATGGCCCAAATGGCAAAGACGTTCCAACGCTTATTTCGCAAAGGTAAATTTCCCTATAACAAAAGATTTGAGTCTACGAATAATACTTCCTCTCTTTGTTTTAAGTGTAATAAGCCAGGGCACATCAAGAGGGATTGCCCAATGTTAAGAAACAAAGAGAAGTGAAAGGCTCCGAAGTACCACAAGTCCGACAAGAACAAGAGAGATAAGAAAAAAGGACTAGTCGATACATTCGATGACTCAAGTGGAGATTCATCAAGTGATTCCGATGATGAGAAGGGTGAAAGTGCCCACATGTGCTTAATGGCACGAGAAGATCCACTCTCCGATGAGAGTGATTCTGACATGGATGATACCGAGGTAACAATGGATGAATTACGTATTGCTAATAAATAATTGTTTGCTAAGTATCAATCTCTAATGCTTAGATATACTAGCTTAAAGAAATTGAATGTTAGCAATTCATCCATTCCATGCATTATCAACAATGACACTTTGAGAAGTGATATTTTGAGAAGCTAAATTTGCTTTCTCAAGAGTTAAAGTATCAACAATGACACCATTGTTGATACTTTAACTCTTGAGAAAGCAAATTTAGCTTCTCAAAATGTCACTTTGAGAAATGAGGTGAATACCCTCAAATCTCAATTAGATCAAACACATCCTAAGGATAATAGTGATCTATTTTCACGACACACACAATTGGGTTTAGAGAATGATTCTCTTAAAACCCAAGTGCACGAGCTCAAAGCACGGGTGTCCACCTTAGACACCAATATTTCTTCTCTTAAGGAGAAATATGAGCTCATGTCCTCCCGTATTGTGAGATTCAATAAGGGAAAAGGACAATTGGACGATTTGCTAGCAAACCAATTTCGGGCCATACATCGTGTTGGTCTTGGTTTTGTGAATGCAAATGCATCCAATGCTCGCACTTCCTATAGTGATGTCACTATAGACTTTGTGAGGCCGTCCTCCAGTGCATCCACAAGTGGTGTCAAAGACACTATAGATAGCAAACCTACCAAGAAAGTCACCACTTCACCATCTCTTCCTTTAGGCAAGAAACCCACTAAGGGTGGAAACCAAAAGAGAAGCCGTGCTTACTTGTACACCAACCGTCATCCACGTAGGAAATCTCCTACTTCACAAGTGGATACTCATGACACTTTTTATGCTCCACACCCACGGACACGTACAAATCCACACATGATAAATACTCATGTAAGTGCTTCTATGCACCGATATGCTCATACACATCATTGCTAAATGTATGCACATCCTCCACATGTCATGCATGACCCATATGTTTCATACAACATGCATGTTCCCAAGCATAAATATCATCCTCGTATGTCCAATGCATATCCACCACCTCATTTTTATGCTAGTAACCATGTTCCTAAGAAGCATGCACCACATAGAAATCTAACAAGTATGCATGCAACTAAGAAAAGGACTCCCAAAATTTACACCATTTGGGGTCCTAAGAACACTAGCTTAAATGATAGGAATGCATATGTTGATTCCTATTTTCATGAAGTTATTAAGAATAGTAATTATGTTGGAAAACGAAAGTCCACATGGACTTGGCTTCCAAAAGGCTAATCCCCTTGGACCCAACAAACATTGGGTACCATGAGCTTATGGTATATTATGTAGGTACCCAAGAGAAAGAAGAAGAGCAATAAAAGTCATACTAGCTCTAAAGGGAAAGGATGGATTCTCGACAGTGGTTGCTCCAAACATATGAGGGGAGATCCCTCATTGCTCTCTGAAGTGATTAGCATCAAGGATGGTGCAACGGTCACTTTTGGAGGTAACCAAAAGGGAACCATCATTGGAGTAGGTATTGTCGGTAACCCTTCAAAACCCTTAATTACTAATGTATTTCTTGTTAGTGGTTTATGTCACAATCTCATTTCCATTAGTCAACTTTGTTACAAAGGTTACAATGTTAACTTTGGAGAAGGATTGTGTAAAATCGTTAATTCTAATTCACATGTTTTATTTTCCGGTAGTAGGCGTAAAAATATTTATTATTTGAGCTTGCCTAAAACCGTAGAACATTGCTTAGTTGCTAATACAAGTGAACAACTATTATGGCATCGCCATTTTGGTCATGTTCATTTCAAGCACTTATATAAGTTAGCTAAGCATGATCTAGTCAAATGTTTTCCTAAAATTGCTTTTAGTAAGAAAAAACTTTTGTGATTCTTGTCAAAGAGGTATACTTAGTAAATCATCTTTTAAGCTTAAAGAAGGCATTACTTCTAAGAGGTCCCTGGAACTTCTTCATCTAGATTTGTTTGGGCCAACTAGAACCGCTTCTTTAGGCAATGCTCATTATGGATTAGTTGTCGTTGACGACTTCTCTAGATTTACTTGGGTTTCATTCTTAACTAATAAGAATGAAGCTTATGAAGAGTTTACCATATTTACAAAGAAGATTCAGAATCTTTTAAGATCCACCATTATCACTATCCGTAGTGATCATGAAGGAGAATTTGAGAATGAGTCTTTTATAAAGTTTTGTGATGACACCGGGATAACTCACAATTTTTCCATTCCTCGGGCACCACCACAAAATGGTGTTGTAGAGAGAAAGAATATGACTCTTATTGAGTGTGCTCGTACTATGCTCCATGATAGTCATCTTGGACTACAATTTTGGGTAGAAGCGGTGCACACGGCATGTTATGTGCTCAATAGGATCCTAGTATGACCCTAAACGAACAAAACTTGTTTTGAGCTATTTTACGACAAAAAGCCTCAAGTTAAATATTTTCGAGTATTTGGTTCAAAATGTTTTATCAAGAACAATTTTGGTAATCTAGATAAATTTGAGCCTAGATCTTTTTGTTGCATATTCCACACGTAGCAAAGCCTACCGGATATACAACAAAACTTCTTCAACGATCGAGGAATCACTACACGTATCATTTAATGAAGATTTTGATTTTCCTCATGTTATTGATGATAGTGTAGATGCTATTTGTGATTCTCTTAGTAATGTTAAGATTAATGATTCTATTATTGAGACTAACACTACTAATGAGATTGTTGAAGATGTTCCAAGTGATGCAGGAATACCCAAAGCTTACCCAACCGTTTGCAACCACCCTCATGACTAAATTATTGGAGATATTGGTGTGGGTGTTCGAACGAGATCAAGAATTGAAGAATTCTCTCATTGCGCATTTGTCTCTACCATTGAGCCAAAGAACATCCAGGAAGCTTGTGAGGATAGCTCTTGGATAGTGGCAATGGAAGAAGAACTAATGCAATTCGAGAGAAATGAAGTTTGGGAGCTCGTTCCTCTTCTAAGTGGTCACCAAATTATTGGGATCAAAAGGATTTTCAAGAACAAGACCGATGAAAACGAGGTAATTACAAGGAACATAGCAAGGTTAGTAGCTCAAGGCTACCGTCAAAAGGAAGGTTTCGATTTCGAAGAATCCTTTGCCCCCGTGCTAGTTTAGAAGCTATTAGATTACTTTTATCTTTTACATCTCATAAGAATTTTAAACTATTTCAATTGGATGTTAAAAGTGCATTTTTAAATGAGATTGTCAATGAAGAAGTGTATGTTTCTCAACCTCCCGGTTTCATTCATGAAAAATTTCCAAACAATGTTTTCAAACTTAAGAAAACGTTGTATGGGTTGAGACAAACTCCTAGAGCTTGGTATGATCGATTCAAGACATTTCTTTTGAATTTAGGTTTTAAAATGGGAGAAGATGATTCAACACTTTTCATTAAAGATTATGAAAATGACATTCTTTTGATTCAAGTTTATGTAGACGATATAATATTTGGTTCTACTAACTTTAATCTTTGTCAAGAATTTTCTAAGTCTATGAAGGATGAATTCGAGATGAGCCACATGGGAGAGCTCAATTAGTTCATTGGACTGCAAATTCGACAAATGAAGGATGGAAATTTCATACATCAAACAAAGTACACAGGGGAGCTTATTAAGTGATTCAGGATGGAATCGTCCAAAAAGACTCCCATGAGTACGACAACCCACATACACAAGGATGAGAACGGAAAAGATGTAGACGTTTGTCTATATCGAGGTATGATCGGTAACTTACTTTATTTAACCGCTAGTAGGCCCGATATCATGTTTTTCGTATGCTTGTGTGATAGATATCAAGCTAGACCTAAGGAGTCACACTTGATTACGGTTAAACGAATATTTCGTTATTTTAATCAGTCACTAGATTATGGGTTACTTTACCCTAAATCTAGCACATATGAGTTAATCTCATATAGTGATGCCGACTTTGCCGGATGCAAGTCAGATAGGAAAAGTCCTAGTGGCTCGTGCCATTTTCTTGAAAATTCCTTAGTTTCTTGGTTTTTCAAGAAACAGAACTCTGTATCATTGTCCACGACTGAAGCGAAATATACTGCCGCGGGTCTTGCATGTGCACAAGTCCTTTGGATGAGACACACACTTAGTGACTATGGTGTCAATTGTGATACTTGCCCTATCATGGTTGATTACCAAAGTGCTATATGTCTTTCCAAGAACCTGGTACATCACTCTCGTATTGAACACATAGATGTGAGACACCATTTTATCAATGATCATGTAGCTAAGAAGGACATCATCTTAGAGTACATTGAAACCCAAAAACATATTGCCGACATATTCACAAAGTCCCTTAAAGAAGATTCATTGTGAGATTGCGTGGAGAATTAGGAATTATGGGTGAATCTGAAATTTAGGAGCTCAACATACTTGTTATAATACTTTTTGAGCTCATATCATCTTGTTGCCTCTCTTCATTTGTTATGTTATATACGTATCTTGAGAAAGGCAATTGAGACTTCTATGATTACATAAGTTTTTCAGATTGTTTTAAGAGATTTGTTTTATCAACGATTTATAATTTGATGTTGATTTTATGATGAGTTTATGTTTAGAGTATAGATCCTAGGGTGATTGTTCATATCCTCGGGATTTTTTATCTCACTGTGTATTTTTGGCCCAGGAAAGACGACTGTCTTTCCTTCGACAGTCGACTGCCCTACTCTATCTTCTCTGTCAAAATCTTGTATTTTCGTACAGACGACTGATGACAACTTTACAGTCGACTGTTGCTTCAACAGGCGACTGCATTTTAGTCATCAGGCGCCTGTCATCTCTGTCAAAATTCGCCAGTACTCTTTGTTTTTATGATGAGTTTTACTAATTCTCAGTCAGCCGACTGATGCGTATTCTACAGTCGACTGTCTCCCGGGCAGGTGACTGTATGTTACTCAATAGTCGACTGTCTGTCATCCTAAGCTTATTTCTTATCACTTCAGCCAGTCGACTGACTTTTGTTCATCAGTCGACTGTCTCCTGTTGTGGCGATTCACTGCTTCGATCTGAGCCGTCGATTCTTTGATCCAACGGCCCAGATTATTTCGCCTCTTCATTAAATCTTCGAGACTTTTCATTTCGACCCACGTTTTTCTCTCTCCTCTGATTGAAAACCGTTCGTCTTCCTGCTCTTTCTCTCTCTCTCTCTCTCTCTCTCTCTCTCGATCTCTCCGTCGTCTATCACCTCTTCGCTGCTTGTCGATTGCTTCTTCGTTGTGTCTTCATGTCTTTCGACTAGGTTTGATTCTCTCTCGACTCTCTCTCTCGTACGATTCTCTTTTGATCATATCTCTTGTCGATCTTCAACTCTTTCGATTGACTGTTCTATGGCTCCCAAGACTAAGGGAAAGGGAAAGATCATGGCCCCTAAGCGTCCTAGGGCTCCTAAGCCTACCATCGCCAAGACCAAGAAACCCTATAAGGCCCGATCCAAACATGCCGAATCTCCCTCTCATTCTACTTCGCAGGGTTATTCTCCATCTGGGTCTTCTTCTTCTTACACTGAGCCACTCAACAAGCGTCAGTGCAAGCCGATTAGTGTTCGCATCAATGAGCCTAGTGCTGAGGCTCCTCCGTCACCTTCGGTGTCAAGTTTTACAGAAGAAACCACCGTCGTGCCACCGTTTGATCCCCTTGTTCCCATTTGCTGAGATGATCTTTACTTGGCAAAATTCCACTCTATCATAGGGATCAAACTTCTTCGAGAGCGTTATATTGTTTTTCCCGCCTTCACAGCTGAGAGACTTTCAGATATCCTTTCTGCTACCCGTTTGGCTGACCTTTTTCGCTTCTCTCAGAGCGAGTCTCCTTGAGCTTATCCATTTTTGGTTAAGCTTTTCTATGATAACCGCGTTCGCGGTGAGTATTCGACCACCTGGTGCATTGACACTGTTGTCCAGGGAACCCCCATTCGTATTGATCCCTCTCTCTTAGGAACCATTCTTAGGATTCCCTCCACTGGATCCCTTCCTTCAGACATTTCCATTTCTGATGTCAATGAGCTAGATCAGGCTGTCCTCCGGGACATGTTCTGTGAGATACCCTCAGCCCTATCTTCTGGTGTTAGGTCGTCCATGTTCTCGGCTCGGGGTTGGGCTGTTCACCTCGTGGTGAAGTCCAACATCCTGCTGAAGTAAGGATCTTCAGACCAACCTTCCCAGGAGATACTGATGTGTATGTATGCGATCTTTTTTGGGATGTCCGTGAACTGGGCCGGTGTCCTCCTTGATAGGATGGACAATGTCGAGTTTACTTCTTCCTCGTCTTACTTTTCATACGGTGGTCTTCTTACACTCGTCTTTCGACATTTTGGGATTGACTTGTCTCCTTACGAGCCAGTGCCTTTTGGTCCTCTTTTTGATGCTTTTGCAAATTCGAAGTCCTCTTCGGCTCTGCAGTCTGCATCAAATAAGAGGAAATCCACTTCTACTCCGTCTTCCTCCACAGTTCCACCTACTGACCAACCATCTTTATCTGCTACTCCCGCTCTTGACATTCTTTTTGAGATGGTCTCTGGTCTATATGAGTTGGCTTTCTTATCATTCCAACATCAGGGTATACCATTCCCTGAGCATCTGAGACGTTTTGTTCCTCCTCATCCTCGTGACCCTCCTCCTCCCATCATCACTGATCTCATTGTGCATCCTGGCGTAGCTGCTACTCAGGGTGCTCCTGCTGCTCCTCCTCCAGAGGATACCACTGTTGACCCAGAGCCTGATTCTTCATCTGCTGCTCCTGGAGACCCTCTCTCATAGATTTTTCTTAGTGATGTTTGTATGATGATGGAGTTTCTAGATTTTTTCTGTTGTGATGATGTATGATGATATTTGATCATGTATTTTTTGAGATCATGATGTAGTATTTTTTGAGATCATGATGTAGTATTTTTTGATCATGATGTATTTTGTTGGACATGTTGATGTCCATTTAACTTGTACTCTTGCGATATCTCTTTCATATATATATGATATTGCAGTTTCGACTTATGTTTCACTTATAGTATCATTTCTTATCATATCGGTGTGATGTTTGTGATATTGTCTCCATGAATGATATATTCTCCTCTGATGTGTTTTTGAGACTATATTGGACTTGATATTGGATTATACATATTATATGTGATGTGATGCATTATTAGACAATATATTTTCTTCGTATATCTCAAATGTTGATATTGGACTTTCATTCCTCTATTCACATAAGTATATGATGTGGTTTTTTGAGTTTTAGGTTTATAAATCCTTAAACTCTCTGATTGTTGATAATTCTTTTTTTTTTGAAAAGTAAGTAAATATATTAATAAATATACACAAGTACAATACGGTTTACATGAGGAAACATGGCGTAATGGAGAGAGGAGCGGACACATGTGTCGTCACTCTCTACCATCGGCCAGTTCCCAAGTATACCGTCATGAAATACAACAATGGGAATAGCAAACTGTGAAGAGCCAAACATTGAATAGCTAAACACCCCAGGATGAATCGCCCATTGACAATTTCCTGGTACAGGAGAATAAAGCCCACCCAAAGAGCAATGTCACATGCCCTGTAGCCTTTTGCGATAGAGTCAAGAGATTGCCGCCTGCTGTCAAAGAACTCACGCCTGGCACTAGCCAGGGTCCAACAGGTCCCAGTTTTTAAGAAGCTCCCTTGTGCCGAACTCCTCATTTGATGCATCTTCATTTCGGAGGACTAGCCTAACATCAGAAGATATGTCCTCAAAGAGGACAGACTTGGGTCTTTTGGATTTATCAAATACGCGTCTGTTTCGTTCACCCCAGAGATGCCACACCATGGCAGCTAGTAATGTCTTTGATAGTAGGGAGAGAATTCCTTTGCTTCCAAATTTTGTTGCAATGTGGTTTCCAATATCTTCCAGCCGTTGGAATTGAGCAGTAGAACCAAGCTTCAGAAGAGCTCGCTGCAAGATATAAGAAGAGTAGGAGCATTTGAAGAAAATGTGTTCAGTACTTTCTAACTCACCTTCCTCACAGAGCCAGCAATCAGTAGGAGTATTCAAACCCCATTTTGTTAGTATGTCTCTGGTCAAGAGTTTTCCTTTGAAAGCTCGAAGGAGGGTCAGGGACATCTTTGGAATGTTGTTTCGATACCATATCAGTTTGTAGAAGGGAAAGGGATCACCTTTGGTTCGAATATTATTCCAGGCTTCTTTGAATTTGAAATGGGGGCTAGGCTTCCATTCCCATGTGTCAGATCCTGTGGTTAAAACAATTTGCCGCAACAAGTGGCCCACTTGCTGGATTGAGGGATCATCAGTCCAGCGGCTCACATCCCAGTAATCACATACCCGCCTGCTACTAGCTCCAGAAGGAATACTAAAAATAGTTTTTAAGGGCCCGCACGGTAACCAATTATCATGCCAAAACAGGGTATCACGGCCATCTCTTACCTTCCGCATAATAAGCTCCTTAGATAAGTTGCGGCAGCTTAGGAGAAACTTCCATGTTCCAGATTGCAGAACAGACCCTCTTGTTTCATAGAAGGAGACTACATCCCTATATTTGCGTCTCATATACTCGGCCCAAAGGCCTTTAGCCTGAAGCAACCTCCACGTGAGCTTAATGCCCGCTGCCAAATTAATGTCTTTTAAGAGTCTAAGCCCCACACCTCCTTCAGATTTTCATTTGCACGAATCTTGCCAAGCCCAAGATTTAGTGGTACCCCAAATGAAGCGCCGACATAAAGACGTGATGGTACGAAGGATAGTGGATGGCATTCTGTAAACATGACATAAAGACGTGATTGTTGATAATTCTTATTTAGCACGATTATTGTTGTTGTTTATACTCCCACCTTTTGGATAATGCCATAGGGGGAGAGCAATAAACATACATATTCATAATGAATGTGCTAAGTATATATACTAATAACACTTGAATCTAAGATTGAAGTTGCCTTAGATTCAGGGGGAGTAAGAACAATGAATAGGGATTTTATATCCTAGATTTCATGATTTCAATTCATTCTTGCATATCTTACTCATTTGCTTCAATTGATATGTAGATACCCTAATATTTGTTGACTAACTTGATTGGCATCTATGTAGGGGGAGTAAGTTTTCATTAAGCACAATTATTTATCTTTTTGTTTATGTTTGTTTGTCATTATCAAAAAGGGGGAGAATGTTGAGTATTGGACTTCTCCCTACTTGGTGTTAATGATGAGCAAACATAAATACCTGTGACTAATCTCCTATTTTGTAGTTAATCCATTGCCAAAGCCTATTATGAAGATCTACTTGCAATGGATGACACGCAAAAGTTCATTGAAGGCATATGAAATGGATTGGATGATCGTAGATGGTGATTGAAGCTACTAGAAGACTTCAAGCTCATGCGTTGGATAGAAGAGAGAATTCGTCTAATGTAACTTTCATATTTTCTCTTCTAGTATATAGCTTAGAAGTAGAACATTGTTGGAGCACACACACATCTTCATTTCTGTCTTAGGATGTCTTTAGTTCAAGCTTCCTTTGACTCCAATTCATTTCAAACTAGATTGTGCATGTCACGTCTATAACAGTCGACTACTAAACGTTTAACAGTCGCTTGTCTCAAAAACAGTCGATTGTGTTTTGTTCTACAGTCGCCTATTATGCACAAACTTTTACAGTCTAGTTTTAGGTTTCTCTGTTTTATTTCTTCAGGCGACTTATGAATGATTCACAGGCGCCTGTCCAAGTGACAGTCGACTGTGTTTCGTTAATCAGTCGTCAGTCTGTCTTTTGACCAAGTCCTAGTCTCTCTGTTTATTTCGGCCAGTCGACTTTTGTTGGATTTACAGTCGACTGTCCTTTGGATCAGTCGACGGTCAATGCTACAACAATCGTCTGTCTGTGAGCCAATTTGTTGACTCAGATTTCTGGAAAATCTCAGGGTTTTGACAGTCGGTTGTATAAGGAATTACAGTCGCATGTTCTGATTAACAGTCGGCTGTCTTCTCTTCATCAGTCGTCTGTCATGTTATCCCAGATGTTTTCCAGAATTCTTCAACTTACCCAACTTACGACCAGTCGCATGTAGTAGGATTTACAGTTGCATGTTGGTTCAACAGTCGACTGTCTATGCTTCATCAGTCGACTGTCCACGTGGTAAGTTACCGTTATGAATTCTCATCTACCCTTTCTGACTGTACAACATTCGACTGTGGTTTCCTCAACAGTCGACTGTCGCGAGCGCAGATTCTATCCGTTGAGAGTTTTCTCACGGATTCCAAAAGGGTTTTTGCTAATTCTGTTTTGAGGATTTGAGGAACCTATATAAAGAGCATCTACTATTCCATTGAGAGGTTACTCATTCTATTGCAAAATCTTTCAAGCTTTCATTTTCAAGATCAAAGCTCTCAAATCCAAAAGCCCTAAGAATTCCTATCTTCAATCTCTTGCTCTCCAACCTAGAACCAAAGAGATATCTTCTAGGCATTTGGTGCAGCCAAGAGAAAGGGCTTTTTCTCTCTTCCAAGAGAGTCTTCAACACACAACACACTTCTCCTTCAAGTTCTACTTCTAGGCATAGGTAATTGTAAGGGACCCTGCGGGGCTACACACACACACTAGAGGGGGTGTGAATAGTGTAATAGCAAGCAAAGTGCTTAATTAAAAGTTACTAAATTTAAAGCACAAGAAGCAGCGGAAATAAAACAGAGTGCTCAACAACAACAATCGCAAACACAGAGATTTTAACCTGGTTCCCCAAAACTTGGGTACATCCAGCCACACCAGTATTCACTATAATCCCACATAGAGAAGTGAATACACAATCCCACAAAGGGATACACTCCCACAAAGAGAGAGACCTCACTAAGAGGATTTAGGATTCCCACAAAGAGATATCCTCACTCTCACACAGAGAGACCTCACACAGAGGATTTGTTCTTTCACACAGAAAGAACCAAACTCCCACAAAGAGAGTAACTCCCAGAAAAAGAGTAACTAATTCCCACAAAGAGAATTAGGGTTTCGAACACAAAACAAAATGAAACAACACTTACCTATCCCTTGATATGATCTTACCAATGTGAAGAAGAAGGCATGCAAGTGAATGGCCAAGTGCTTGAGATGAGGCTTTGATTGCACTTTGTAACGGCCGCTTTCCGACCGTTCGTATTTTTCTGCGTGCACGTGCTTTATCGTGCACGTATTTTACTTGGTTATTTTTGAGCTCCGGCATATGCGATGTGATATGCCGTTGCGAACTTTTCGGGGTTTTGGACTTTATTGAAATTTTCGGGAGCGTCGCTTCGCGGCTCGTTTTCTCGCAAAACGACTTTGAACGATAGGGGCGTTTTAGTCATTTGACTCAAAACGCCGTTTCCAATTTTACGTAAATTCTTGGTAGGCGTTATGCACGATTGGACTCCGTAGATCTGTGCATCTCGTATCCACGATCGTCCCGGTATTTTCGGATTATTTTTCCGATGCCCGTAGTGGAAGATATCCCCGAATCAATTCTCAACCGTTGATTAGCCTCTAATCAATTTCGAATTTCAAATCACTAATCAAATCTTAGAGAATCCCTCATACGTAGCGTGGGATTATTCTCCCACTATTTGGTACCCCTAACTACACCCCCTCCTCTCACATAACCTCTCTCCTAGTCACCTAAATATACCCTATTTTTACCCCAATTAGCAAATTTTCCTAACTTACAAAACCAAACCTATCCTCTCACTAACTCACGCACGCAAGGGGGGAAACCCATTTGGCCGATTTTTTCTTCTTCCTCCAGCCGCCGACGGTCACCTCTAGCTCCCCAACTCCGGCCAACATCATCTCCTCCTCCTCCTCCTCCATCTCCTCCATTCCAAGACCTCCAAAACCCATCAAAAACACCAAATATTCACAGCCCAGGCCAGAACTGCGCCCTACCGGAAAACACCGCCGGCCGGCCACCTCCGGCCACCCCCTCCGACGACCACCACCCCCGATCAACTCCTCTCTGACCCCCCAAGCATCTCCACCTCCCCTTACCCTCTTCCCTCATCTCTATCTCCCTCAAAACGCTTTCAAAAACAACCCAAACGACAGTTTTACAGATCTGCGCCACCGCCGGAAAAACTCATGCCCACCGACCATCCGGCCACCTACGACGACCACCCTACCGCCGTTGGATTCCTATCAAAACCACCTACCAACTGCAATTTTCCTCACGCTCATAGCCCACCTGTAGCTTCTGGAATCCTCGTCGGAACACGTCGCATCCGCTGGTTTTCACAGATCTGGAAGCTGAACTTCGCCGCACGCGCACGGCCACCTCCGACCACCCCCGGCGACAACTCCACTGCCGTTGGCTTCGTCTTGAAGTCCTTTACCCACTGCAAATTTCCGTTTCCGCTGTTCGTCTCTGAAATTTTACTGAGACGCGCGACAACGGACGTGGCACGAATCTGTCCTCCCCGGCTTCTCACGGCCGCCCACCACCGTGCGATCGCGCCGTCGACCATCCACCGGGCCAAGCATCTTTCCTTGGTCCCACTTCATCTACCAACTGTCCCCTTGGACTCTCGGAGTTCACGTGCTTTGCCGTACGTACGTACTTTTAGCCGACGTCGTCGTCATCGTGAAGAACCGTTGCGCTACTCGCAATGGGAAGGAGATCGCTGATTAGCTCGCTGATTTCACGTCACCATCCCGCTGTCCAGAGGTACCTCGCTGCGCTACCCGTGGCTGAGGAGTTCCAGACGACATCGACGTTTCGCCGTTCAGACCCGACTTCCGCTTGTTGGACGACATTACGAGGTTAGTTTCCCTAACGAGTAGTAAAACCCACACCGTAGCAAAACTGAACCCTAAACTAAAAACCGTCAACTTGAAGTAAATTTATTTTCCAGCACCTGTAAAACGTTGTACGAACTTAGAAAATCGACGAATGGACTTTGTTGACTGTGCACATAGGATAGATCGTCAATTAGGCTGAAACATCAAAAAGTAACTTTTGACGAATAAGATAGTCCCGATAACCTAGAAACGAACCCTAATAGGATTTGATGAAATTGAGACCTGACACCGTCGCCGTGGCGATATTTCAGACGGACTTCCGCGGACGAGACGCTTGGACGAGACGCTTCGAGAGGACGTCACACTCGCCATCGCAGGCAAGTGTATCCACTTGCACTTTTGGCCGTGCTTAGGCCCTAGTTGGTTAGAATTGTTAACTGTGAACAAATAGAACCGGACGTGAAATGATAGCGTCCGGGACGACTCCTGACGGCTCAGACTTGACGACGAAGTCTGAGCCTGACAACAACAACTTTTTGATGCTGTAGGGCTATCATGTGTGTGCGTGTGTGTGGACACCCTAGAATAACCCTTCCCATCTTGTCACGTCTCGTCCCGTCTTGCACAGCCCGCTGGGCAATAGGGCACTCTCCGAGCGATCCCTTGTACTGATTCACAGCCTGCGGGCAATAGGGCACTCTCCAAGTTAGAGAGAGTGATCCCTTGTACTGATACACAGCCCGAGGGCAATATGGCACTCTCCAAGCTAGAGAGAGTGATCCCTTGTACTGATTCTCAGCCTGCGGGCAATAGGGCACTCGCCAAGCTAGAGCGAGTGATCCCTTGTACTGGTGTCATGTCTTGTCTTGTCTTGGGGTTTGGGGTTGGGTTGAGCGTGCGCACGGCAAGAGGGTCTGATCCCCCTCGAACCGTAAGGCATGAACCCTTTCGTGTCTCACTTGTCTTGTCCTGCCTTGTTTCCGTCACGTCCCGTCTTGTCTTGACACCTGTAGGTTAGTCCCGTAGTTGGTAGCACACTCTACAGCTACTACTTGTTGCGCTTTACTTTCCTGCTGCGTTACTTCTGTTTGTTACTCAGTTATAACCCCAGCATGCTAATCAACCAGTAAAACGTTGTCTAAAAGTTGATACACTTGCAGTTTGGTCTAACCCGTTTTGTAGACATGACCTGACGTACAGTTCCTTCTTTTGGTGCTGTACGTCAGGTGTTGAGCCAGAATACGTTAACGAGGCGGACTTGCCAGCTGACGGAGAGCCGGAGGACGTTGATCCAGAGTTCGTGCCCGATGAGGACCAGACCTTGAGGTCTTTTTAGTCGTCACTTTCAAAGGTTACTACTTTCAGTTTTCTCTTAGATAGTTTGTTGCCGCGTAGGCTTCTTTTTAGCCTTGTACTTGTTGGATATTATATCTCTAATTTAATGAATGCATCTTCCTTTCCGTACTTTCTGTTGTTTCGTACTATATTAATGCAAGAACTGAAAATCGTTTAAAATGGTACCTCTACAGACGCTTATTGGGTCCGAGCTTCTAAAGCTCTGGCCTAAGCGGGCCTCGTCACATTTCGCTTCCGTCCATTTTGGGAAGCGGGGCGTGACAGGTTTTAGTGGTGGCCCATGCAGGTCTTGCAAAAGTTCGGAATAATAAAAGTACCGCATTCATTTGATATCCACGTACAAGTCTGAATTAGTTTCCCAGTCTTAGGTAGTAGGAAGACTTAGGTAGACGTCTCAGGTTGATAGTCGGACGTCTTGGTTAAGATTTAGTCGTCCTCGTCCTAGAATATTTTAGCATCCCCATTTGATTCTGATCGTATTAGATATCTAGAGTCTTTCTTTTAGTTAGTCGCTCGCCCAGCTCCATCAACTTCGGGCCCAGCAGAACGTAACCTCGATTCTCTTAGGAACCTTCTCTTTAGATTCTGGGTATAGTCTAGCTCATAGGAAGTCTTTGAGCTGAGTTATCCTAATCTTTAGACGACCCGATGATTAGAACCCTTGCCCTCTAGCATCCCCCTTATCCTTACAAATTTTGTGCTATCGACCATAGAGTCCCATCGTAGCTCTTCACGATTCATATCCTACGCGTAATCTTCATGCGATCATTTTTCTTTCCTCCCGATTCACGT
Source organism: Scilla litardierei (assembly GCA_030789695.1). NCBI lineage: Eukaryota > Viridiplantae > Streptophyta > Magnoliopsida > Asparagales > Asparagaceae > Scilla > Scilla litardierei. Next base: position 113,348,526 of record CM061133.1, on the reverse strand, counting down.
GATCGTTTTCTGACGATTATCGTAGATCCTTCGAATCTTTCTCTTTGCCAATTTTGCCTCTTTTAAAAGTGTTTTCGAAATTCCTTATTCAGTTTCTTCGCTCAGCTTAATTTCTTGAAAACCCAAATACTATATATTTCAAAATTATTGTTTTCGGTTGAGTTAAAATTCTTTCGCTAATCTTGAAACCTCCTTGGTCGTAAAATTATTTTACTATCTCGTGCCTATTTTCAAATCGGTATCTTCCGTACTTCAGTTTTAAACCTTATTATCAAATTCTATAATCCAATATATATATATATATATTACTTTTCTAAACTACAAAAAAAAATTATTTCTAATCACTTACCGTACATACTTTTAAAATATTTTCTAAACTAGAGGGAACTCCAATTATTTTATTATTATTAATATATCAGGTTTATGTTCTTCGTGACCACATTTCAAACCTTTGTGTAAGCTTATTTTCATTTGCAAAACAATCGTTTCCCACCCTACCCATCCTTCATTCGTCTTACTTTTTCCAAAATTTTAATTTACTACATCTGCTCACTTTTAAGTATGTAAACACATATATTTTTAAAAGTATTTGATACCATATTTTACACGTAATTCTTCTTTCAACTATCTAATTATTTTTTTTAAAAAATAATAATAATAATAATAACGAATATTTTTGTTCCATCCAACCAACCATCTTCTTACTCCGCCTTATTTGAACTTATTCTTTCCGATTTATTTCGTTACACTTTTGGTTTCCGTTTCTTTTTTGGTGTAGACATTAGTCCTTGTAGTTGTCTATAGGAGTAGTCCATTGGTAGGTGATGTTGTCGTGATGCGTGAGTATAGGTAAGAGTGTGTAGACCTGTATGAGTGTGTCATCTTTAGGATCCTGATAATAGCCTTTTTGTGTCTTGAATGTGTACTCAGTGTTAACCAAGATAGGATTGAAGTTGTCTGAATGACGGTATTCATACATATATGAATAGGGTCATAGCAGGCAATTTCCGTAGGCGTAGTTTTTCGCGATTATAGAATAGCTTATCTTATACTGCGTGCGATTGTATTAAAACTTTGTTTTCTTTAAACCAAATCTTTAAAGTTTTAAAACTAGCTCACAAGATCACAAATCACTTAACCTCCCTCATCCATTACCGCAACACCACACGTTTTTTCCCAAATGTTTTAAACTATTTCTTTGGCCTTAAGTCCCTCTTTCTCTTCTCTTCTTCTCCCTTAAAGAAAGTTTTCGTGTTTATGGTTGTTATATTAGTTGGGACTAGCTATTATCGTTATAGGATTTTTGTTTGCAGGTAGGCTTGGAGTGAGATGAGTTTTATTATGACAATGATTAATTGATTTTGGAAACACAAGGATGATGGATTAGAATATCTTTTGGATGAAAAGAATGGACTGTCCAAAGACTTGTTTATAAAACAGGAGTGTGGCGGACTCAATGGGAAATTCTGGTCAGATGAAATTATATGCGATGAGATGAGAACTTATCAGATTTGAGGCTTAGACGAATGGTAGATAGGGATGGCTACGGAGTATGGTAGGAGTTAGGATGAGCATGAGATTGAGTAGAGCTTTTATTAGCATCGAGACTTGATTGTTGAGTTGACGTGAGAAGACATTGGGAGTAACACGACGTGTGGAGATAAATGGATGATTAGGCAGTCGGACTTAATATTGGTTGGGATTAGTTATAGTGAGTAGGATGAGGGGTAATTCTGACAGATCAAATTATTTGGTGGATGAATTTATGGGGAGATATGACGAGAATGTATTGAAGACACAACGATTGCTGATAGGTGAAGGTATTATAGGATAGACAAATGTTTTTGTCTTGGATTGGTGGATGACTAGAATCTCACTTTTTTGGAGATTTATTAATGTTGGGAAAAGATTTAGAAATTTAAAAGATATTAGAAGATATCAGAAGATGATTATTATTTTTATGAGAACTTGGAGTTGGAAATTGGAACGGTAGTGATGGAACTATATTATTAGGAGGTGAGTTTAGTCGTGGCTTTGCCCAGTGAAAGGATGGATTATGAGGGATTATTGAGGAACGTTGTTCGAAGTTACAGGATTAGAAATCTTTACGAGTAGATATGATAGTTGCGGGTATAAGGTTATATGAGTAATGTTATTACTAGTGTGAGTGATTCCGAGGGCGGAATCATTTCTAAGTTGGGTAAAATGTAACGGCCGCTTTCCGACCGTTCGTATTTTTCTGCGTGCACGTGCTTTATCGTGCACGTATTTTACTTGGTTATTTTTGAGCTCCGGCATATGCGATGTGATATGCCGTTGCGAACGTTTCGGGGTGTTGGACTTTATTGAAATTTTCGGGAGCATCGCTTCGCGGCTCGTTTTCTCGCAAAACGACTTTGAACGATAGGGGCGTTTTAGTCATTTGACTCAAAACGCAGTTTCCAATTTTACGTAAATTCTTGGTAGGTGTTATGCACGATTGGACTCCGTAGATCTGTGCGTCTCGTCTCCACGATCGTCCCGGTATTTTCGGATTATTTTTCTGATGCCCGTAGTGGAAGATATCCCCTAATCAATTCTCAACCGTTGATTAGCCTCTAATCAATTTCGAATTTCAAATCACTAATCAAATCTTAGAGAATCCCTCATACGTAGCATGGGATTATTCTTCCACTATTTGGTACCCCTAACTACACCCCCTCCTCTCACATAACCTCTCTCCTAGTCACCTAAATATACCCTATTTTTACCCCAATTAGCAAATTTTCCTAACTTACAAAACCAAACCTATCCTCTCCCTAACTCATGCACGCAAGGGGGGAAACCCATTTGGCCGATTTTTTCTTCTTCCTCCAGCCGCCGACGGCCACCTCTAGCTCCCCAACTCCGGCCAACATCATCTCCTCCTCCTCCTCCTCCATCTCCTCCATTCCAAGACCTCCAAAACCCATCAAAAACACCAAATATTCACAGCCCAGGCCAGAACTGCGCCCTGCCGGAAAACACCGCCGGCCGGCCACCTCCGGCCACCCCCTCTGGCGACCACCACCCCCGATCAACTCCTCTCTGACCCCCCAAGCATCTCCACCTCCCCTTACCCTCTTCCCTCATCTCTATCTCCCTCAAAACGCTTTCAAAAACAACCCAAACGACAGTTTTACAGATCTGCGCCACCGCCGGAAAAACTCACGCCCATCGGCCATCCGGCCACCTACGACGACCACCCTACCGCCATTGGATTTCTATCGAAACCACCTACCAACTGCAATTTTCCTCACGCTCATAGCCCACCTGTAGCTTCTGGAATCCTCGTCGGAACACGTCGCATCCGCTGTTTTTCACAGATCTGGAAGCTGAACTTCGCCGCCCGTGCACGGCCACCTCCGACCACCCCCGGCGACAACTCCACTGCCGTTGGCTTCGTCTTGAAGTCCTTTACCCACTGCAAATTTCCGTTTCCGCTGTTCGCCTCTGAAATTTTACTGAGACGCGCGACAACGGACGTGGTGCGAATCTGTCCTCACCGGCTTCTCACGGCCGCCCACCGCCGTGCGATCGCGCCGTCAACCATCCACCGGGCCAAGCATCTTTCCTTGGTCCCACTTCATCTACCAACAGTCCCCTTGGACTCTCGGAGTTCACGTGCGTTGCCGTACGCACGTACTTTTAGCCGACGTCGCCGTCATCGTGAAGAACCGTTGCGCTACTCGCAATGGGAAGGAGATCGCTGATTAGCTCGCTGATTTCACGTCACCATCCCGCTGTCCAGAGGTACCTCGCTGCGCTACCCGTGGCTGAGGAGTTCCAGACGACGTCGACGTTTCGCCGTTCAGACCCGACTTCCGCTTGGTGGACGACATTACGAGGTTAGTTTCCCTAACGAGTAGTAAAACCCACACCGTAGCAAAACTGAACCCTAAACAAAAAACCGTCAACTTGAACTAAATTTATTTTCCAGCACCTGTAAAATGTTGTACGAACTTAGAAAATCGACGAATGGACTTTGTTGACTGTGCACATAGGATAGATCGTCGATTAGGCTGAAACATCAAAAAGTAACTTTTGACGAAAAGGATAGTCCCGATAACCTAGAAACGAACCCTAATAGGAATTAATGAAATTGAGACCTGACACCGTCGCCGTGGCGATATTTCAGACGGACTTTCGCGGACGAGACGCTTGGACGAGACGCTTCGAGAGGACGTCACACTCGCCATCGCAGGCAAGTGTATCCACTTGCACTTTTGGCCGTGCTTAGGCCCTAGTTGGTTAGAATTGTTAACTGTGAACAAATAGAACCGGACGTGAAATGATAGCGTCCGGGACGACTCCTGACGGCTCAGACTTGACGACGAAGTCTGAGCCTGACAACAACAACTTTTTGATGCTGTAGGGCTATCATGTGTATGCGTGTGTGTGGACACCCTAGAATAACCCTTCCCGTCTTGTCACGTCCCATCCCGTCTTGCACAGCCCGCTGGGCAATAGGGCACTCTCCGAGTGATCCCTTGTACTGATTCACAGCCTGCGGGCAAAAGGGCACTCTCCAAGTTAGAGAGAGTGATCCCTTGTACTGATACATAGCCCGAGGGCAATAGGGCACTCTCCAAGCTAGAGAGAGTGATCCCTTGTACTGATTCTCAGCCTGAGGGCAATAGGGCACTCGCCAAGCTAGAGCGAGTGATCCCTTGTACTGGTGTCATGTCTTGTCTTGTCTTGGGGTTTGGGGTTGGGTTGAGCGTGCGCACGGCAAGAGGGTCTGATCCCCCTCGAACCGTAAGGCGTGAACCCTTTCGTGTCTCACTTGTCTTGTCCTGCCTTGTTTCCGTCACGTCCCGTCTTGTCTTGACACCTGTAGGTTAGTCCCGTAGTTGGTAGCACACGCTACAGCTACTACTTGTTGCGCTTTACTTTCCTGCTGCGTTACTTCTGTTTGTTACTCAGTTATAACCCCAGCATGCTAATCAACCAGTAAAACGTTGTCTAAAAGTTGATACACTTGCAGTTTGGTCTAACCCGTTTTGTAGACCTGACCTGACGTACAGTTCCTTTTTTTGGTGCTGTACGTCAGGTGTTGAGCCAGAATACGTTGACGAGGCGGACTTGCCAGCTGACGGAGAGCCAGAGGATGTTGATCCAGAGTTCGTGCCCGATGAGGACCAGACCTTGAGGTCTTTTTAGTCGTCACTTTCAGAGGTTACTACTTTCAGTTTTCTCTTAGATAGTTTGTTGCCGCGTAGGCTTCTTTTTAGCCTTGTACTTGTTGGATATTATATCTCTAATTTAATGAATGCATCTTCCTTTCCGTACTTTTTGTTGTTTCGTACTATATTAATGCAAGAACCTGAAAATCGTTTAAAATGGTACCTCTACAGACGCTTATTGGGTCCGAGCTTCTAAAGCTCTGGCCTAAGCGGGCCTCGTCACGTTTCGCTTCCGTCCATTTTGGGAAGCGGGGCGTGACACACTTGATGATGTTTCTATCTTCTAGGAATGAATCCTAACACTTCTCATTCGAGTGTATGAAATGAAGAGAAGAAAGATGTTCTCCAAGAAAGGAATGAGAATTAGATCCCATGGAGAATTTCCCTATGAGCTAGCTTCAATGCATGAAGAGAAATGTGCTCATGAGAGGGAAATGGGAGAGAATAGGAGTGGCTAATGATTCTCAAAGATATTCAATATCAACCCAGAGTTCTACAAGAACTAAGCCAACTTCTATATATAGGAAGCCCAAAGGAACCCATAAAACCAGCCAAAAACTCAAAGGGAAGAAATCTGCAACGGCTGGATTTTGGCAGTTTTTGGCATGAACAGTCGACTGATGATCATTAGAGAGTCGACTGATCGACAGCTAGAAAATATCCCAATGGATATAATCTGAGCCAGGACAGTCGACTGTAGAAGACTACACAGGCGACTGAAAAGCAGACAGTCGACTGTATATCCTTCATCAGGCGACTGCAATAGGGATGGACAAGAAACAGAGAGCTGCACTCTTTCTCCAGTTTACGCACTGGCGACTGATATCAATAATACAATCGATTGTCTATTAGCCAGGAGACTGTAAACCCTTCATCAGTCGACTGCTGTATAAAATGGAGAAAAGACATAGAGAGATGCATATTTCGCACTTACGCCTTTCAGACGACTGAAGGCCATTTCACAGGCGACTGTAAATATATAGGCAACTGTAAAAACAGCAACATGCAACTGTCTTGCAACATGGGAAAAAAAGCCCAGAAAATGCAAGAAGCGCACAGGCGACTGTCGACCAATTCACATGCGACTGTAAGAGTACATGCGACTATAAATTGAACATCAGTCAACTGATGCGAAAAGCTCAAGATGAGTCAATAGAAAATTTGACTTGAGCTGTGCTTCACAGTCGACTATAGAAGGCTCGACAGACGACTGGAAATTACCCAGTCTACTGTTAAACCTTCAGCAGGCGACTGCAGGAGAGCCAGAGACTCCAAATGAGTCTTTGGACAGAGTGAACCTGTTGGGTTGGATTCTATGATAATCCTAAGGCTCACTAAGATGGTTAAATGCATGTGCATGAGAGTATGACCATCTATCAAGGCATTACAATAATCCTAGACTCAAAAAGAGAAATGCAAGTAAATGAAATTACATGGATTACAAATTGCATCTCCTAGAGTCTAAGTCTTCAAGCTCACTATGCCTTGATGCTCTCCATCATCTCCAAGCTTTGGCACTCCTTGATGAGCTTCCCTTCATCATGCTCCAAGCTTTGACAATGTTTCTCTAGATGTCCATCCATCATCATGCTCCAAGCTTTGGCTTCATTGGATGATCTTCATGACTTCATCCAAGCTTGAGTACACCATCACTCTTGGAGGTCTTTAAGATATTCCTTGTAATGTCCTCCAAGACTTATGCTTTGTCTCATCAATATATAATCATTAAGATAAACTGAGACTAAAACATAAGATTGATTAGCACACTAACATAATGTATTGATCATCATCAAAATAACATTAGTCTTGAAACCAAGAACTAACAGTAATTGTAAGTGTTGCTTTCATATTTCATAACTATCGTTATTTGAATTTGCTCTCAGGTTGTGAGAGTGGTTTGCTTGCTTCCAAGTTGTGGGAGTCAAGGACAATCGATTGTATTTCGATTTCACTTGTAGGGTTGCTACAAGTGGGGTTTAAGGAAACCTCAAGTTAGGGTTCTAACTTAAGTATCCGGAGGAATCCGGTGGAAGGGACGTAGGATTACCGGGAACAAGTCGGAAAGTGACTTTGGTAATCCAAACCCTTGAAACATCCTTGCGTTTTCTTGTGTTTCACTTTGGGTTTAATTTTAATTCCGCACTATTTTGTTGGTTAGCATTTAAATTGGTGTAACTATCTTTTTAAATTGCATAAACACTATTCAACCCCCCTTATAGTGTTTTTCCCATAGCCAGGGTCCTTACAATTGGTATCAGAGCGCAAGGTTATTGCTATGGCATCAAACAACAACAACATTCCCCCAATGCCTTCGTACAATAATCACGATCGTGATGGAGCGTCCACCCTTTTCGAAGGTCAATCAACGGTGCGTCCTCCACGTTTCAATGGCACGAACTTTGACTATTGGAAATGTCGGATGGAGACGTTCCTAAGGAGTGCTTCACTTTGGAGAACCCTCCACAAGGAATACGTCGAGCCCACTGAAGAGGATTTCAAAAAAATGGACGACTTCCGTAAAATCCGCCGAAGTCAACAACGTAAAAGCAATGAACGCTCTTCATTGTGCATTGGACCCGAATGAGTTCAACAAGATATGCACATGTAAGAGTGCATATCAAATTTGAAACCATCTCGTCGTTACCCATAAGGGAACGAACATGGTAAAACTTTCCAAACTCTATGTTGCCCTACAAAATTTCGATATGTTTCATATGCAGGAAAATGAGAGCATTGCATCGATGTATGGACGTTTTACCGACATCACCAAAGAATTGGAAGCTCTTGGTCAAGTCTATTCCGAACCAGACAGAGTAAGGAAGATCATAATGGGAATGCCCTCTAAATGGGAAAGAAGAGCTATCGCCATCGAGGAGGTCAACGACTTGAAGACCTACACAATTGTAAATCTTATCGGGACTCTCATGTGTTATGAAGTAAGACAGGAGAACCGATTAAAGATTCGAGCTATGATGAATCCTTCGGAGGCCAAGAAGAAATCTTTGGCACTCAACGCCAATTCCTCATCCTCCGATAGTGAAGATTCAGAAGATGAGATGGATTTGGCTGAAATGGCCCAAATGGCGAAGAAGTTTCAACGCTTCTTTCGCAAAGGTACTCTAACAAAAGATTTGAGTCTACTAATAATACTTCCTCTCTTTGCTTTAAGTGTAATAATTCAGGGCACATCAAGAAGGATTGCCCAATGTTAAGAAACAAAGAGAAGTGGAAGGCTCCGAAGTACCACAAGTCCAACAAGAATAAGATAGATAAGAAAAAAGGACTCATTAGTACATTCGATGACTCAAGTGGAGACTCATCAAGTGATTCCGATGATGAGAAGGGTGAAAGTGCCCACATGTGCTTAATGGCACGAGAATATCCACTCTCCGATGAGAGTGATTCCGACATGGATGATACCGAGGTAACAATGGATGAATTCTGTATTGCTAATGAAGAATTGTTTGCTAAGTATCAATCTCTAATGCTTAGATATACTAGCTTAAAGAAATTGAATGTTAGCAATTCATCCATTCCATGCATTATCAACAAGGACACCACTGTTGATACTTTAACTCTTGAGAAAGTAAATTTAGTTTCTCAAAATGTCACTTTGAGAAATGAGGTGAATACCCTCAAATCTCAACTAGATCAAACACATCCTAAGGATAATAGTGATCTAGTTTCACGACACACACAATTGGGTTTAGAGAATGATTCTCTTAAAACCCAAGTGCACGAGCTCAAAGCATGGAAGTCCACCTTGGATACCAATATTTCTTCTCTTAAGGAGAAATATGAGCTCATGTCCTCCCGTATTGTGAGATTCAATAAGGGAAAAGGACAATTGGACGATTTGCTAGCAAACCAATTTCCGGCCACACATCGTGTTGGTCTTGGTTTTGTGAATGCAAATACATCCAATGCTTGCACTTCCTATAGTGGTATCACACTAGACTTTGTGAGGCCATCCTCCGATGCTTCCACAAGTGGTGTCAAAGACACTATAGGTAGCAAACCTACCGAGAAAGTCACCACTTCACCATCTCTTCCTTTTGGAAAGAAACCCACTAAGGGTGAAACCAAAAGTGAAGCCATGCTTACTTATACACCAACCTTCATCCATGTAGGAAATCTCCTACTTCACAAGTGGATACTCATGACACTTTTTATGCTCCACACCCATGGACACGTACAAATCCACACTTGAGAAATACTTGGTACGTGCTCCTATACACCGATATGCTCATACGCATCATTGCTACATGTATGCACATCCTCCACATGTCATGCATGACCCATATGTTTCATACAACATGCATGTTCCCAAGCATACATATCATCCTCGTATGTCCAATGCATATCCATCACCTCATTTTTATGATAGTAACCATGTTCCTAAGAAGCATGCACCACATAGAAATCTAACAAGTATGCATGTAACTAAGAAAAGGACTCCCAAAATTTACACCATTTGGGGTCCTAAGAACACTAGCTTAAATGATATGAATGCATATGTTGATTCCTATTTTCATGAAGTTATTAAGAATAGTAATTATTTTGGAAAGCGAAAGCCCACTTGGACTTGGCTTCCAAAAGGCTAATCCCCTTGGACCCAACAAACATTGGGTACCATGAGCTTATGGTATATTATGTAGGTACCCAAGAGAAAGAAGAAGAGCAATAAAAGTCATACTAGCTCTAAAGGAAAAGGATGGATTCTCGACAGTGGTTGCTCCAAACATATGACGGGAGATCCCTCATTGCTCTCCGAAGTGATTAGCATCAAGGATGGTGCAACGGTCACTTTTGGAGGTAACCAAAAGGGAACCATCATTGGAGTAGGTATTGTCAGTAACCCTTCAAAACCCTTAATTACTAATGTATTTCTTGTTAGTGGTTTATGTGACAATCTCATTTCCATTAGTCAACTTTGTGACAAAGGTTACAAGGTTAACTTTGGAGAAGGATTGTGTAAAATTGTTGATTCTAATTCACATGTTTTATTTTCCGGTAGTATGCGTAAAAATATTTATTATTTGAGCTTGCCTAAAACCGTAGAACATTACTTAGTTGATAATACAAGTGAACAACTATTATGGCATCGCCGTTGTGGTCATGTTCATTTCAAGCACTTATATAAGTTAGCTAAGCATAATCTAGTCAAAGGTTTTCCTAAAATTGCTTTTAGTAAGAAAAACTTTTGTGATTCTTGTCAAAGAGGTAAACTTAGTAAATCATCTTTTAAGCTTAAAGAAGGGATTACTTCTAAGAGGCCCCTAGAACTTCTTCATCTAGATTTGTTTGGGCCAACTAGAACCGCTTTTTTAAGGCAATGCTCATTATTGATTAGTTGTCGTTGACAACTTCTCTAGATTTACTTGGGTTTCATTCTTAACTAATAAGAATGAAGCTTATGAAGAGTTTACCATATTTGCAAAGAAGATTCAGAATCTCTTAGGATCCACCATTATCACTATCCGTAGTGATCATGGAGGAGAATTTGAGAATGAGTCTTTTACAAAGTTTTGTGATGACACCGGGATAACTCATAGTTTTTCCTTTCCTCGGGCACCACCACAAAATGGTGTTGTAGAGAGAAAGAATAGGACTCTTATTGAGTGTGCTCGTACTATGCTCCATGATAGTCATCTTGGACTATAATGTTGGGCAGAAGCGGTGCACACGGCATGGTATGTGCTCAATAGGATCCTAGTGAGACCCCGAACGAACAAAACTTGTTTTGAGCTATTTTACGACAAAAAGCCTCAAGTTAAATATTTTTGAGTTTTTGGTTCAAAATGTTTTATCAAGAATACTTTTGGTAATCTAGATAAATTTGAGCATATATCTTTTTGTTGCATATTCCACACGTAGCAAAGCCTACCAGATATACAACAAAACTTCTTCAACGATCGAGGAATCACTACACATATCATTTTATGAAGATTTTAATTTTCCTCATGTTATTGATGATAGTGTAGATGCAATTTGTGATTATCTTAGTAATGTTAAGATTAATGATTCTATTATTGAGACTAACACTACTAATGAGATTGTTGAAGATGTTCCAATTGATGCAGGAATACCCAAAGCTTACCCAACCATTCGCAACCACCCTCATGACCAAATTATTGGAGATATTGGTGTGGGTGTTCGAACGAGGTCAAGAATTGAAGAATTCTCTCATTGCTCATTTGTCTCTACCATTGAGCTAAAGAACATCCAGGAAGCTTGTGAGGATAGCTCTTGGATAGTGGCAATGGAAGAAGAACTAATGCAATTCGAGAGAAATGAAGTTTGGAAGGTCATTCCACTTCCAAGTGGTCACCAAGTTATTGGGAACAAATGGATTTTCAAGAACAAGACCGATGAGAACGAGGTAATCACAAGGAACAAAGCAAGGTTAGTAGCTCAAGGCTACCGGCAAGAGGAAGGTATCGATTTCGAAGAATCCTTTGCCCCCGTAGCTAGATTAGAAGCTATTAGATTGCTTTTATCTTTTACAACTCATAAGAATTTTAAACTATTTCAAATGGATGTTAAAAGTGCATTTTTAAATGGGATTGTCAATGAAGAAGTGTATGTTTCTCAACCTCCCGGTTTCATTCATGAAAAATTTCCAAACCATGTTTTCAAACTTAAGAAAGCGTTGTATGGGTTGAGACAAGCTCCTAGAGCTTGGTATGATCGATTTAAGACATTTCTTTTGGATTTAGGTTTTAAAATGGGAGAAGTTGATTCAACACTTTTCATTAAAGATTATGAAAATGACATTCTTATGATTCAAGTTTATGTAGACGATATAATATTTGGTTCTACTAACTTTAATCTTTGTCAAGAATTTTCTAAGTCTATGAAGGATGAATTCGAGATGAGCCACATGGGAGAGCTCAATTACTTCCTTGGACTGCAAATTCGATAAATGAAGAATGGAACTTTCATACATCAAACAAAGTACACATGGGAGCTTATTAAGCGATTCGGGATGGAATCGTCTTCAAGTAAAATGACTCACATGAGTACGACAACCCACCTACACAAGGATGAGACCGAAAAAGATGTAAACGTTCTTCTATATTGAGGTATGAAGTATTTTTTGGATATGCTAATCTCATTAAACGTTACACGTGAACATCAGCTATTCACCCGACTAAACAATACAAGAGAGCAAATATATGACAAATATTTTTGGAGGATTGATTGTGTATTGGATTTTGCCATTGATTGCCCTTATACATGGTGATTAAATATATTTTTCATTCATTTGAAAGATTTCTAAGGCTACATGGTACTAATTGTACACGACAGGTAATCTAAAAACGTATATATAACATGCAGACCATTCATTCATATTCAATAAATACACTTGATTATTCTGTCCAAATTCAATAAACTACATAACATTTTCATTGCCAGTGGGCACCTGATGAAGACTGAAAAAACTTACTTATCGTGAAGGCGATAACCATGCGGCGTGAGCGATGATGACCGAGTGACGGAAAGTTGCAAAAACTGAAAAACTGAAAAATAAATTTGAAGAACTTAAAACTCAAAAAAAATTTAAAAAACATGAACTAAAAATTAAAAAACTAAAAAGAAACTAAAAATGAAAAAAATGAAAAAACAATTAAAAAGCAAAAACTCATTGTGAGGTGCGACCGTGAGGCGTGAGTCCCTTTCTTGTTGCTCCGACGCTTGAGTCCCTCACCGTGATGCATGAGACACGAATTTTTAAAAAATTCCTTAAGGCGTGAGTCTCTCACCGTGAGGCTTGATGCGCCGATGATGGAGGGAGGAGATGAGATGCGATCTCCTTGAGGGGCTCCAAGCGGCGAGATGACCGGAGATTTTATCGGGTTTGAAGGAGGAAAAAACTGAGGTGAAAATCGAAAGAAAAGCGGCTACGAGAAAATTTTAGGGGGTTTCAAGAATTTTCTCTAGAAAATAGATCGTAACTTTTTTATATATGAAGCGGGTTTGGGTCAGGTCGGATCCATTGTTCCCTGGATCGACCAGCTAACCCAAAAAGCAGAAACTAGGGGATATCATCCGATATTTTGAACCACAATATCGACCGAAATATCGGCCGATATCCGAAATATTCTCGATACGGGCCTCAGATAGCAGAAACCGCAACAAACCTCTAAATATCGTATTAGTCAGGCAGCTTTTTCGTAATTGCGGCTGATATATATATCGGATATCGGTCCGATATTTAGAACACTACTCTCACCCAAAACAAATTGCATTAAAAAGAGCATAAAGTGCTTCTTTTGCAAGATCAAAGTTCACCCTAAGTCGGGATGTACCAAGTTTCATATATATATATATATATATATATATATATATATATATATATATATATATATATATATATATATATATATATATATATATATATATATATATATATATGGGGATTAATGGGTATCATACGCCATATGAGAGCTTCTCTCATACGCCCTCTCACATAAAGCACCCAAGTACACGCCCACATGGGCTTGTACTTGGTTGTACTTGGGTGCTTTATGTGAGAGGGCGTATGAGAGAAGCTCTCATATGGCGTATGATAGCCATTAATCCCATATATATATATATATGTATATATATATATATATGTATATATATATATATGTATATATATATATATGTCTTGGGTGATATCCCGTACTATGGCCAAATCAAGGCGTGGACTGACAGGCTATGGAAACTCAAGGGGGGTCTTCAGATTTACAGCAAGGAGAATAGGTTCTTTTATTTCTGTTTTGAAAAGGAGGAAGACTGCGAAGGTATTCTTCATGGGGGACCGTGGCTTTTTTATGGGCGTCTGGTAGTTCTGCAACGTTGGAGCCCACTAGTTAAGCATGACCGCGATTTTCTCACAGCCGTTCCTGTGTGGATTCAGCTACACAATCTTCCTCTACATATGTGGTCTAAGGATATCTTAAATAGGGTGGCGAGTGGAGTAGGTACACCCATTTGTTTAGATCGCGGTACTGCTAATTTGAGCAAAATCATGTACGCAAGATGTTTGGTTGAGGTAGAAGCAAGCAAACCATTGGCCCGAAATGTTATTTTGGAACTAGATGATGGATCAACCGTATTGGTGATGGTAAAATATGAAGGAGAGCCTCCCCGTTGTACTTCGTGCTCAAGTTTTGGCCATCTGAACACCCATTGCTCAATCAAGGAGAAGCTAAAAGAGCCCTCTTCGATCCAAAAACCAATTACGGAATCACTAACTGCTGTAGCCCAGGCTGAAGTTTTGACTGGGGAAGGATCAGGTAGCCCCAAACAAATTGCTGATGATCCTGTGTTGGTTGCTTTGATTGAAGAAGTAAATTTGGGGGCTCCTCAAAATACTGTAATGCATCAAAATCCTGAAATGACTGATATGGGGACTGGGGGAGTTATTTTGGGTGCTACTCAAAATGAGGAGATTACAGGGAAAATTGATGAGCATCCCCAAGAAATTTCGGCTGATCAAAATACTTTAATGCCGAGTCCTATATTACAGGACCCTGTAATTCTGCCGATCACACAGCCATCTGTTGAGATAGGTTCTCATCAATCTTTGGCCTCTCCATCAACTGCCGAATGTTTGAACCCCTGCTCATTATCTGCACCTACTGAAGCCGATTTGGAGGAGAGTACCTCTCAACCGCAGCTAGTTAAAGAACCATCTGAGTGGACTGTTGCGGTGCCAGAATGGACAGCTGAACATGTAGGCCTTAAAGCTTCTATTGCTAAACACAAGACAAAATCTGTTCCTACATCGCCAAAGTCTGCCAGGCGTAGCACTAGAATTGCAGGTAGCTCCTGCCCCCCCCACAATATTTAATTAATGTCTATTTTATTTTGGAATACAAGGGGTCTAAACAACCCTGTTCGTCGTGCTGACTTGAAACAAAAGTTAAGAAGTATCAGACCTTCTATTGTGTGCTTGCTTGAAACTAAGGTTGAGATTAATAATTCTGATAGAATTGTTAAATGCTTTGGTACGGATTGGCTAGTGTGGACAACAGGAACATATGTAAAGGAGGCAGGATAATTATTTTTTACCATACTTTGTTCTGGAAGTGTGTTCTTATTTCGGCTTCAGAGCAACACATCTCATGCATTGTATCCAATGCTGGGGGCCTAATCTTAGCCCTCACTGCTGTTTATGGGTTGAATTCAGCTAGCTCTAGAGTGCCGCTCTGGAATTATCTAGTAACGGACTCTGTTACTATTCGGTCTATGCCTTTGTTAGTTGGGGGCGATTTCAATTGCGTGCGAAGTTCTAATGAAAAGGTTGGAGGTAGATTGGTTGATTCTTTAGCTATTGACTCATTTAATGCAGCTATTTGCAATTGTGGTTTAACAGATTTGAAGAGCAAGGGGAACTTGTTCACTTGGAATAACAAACGTATTGGGTCGGAACGAATAGTTGCCCGTCTTGATCGTGCCTTGGCCAATGCTGCCTATTTCCAACTTCTTTCGAATTCTTTCAGTGAGTATTCGGATTCAGGAACTAGTGATCATAACCCGATGACTGTATATCTTCATCCTCAGATTATTCAAGCACCTCGTCCTTTCAGGTTCTTTAATTCGTGGGTCTCTTTACCTGGATTCCATGATTTGATCAATGCAATGTGGAATGCTAATTTTGTGGGATCGACAATGAAGAGGTTGGTTGATAAACTGAAATTGCTGAAACTTGAGCTTAAAAAATGGTCTTCGGTACAGAGGGAGAGGATCAATGTTAATTTGTGTAGAAGGAAACTGGAGGATATTCATAATGATCCAAGATTGATGTCTGATATCCATATTCAAAAATTAGAGAAAGTAGCGGCAAACAATCTTGCACTTGCTTTGGATGTGGAGGAAGCTGATTTGAGGCAAAAAAGCAGGCAGAATTGGATCACTTTAGGTGACAGGAACTCGAAATTCTTTTATACAGCAATGAAAACCCGCCTCAGTTACAATAGCCTCAGTCACCTGGTCGCTTCTACTGGTGATAGGAATGTGGCTATTACTAATCTATGAAAGGAGGCTCCTCAATACTACCATGATTTGTACAACCAAGGTAACTACTGCAATGTTTTCCCTTCTATTGTCCCGAAACGGAAACTTACCCCTGAGGCGGCAGATTGGATGGACAGAAATATTACATCTGAGGAGATTAAAATAGCTACTTACCAGATGGGAAAGGATAAGGCCCCAGGGCCTGACGGGTACAATGCTTTCTTTTATCAGAATTGCTGGGGTATTATTGGAAAGGACGTTACGGCAGCGGTTTCATCCTTCTTCGAATCAGGTCATATTCTTCGACAAATAAATCATACTTTTCTTACTCTGATTCCAAAGAATTCTAAGGCTACAGGGCTGGGAGACTATAGACCAATATCTTGCTGTAATGTAATCTACAAAATCATTAGCAAGGTGCTATGTAATAGGTTGAAGGTGGCCATTAGTGAATTAATCTCCCCTAATCAGTCTGCTTTCTTAAAGGACAGGTTGCTTGCTGACTGTACTCTTATTGCCCATGAACAAATCCGTGATTTCAGCAATCCTATGGGGGCTAGGGCATGCATTAAATTGGATATCTGTAAGGCATTTGATAGTGTCAATAGAAATTTTATCACTTACATGCTAAAACAGATGGGGTTCAGGGGCAGATTTATTTCTTGGATATCTAGTTGCATTAATACTCCTTCTTTTTTGGTGATAATTGATGGGGCACCAGAAGGGTTTTTCACTTCTACAAGGGGCTTAAGGCAAGGAGATCCACTGTCACCTTATCTTTTTGTGCTGATAATGGAAGCATTTTCTTTATTTATGGCAAAAGCGGAAACTATCCAATCTATTCAGCCTATGCAGCGATCGGGCTCTATTTCCCATCTTCTTTTTGCGGATGATCTTTTGGTGTTTTGTCGGGCGAATACCAAGTCATTCAGGGGTATTATGGACCTTCTCCACTCATTCAACCTATTCACAGGATTGCAGGTTAATTTGGAAAAGAGTTCAGCGATGTTTAGTAAGGGCACAAAAAATCCAAGGGACTTGGCTAATATGCTTGGAATTAGAATTGTTACTTCCATTACAACATATTTGGGTCTTCCCCTTTCTCCTAAGTATCCTAAAGCTTCAATGTTTGGACGGCTGATAGACAAGTGTAAAAAGAGACTCCATGGTTGGTCTT
The DNA here is from genome assembly GCA_030789695.1 of Scilla litardierei. Taxonomy (NCBI): domain Eukaryota; kingdom Viridiplantae; phylum Streptophyta; class Magnoliopsida; order Asparagales; family Asparagaceae; genus Scilla; species Scilla litardierei. Next base: position 113,331,135 of record CM061133.1, on the reverse strand, counting down.
CCTCATTATTATCCATTTCTGGCAAGATTGAACTTATACGCTCTGTGATCTATGGTATGGTAAGTTTTTGGATGCAAGCATATTGTCTTCCTAACACTGTTATTCAGGAAATTAATTCGGCTTGTAGGAAATTTATTTGGGGGAAACTACATACCTGGGCTTGGAAGGATCTTTGTACTCCAAAGAAAGAAGGAGGGGTAGGACTGAGGCAACTTAAAGATCTTAATGCAGCCTCTGGTGTCCGTCTTATTTGGCGATACATATTGACTAATTGTCTCTGGGCGAAATTGATGAGGAAAAATCATGGATCCGCCAATGGGTTCTACACTGCTATTCCAAGACCAACTGAATCAGGTACGTGGAAATTCCTTCTGAGAAATAGACCTATATCTCACAAGCTCATCAAACGCAAAGTCAGTGATGGTGCATCAACGTCCTTTTGGTTCGATAACTGGCTTTCTATTGGTCCTCTGTTCAAGCTTCAAAACCCTCCTTCTGGAACTAAATTTGCGGTGGTTCAGGATTATTGGGAAAACAATGGTTGGGCAAAAAAACTGGAACTCATTCCCCTAATGCAACATCTTCAAATTGTGAAACTGTGCCCAGGTCCTGACTCTTGGCTGTGGGCGGATGGAACTGGATTCAGTTTTCGCAAATCATGGGAGGGTGCCCGTACACCAGGTATTAATTTCCCCTACTATAAATTGATTTGGCATGGGTACCATGTGCCAAAGATGGCATTGTCTCTACTCCGGGCTTTCCGTAATAAGCTACCAACAAAAGACATTCTGTCAATATGGGATCCTGCATTGGATGATGCTTGCGTATTATGTGATTCTAAGAAGCCTGAAAGTATCAAGCATTTATTTTTTGAGTGTGATTATAGTAAGTACTTACTTGCTAGAATGTTGCTAAAGCTGGGATACAGAGGAGTTGTGCCTAACTCCCTTGAGGAAGCCGGAGATTTGATACTTTCTTCTTTCCAACCCAAGGATTGTGTGGGGATACTCGCTAAAGCGGCCCTTGCTACTATGGTCTGGCACCTTTGGAGGCAACGTAACATGAGGATTTTTGAGAAAAAAGAAGTTGGGAGGGTTACTCTCTTTGAGGAGATTGCTTCAGATGTTCGCATCATCCTTCGGAATGTCGAAAGAGACTTCTCTTCCCCTGATAATCCCTTTTCTTATTGGGGATTCCTTGATGCTGGTTAAATTGTAATTTTCGGGTATTTTTGTTTTTTTGACTTGATTTTCCTTTTTGGAGGTAGGCTGTAGAGGGTAACGGCGCTTGTGCCCTATCCCCTCTCTTCATACTTTCCGGGGAGGGGATTCGAGTTTGTAAATATGGATTTCTATCTGTTTATAATATAGTACTACATTACCGGTCAATATATATATATATATATATATGAATAATTAGTGAGAGTCTTTATTAGCTAACCGAAATGTACAATATACACAAAAGGAGAGTGCTGAATGTTAGAGAGAGGATAGGACCCAAGCGTCGTCACTCTCTACTAACAGTCAACCACCACCTACAAATGTGAACAAGGAAATAAAGCATAGGACCAAGAAACATGCTCCCCAGTCCTACAAAATAGAAATGAATAGCAGTTCATCCTGAATCTCTAAAGACCCAATTATCCATAGCGCGAATTGCTTCAGGCTCAATTGGGTCAAGATCACGTAGATTAATTCTGATGTCTGCTACGATATCCTCAAAGAGCATTGTCTTGGATTTTTGAGTATTCTCGAAAACTCTCCTATTCCTCTCCTTCCAAATATGCCACACAATTGCCGCCAATACCGATTTAGCGAGAATGCTGAGCGCATGTATATTGTCAAAGTGCAGCAAGTAGTAATCACCAACCTTAGAAAGCAAAGGGTCGATGGGGTCTGATACACCCAACTTGAGGAGACTCCTGATAAGAATATAACGAGAAAACTGACATTCGTAAAATAGATGATCTATAGTTTCCTCAGCCCCCGAATTGCACAACACATAAAGAGTGTCAGCAGTTTCCTCCCATTTCTTCCTCATCACCTTAGTTAACAGTTTGCCGCGAAAAGCTCTTAGTAGTGTAAGGTATTGCTTAGGAATGTGGCATTTAAACCAGACGAGATTTTTGTAAATAAATTTTGACCCCTGTTGCCTAGAACCATCCTAAGCATCTTTGAACCGGAATATCGGCCCAGGCGCCCATCTCCAAGAGTCTGCTAGTTCGCTGAAAGAAATTTGGGGGAGGAGGTGTCGTACTTCTGCAATTTCAATGTCATGTGACCATTCCCCTGTCGCCCAATATTCTCGTACCGCCTTCAAAGATGCACCATTGGGGACCGGATATATTCCACTAAGTGGCCCACAATCCAACCAATAATCATGCCAAAATAATGTAGCTCGCCCATCGTGCACTTCCCTCTTAATAAGCTTATTTGAATATTGTCTGCAGTGAAGCATGAACTTCCAAGTACCTGAGTCGGTAATATGGCCCTTTGTTGCAAAAAATTGGGTGATGTGTCTATAATTGTTACGCATATATTTTGCCCAAAGCCCATCTGTGGCAAGCATACTCCACGTCAATCTCACTCCTGATGCCAAACTGAGGTCAGGTAATAGTCTCATTCCGACACCTCCCTCGTCCTTAGGAGCACAAAGGTCACTCCATGCCCAAGTGCACGACGATCCCAGAACGAACTTCCTGCAGACCGAAGAGATAGCACGCAAAACTGATTTCAAAAAACGGTAGACTTGCATCCAAAAAGAGATCATACCATAGATTACTGATCTGACAAGCTCAATCCGACCAGCGATGGATAGTAAAGAGGAAGTCCAACCCATAAGTCTTTTCTTGCATTTATCAATCAGTCTGCTGAACATAGATGGTTTGGGGTATGAAGTAGAGAGAGGCAAACCAAGATATGTAGTAACAGTAGAACCAAGTTTAATACCAAGCAGGTTTGCCAGATCAAGGGGGTTCTTCATGCCTTTGCTGAAAAGAGAGGTGCTCTTGTCCCAATTAATGACCAGTCCCGAAAGATTAGCAAAATCAAGTAATAGTGATTTAAGACCATGAAAAGAATGCCTATTGGCCCGACAAAATAAAAGGAGATCATCAGCAAATAGTAGATGAGAGACTACACCCGAACGCCTCATAGGATGAATTTGGCGGGAGGCCATTGCAAGTTCAATTAGTAAAGAGAATGCCTCCATAGCAATAACAAAGAGATAAGGAGATAGAGGGTCCCCTTGCCTGAGACCTCTATTACCTTCAAAATATCCAACTGGTGAACCATTCACCATAACAGAAAAAGTTGGAGTGGAGATGCATTCTCTAATCCATATCAAGAACCTTCTGCTGAACCCCATACGATAAAGAATATAGTAAACAAACTCCCTGTTCACACTGTCAAAAGCCTTCCTCAAGTCTAGTTTAAGGCATGCTCTAGCCCCCATTGGGTTGCTAAAGTCGTGAATTTGTTCATGTGCTAGTAAAGCACTATCTGAAAGTAATCTACCCTTAAGAAAATCAGACTGGTTCGGGGAGATTAACTCATGGACTACAGATTTCAATCTATTGCAGATAATTTTGCTTATTGCTTTATACAAGACATTACAACAAGCGATGGGCCTATAATCACTCAAACTAGATGCATGGGACTTCTTTGGCACCAAAGTAAGATTGGTGTGATTTAGAGGATGCATAAGTGAACCAGAACGGAAAAAAGAATGTATTGCATCAGTAATGTCCGTACCTATCAAGCCCCAATTATGCTGATAGAAAAAACCATTAAATCCATCTGGTCCAGGGGATTTATCCACCCCTATTTGGAAAACAGCATCCTTGATCTCCTCAGTAGAAATACTTCTTTCCAACCAAGCAGAAGCATCAGGAGTTAGAATACGTTTAGTGACAAGCTTAGGAAACACATTCCAGTAAGAGTTCTGATTGTACAAATCTTCATAAAATTTAGAGGCTTCACTGCAAAGATCTTCAGAAGAAGTATTTGGGGTACCATGCGCATCAACCAGGTGACTCAAATTGTTATGGCATTGACGAATCTTAATCGCATTATAGAAAAATTTTGAGTTTTTATCCCCCAAGCAAAGCCAATCCTGCCTGCTTTTTTGCCGTAGTATAGATTCCTCCCCTCCTAGAAGCTTAGACAAGTTCAGCGATAGGTCAACTTCCTGATTTTGGAGTGCCAAATCATAGTTAATAGATGCCTGACTCCGGACATATGCAAGTTGAGACTTGCAAACCGATATATCATTATTAGCTGCTTGATGCTGGGCCCATTTCCGTAGTGCAACTTTAAGATTTTTAAGCTTGACAAAAACTCGATGCATAGCAGAATCTTCAATATCTTGGCTCCAAACATTCTCCACAACCTCCTGATATCCCTCCCAACTAGCCCAAGAATTAAAAAACTTAAATGGCTTAGGGTACGATTTTACCTTGGAATGCAGGTTGATTAGTAGGGGTGAGTGATCGCTAGTGTGAGGATCTAGATATTCCACAAAAGCCTGAGGAAGGATAGAAAGTAATTGGTGGTTGCAAAGTACTCTATCGAGTTTTGCAACAATACGACCTGCGCCCGATCGCCGATTACTCTAGCTCATTTGCCGCCCAACGCACTTCAGGTCAATTAAGGATCACTTATCAATGCAAGCATTAAATTCATCCAAGACAAGGGGGTCACACCGTCTACCACCAATCTTCTCTGCCGAATATATAATGCAGTTAAAATCTCCACCTACAAGCCAGGCCTGGCTTCCTGCCACAGAAGCATCAGATTCAAGTTGCCTCCAAAGAGAATTTTGCTCAGTTATGAAGTTGGAACCATAGACGGACGAAAGAATAAAGACAAGGCCTCCTTCATTGCGGCATCTCATGGAAATATGTTGGTTCGAGGAGGAGAGAACCGATGCCTGCCAAACAGAAGCATCGAGGGCAACCAGAATTCTCCCACCTAGGCCCATATCAAAGTTGTTAAAAACGAGCCAATTTTTGGGGAGACAAGCTCTCCATTTTTCATTCCTCACCTTAAGCTTAGTCTCCAATAGTATAACCACCGACGGTTTAATTGTAGCCAGTCTATCCCGCAGATCTCTATGCCTTACCGAGCTATTAAGCCCCCGTGTATTCCATACGAAAATACCCATTAAACAATAGATTGGTTAGGTTTGACCATAGCTCCTTCCTTCAGTCTAGAGCTTTTCCGAACGCCACTAACAGGAGCTGCATCACCCAATGACGTGACCTTCTTTTTGCCAGGCAAACTTGCTTCAGCTATTAGTTTGTGCTCTTGGAACACAGTATCCCATTCTGTATTCCTAATGGTCATCCCTTCAGCCTCCTCAGGAGACCCATCATCACCCGTCACTATTGTTTCCTTGCCACTTTTTCCAGTCTCAGCCGAACCAAGGTTACCCCCACATTCATCGGCGCGTTAGGGCAGCCCTCCTTCATTCCCGTTAGCACACCTACCTGGGATTTTAGCACAGGCTTCCCCCATGTTAGCAGGAACTCCATACACATCCTCATGAGACAAATTTTTCTCTGCCAGCACATGTGCAAGAGCAGCACCAACTGATCCCTGATAACGAACCGATTCAGCAGGCAAATGCGTTAACTCACTCTCATCCACAGTATGATCAGATGCTACAGTGCCCGCTACTTCCACATTGGAAGGCATTGCTGAAGTGTCACCATCGGAAGACGCCAATACCGCATCACCCGCCTCAAGATTTCCACTGCTAGTATAAGGTTGCACTGCATTTACTCGAGCTGGCATTTCCACATCCTGCTGCTTTCCATTTCCTTCCGCTATCCCAAATAATGTCGGTGGTTTGGAGAACAATGTACTGTCAACAGCAGGAGAGTTCTCAAGCACATGCTCAGAATGGGCCACACCAACATCGGTGCCTTGCCCCTCAAATACTAACCCAGGAAGAGTATTATTGCTAGTCTCCTGGCTGCTAACCCCATCGTCTTGTGGTCCAATATTCGATACAGACCCAGCGGCAGTAGGTGCCAAGATTCCTCCACATTTCAAAGACCTAGTTAAAGTTACCGGCCTCTCAAGCTGAGCTGCATCTGATTCACGTGCCAAAGCCGTAGAGCTGACCTTATCCCCAGTGGTAACAGTACCCACCGGAGGCAGTTGGATATCCACCTTTCGCTTGCTTACAAGATTCATTCCGTCCTTCATTTGGATTGAAGAGAGCTTAACTAAATCGGGACATTGTTGGTCAGCGTGACCAAAGCAGATACAATGGCTACACCGGGGAGGTTCACCTTCATATTTCACATCAACACTAATAATGTGCCCATCATCCATCTCAAGACCAATATTTTTAATCAAGGGCGTCTTGGCTTCAACTTCCACAAGGCAGCGTGCATAAGTCAACCTCTCTAGCTTTGTTGTTGCTCTATCAAGGCAGATTGGGGTTCCAACCACAGAAGCAGTGATATTTAAGATATCGAGCGTCCACATGTTAATTGGCAACCCAAAGAATTGGACCCAGACCGGGACAGATGCCAAGATGTCACGATCATGTCTCCAAGTAGTACTCCACCTCTGTAGGACGACTAGCCATCCATTAAAAAGCCATGGCCCTCCATGGAGATCTTTTCACAATCCTCGGCACACTCGAAACGAAAGTAGAAGTATCCATTCTCACGACTGAATATCTGAACCCCCTTCTTTAAACGCCACAATCGGTTTACCCAAGCACAGATCTGGCCATAGAATGGCACATCCCCTAGAACATAGCCTACCAACAAATTCTTCCACCGATCAGATCCCCTCGCTACCTGATCGCCCGATACTCTCCCTACCCGAATGCCATCCGAATTAAGGAGCGGTGGAACATACTTTATCATCAAAGATTCATCATATGAACGCATATTAGCGCATACATCTGACCAAGACAGTTTGGCCCCAGATGTATTAATCGACACAGAGAATTTGGGTCTCACAGGCAATCGATCAGTTACCTGATGTGCAGCTACAGGATCTCTACTATGCCGCAATCTTTGATCCTGGCGCTTGGAGCCTCTGAGGATAGCGCTTCTGACGGTAGTAACAGCTCCACTCCGAGTCGTCAAATTAACACCAGGTCCCCCCCAGAAGGTGGGATCTTACCCTTCAGCTTCCTTGAGACTGTCTGCCAACCACCCGCCTCTGACACACTCACCCCAGGGCCATTAGAAGAAGATGGTAGGCAACCTTGGTAAGGAAGAACACCCGATCCAAAAGTAACTGAGACACCCTCTTCCAAAACAACCTTCCCATGATCGACTGGATGTCTATCACCGCATTCACCAGGAAGAACACGCCCGCTGCCTCGGAGAACATTCCCACCGGCCAAAGGGACACGATCATCTTCCAGAGATACCCGAGGCGCCATCCCAACGTCGCCAGACACAGGATCGCCACCAGACACTCGAACGCCGCTAGGTCTTCCAGGGTCGATGCCATCCGATAGAGAACGACCGATGCCAGATTTAGCAATCCCGCCGCAAGGTTGAGCATCCCCGCCGCCATGGAGACGAAGCCCTCCAGGATCGCACGAAATCCCCTCTCCATGACATACATACATATATATATATATATACATACATACCTTTCAAAAAATAATAATATATATATGTATATATGTATGTATGTATGTATGTATGTATATGTATATGTATATGTATATGTATATGTATGTATATGTACTAGTCATAACCCGTACCCGCGGGCATGGTTCATTTAAGATTTTCTCCCGCGAAACCCAAAAAGCAGAAAAAGGGGATATCATCCGATATTTCGAACCAAAATATCGACCGAAATATCAGCCGATATCCGCAATATTCTCGATACGTGCCACAGATAGCAGAAACGCAACAAACCTATAAATATTGTATCAGTCAGGTAGCTTTTCCGTAATTGTGGCTGATATATATATTGGATATCGTTCTGATATTTAGAACACTACTCTCACCCAATACAAATTGCATTAAAAAGAGCATAAAGTGCTTCTTTTGCAAGATCAAAGTTCACCCTAAGATGGGATGTACCAAGTCTTATATATATATATACTAGTCATTACCCGTGCCCATAGGGCACGGTTTATTTAATGGCTGAGTTTTCTCCCCCACAAATTTCAAGTTCACCCAAATTTCAAGTTTTCCCATAAAATTTCAAGTTTCCCCCAAATTTAAGTTTTCCCCCAAAATTTAAGTCCCCCCAAAATTGTCATTACCACCTAGGACAAACTTGCCACGTAGGACAAAGCTTTGTCCTAGAAGGATAAGATTCAAAATCTTCATAGAACTGGAAAAAAAATGGCCGGAAGGGGTGAGAATAAAAAGTGTGGGTGTGTGTGTGGGGAGGGTCCATAGGCAAAAATACAAAAACCGGGATTGTACGTGCAAAATTCCCCACCTCCTCTTTTATCCCTCAAAATCGCCTCACTAATATTTTCTCTTATTCAATTTCCCTGTTTTATATAATAGATATCCAATTTCTCTTATCCAATTTCTCATGTCCAAATTCTCTTATCAATTTCTCTTGATAACATCCGTCTTTTATATAATAGATATCTCTTATCCAATTTCTCTTGTCCAATATCTCTTATCCAATTTCTCTTGATAACATCTCTCGTTTGTAATATAGATATCTCTTATCCAATTTCTCTTGATAACATCAATCTTATCCAATTTCTATTGTCCAATATCTCTTATTCAATTTCTCTTGATAACATCCCTCTTTTATAATATAGATATCTCTTATCCAATTTATCTTGTCCAATATCTCTAATCCAATTTCTCTTGATAACTCCCTCTTTTATAATATAGATATCTCTTATCCAATTTCGCATGTCCAATATCTCTTATCCAATTTCTCTTGATAACATCCCTCTTTTATAATATAGATATCTCTTATCCAATTTCTCTTTTCCAATATCTCTTATCCAATTTCTCTTGATAACATCCCTCTTTTATAATATAGATATCTCTTATCCAATTTCTCTTGATAACATCCCTCTCTTATAATATAGATATCTCTTATGCAATTTCTCTTGTCCAATATCTCTTATCCAATTTCTCTTGATAACATCCCTCTTTTATAATATAGATATCTCATATCCAATTTCTCTTTTCCAATATCTCTTATCCAATTTCTCTTGATAACATCCCTCTTTTATAATATAAATATCTCTTATCCAATTTCTCTTTTCCAATATCTCTTATCCAATTTCTCTTGATAACATCCCTCTTTTATAATAGAGATATCTCTTATCAATTTTCTCTTTTCCAATATCTCTTATCCAATTTCTCTTGATAACATCCCTCTTTTATAAGATAGATATCTCTTATCCAATTTCTCTTGATAACATCCCTCTCTTATACTATAGATATCTCTTATCCAATTTCTCTTTTCCAATATCTCTTATCCAATTTCTCTTGATAACATCCCTCTTTTATAATATAGATATCTCTTATCCAATTTCTCTTTTCCAATATCTCTTATCCAATTTCTCTTGATAACATCCCTCTTTTATAATATAGATATCTCTTATCCAATTTCTCTTTTCCAATATCTCTAATCCAATTTCTCTTGATAACATCCCTCTTTTATAATATAGATATCTCTTAACCAATTTCTCTTGTCCAATATCTCTTATCCAATTTCTCTTGATAACATCCCTCTTTTATAATATAGATATCTCTTATCCAATTTCTCATGTCCAATATCTCTTATCCAATTTCTCTTGATAACATCCCTCTTTTATAATATAGATATCTCTTATCCAATTTCTCTTAAGAACATCCCTCTCTTATAATATAGATATCTCTTATCCAATTTCTCTTTTCCAATATCTCTTATCCAATTTCTCTTGATAACATCCCTCTTTTATAATATAGATATCTCTTATCCAATTTCTCTTTTCCAATATCTCTTATCCAATTTCTCTTGATAACATCCCTCTTTTATAATATAGATATCTTTTATCCAATTTCTCTTTTCCAATATCTCTTATCCAATTTCTTTTGATAACATCCCTCTTTTATAATATAGATATCTCTTATCCAATTTCTCTTGATAACATCCCTCTTTTATAATATAGATATCTCTTATCCAATTTCTCATGTCGAATATCTCTTATCCAATTTCTCTTGATAACATCCCTCTTTTATAATATAGATATCTCTTATCCAATTTCTCTTTTCCAATATCTCTTATCCAATTTCTCTTGATTACATCCCTCTTTTATAATATAGATATCTAGTATCCAATTTTTCTTTTCCAATATCTCTTATCCAATTTCTCTTGATAACATCCCTCTTTTATAATATATATATCTCTTATCCAATTTCTCTTTTCCAATATCGCTTATCCAATTTCTCTTGATAACATCCCTCTTTTATAATATAGATATCTCTTATCCAATTTCTCTTGATAACATCCCTCTCTTATAATATAGATATCTCTTATCCAATTTCTCTTGTCCAATATATCTTATCCAATTTCTCTTGATAACATCCCTCTCTAATAATATAGATATCTCTTATCCAATTTCTCTTGTCCAATATCTCTTATCCAATTTCTCTTGATAACATCCCTCTTTTATAATATAGATATCTCTTATCCAATTTCTCATGTCCAATATCTCTTATCCAATTTCTCTTGATAACATCCCTCTTTTATAATATAGATATCTCTTATCCAATTTCTCTTGATAACATCCCTCTCTTATAATATAGATATCTCTTATCCAATTTCTCTTGTCCAATATCTCTTATCCAATTTCTCTTGATAACATCTCTCTTTTATAATATAGATATCTCTTATCCAATTTCTCTTTTCCAATATCTCTTATCCAATTTCTCTTGATAACATCCCTCTTTTCTAATATAGATATCTCTTATCCACTTTCTCTTGATAACATCCCTCTCTTATAATATAGATATCTCTTATCCAATTTCTCTTGTCCAATATCTCTTATCCAATTTCTCTTGATAACATCCCTCTTTTATAATATAGATATCTCTTATCCAATTTCTCTTTTCCAATATCTCTTATCCAATTTCTCTTGATAACATCCCTCTTTTATAATGTAGATATCTCTTATCCAATATCTCTTTTCCAATATCTTTTATCCAATTTCTCTTGATAACATCTCTCTTTTATAATATAGATATCTCTTATCCAATTTCTCTTGATAACATCCCTCTCTTATAATATAGATATCTCTTATCCAATTTCTCTAGTCCAATATCTCTTATCCAATTTCTCTCGATAACAACCCTCTTTTATAATATAGATATCTCTTATCCAATTTCTCTTTTCCAATATCTCTTATCCAATTTCTCTTGATAACATCCCTCTTTTATAATATAGATATCTGTTATCCAATTTCTCTTTTCCAATATCTCTTATCCAATTTCTCTTGATAACATCCCTCTTTTATAATATAGATATCTCTTATCCAATTTCTCATGTCCAATATCTCTTATCCAATTTCTCTTGATAACATCCCTCTTTTATAATATAGATATCTCTTATCCAATTTCTCATGTCCAATATCTCTTATCCAATATCTCTTGATAACATCCCCCTTATATTATATATATATATATATATATATATATATATATATATATATATATATATATATATATATATATATATATATATATATATATGTGGCAATCTTCCATTGCGAAAAAATGGTGCGAAAGCCCGTACGAAAACATTTTTTTTATTTTTTTGAAATTTTTTTTTTCAAAATTTTTTTTTTGATGTTTAATCCATACAAATATATACCCCAGGGAAAATAATGGGTGAACCCGTTGAGCATTAGAGCACACATCCACCAGTTACAAATTTAACGGTCTCAAAACGTGCGAATTTGATGAAATGCCTTGATCGAAGGCCAAATGATATTATTTCTCAACCATTATTTTTTGAGGGGTGTATAACAACATATGATGAGGGTGGAAAAAAGAATTTTTGAAAAAAAAATTTCAAAAAAAAGATAAAAAAAATTTCGCACCGTGCGAAATTTTCTCATTTGAAAATTTTCATATATATATATATATATATATATATATGTATGTATGTATATATATATATGTAAGTATGTATATATATGTATGTATGTATGTATGTATGTATGTATGTATGTATGTATGTAAATATATATGTGTGTGTGTGTGTGTGTGTGTGTGTGTGCGTGCGTGTATGTATGTATATGTATATGTACTAGTGATCGAGCCGGAATCAACACCGAGACGATGTCGTTTACCGCAAGCGCACGGTATATATGTGTACTAGTCATAACCCGTGCCTGCAGGCACGGTTCATTTAAGATTTTCCCCCGTGAAATCTTTGTTCCCCAAAAAATTATTTTCACAGCCAAAATTTAAAAGAACAACAAATTAGCATAAAAATATTTAGCGGTATGGGCACCTTCGACGCAGAACAACAAATACGATGCATGCGCTTTTGGCGTGAATCAACAAATTTGACGTGGGCACATTCAACGCGGAACAACAAATTCGGCGTGGGCGCCTTCGACATGGAACAACGCGTGAGCACCTTTGGTGCAGAACAACAAATTCGATGCAGGCGAGGAACAACAAATTCGGCGCGAACAACAAATTAGCGTAAAAAATTTAGCCGAACAATGCGCGAGCGCATTCAGCGTGGAACAACAAATTCGACGCAGACACCAAATAGCAGAACAATGAGCGAGCGCATTCAGCACGGAACAACAAATTCGGCCCGGACGTCTTTGGCGCGAAACAACAAATTAGCGTAAAAAATTGTGCGTGTGTTGGCACAGAACAACACGCGAGCGCATTCGGTGCGAAACAACAAATTCGACGCGTGCGCCTTTGGCGCTGAACAACAAATTAGCGTAAAAAAATTTAGTGGACGTCCTCGACGCGGAACAACAAAACTCAGGGTTTTTTTCGGTGATGGGTGTTGGCGCCTTCGGTGCAGAGCAACAAACATCAGAGTATTTTTCGGTGACCGTATTAACTTAAATTTTTTACGCTAGTTTGTCGTTCAGCAAAATTTTTTTACGCAAATTTTTTTACTTTGTTTAATTTAATTGATCATGTTTCTCCACAATTTTTACCTAGACACTTTTAATTTCAAAGTTTTGGTTCCCAAGACACTTTCCCCCAAATTTAATCTCCACAATATTTTCCAATACACTTTTAATTTCAAAGTTTTTGTTCCCAAGACACTTTTTTCCCCATAATTTAAGTTTTCCCACTAAAATTTTCACAAAATCCAATCTCCACCCTTGATTTACTAAGATTAAATCACAGCCACTCTTTATCTTGTCCTAATCAGCCCTAGAATTCAAAAATGTTGTCAAATGTATTATATATATAGTCATAACCCATGCCCAAAGGCACGGTTCATTTAAGATTTTCCCCCACGAAATCTTTGTTCTCCAAAAAATTATTTCCACAGCCAAAATTGCACGGAACAACAAATTAGCGTAAAAATATTTAGCGCCACGGGCGCCTTTGGTGTGGGTGCATTCGACGCGGAATAATAAATTCGGCACAGGCGCCTTCCACGCTGAACAACAAATTCGGCACGGGCGCCTTCCACGCTGAACAACAAATTTGGCGTAGAACAACAAATTCGACGCGGGCGCCTTTGGCACGAAACAACAAATTCGACGTAGAACCACAAATTATTTTCTCCAACGAAATATTTGTTCCCCAAAAAATTATTTCCACTACCAAAATTACGCAAAACAACAATTGGCGTAAAAATATTATGCGGCACGGACGCCGTCAGCGTGGAACAAAAAATTCAACGCGGGCGCCGTCGACACGGAACAAAAAATTCGGCGCGGGCGCCTTCGACACGAAACAACAAATTCGACGCAGGTGCCTTCGACACGGGACAACAAATTCGACGCGGGCGCCTTCAGCGTGGAACAACAAATTCGGCGTGGACGCCTATGGCACGGAACAACAAATTAGCATAAAAGCGCCTTCAAACACGTTTCATTAAAGATATCTCCTCAAAATATTTGTTCTCCTAGAAATTATTCCCCCCTCCAAAATTTAAACGGACAAAAATTTAGCTTCGACATGGGGCTTTCCTCCGTGTACTATGTGCACGGGTTATTTCTAGTGATATTCCATTGAATGCATTTATAGAGATAGTTCATTTCTATAATTGTTTGAGCAATTGATTCCATGTGCCTTTGGTGTCTTATGCGATGGACTAAAAATTAGGCAGTGATCGGTAGCTTTAGCAAAGACAGCTATGATTTGCATGTACTGCAAACGCTGCAATTCGACACTTGATGAGCCCTCACTTAGGTATTGGGCTCATGTTGCTAAATCCTCGATCATTGCATGTGACTGCAAGATTGGCCGGGGCCTTGGCACTCATGGTTGCAGATGTCCGAGGTACGCAAGCTACTTGATGAGAGGGAGAATGATTTTGGTATCTTGGAGAGACGGTTCGGCAAGAAGTGAGCTATGGATTTTTTGGAGCATGATAAAAGAAAATGCTAGGTGGTACTCATTTTCAAAAAAAAATTTGTATTTTGCCCGTATATGTTTTTGTTAATGTGAGTATATGCTTCTGTTAATGGGCGCAGACTCCTTATTGTAACTTCAAAAAAAATATTTCAACCACTTTTATAAGCATATTCTTCTTCGATCTTAATTACTTGAATGCAGCAAAATTGAGTTCTAGAAATAAGACGCACTCCACAAAAGAAACTTGAAACTACATTAACATTTGACTGAATTCAGCTCTCTCTGGAATCCGATAACTCAATAATATTCTATACAAATGAAAATTTGTTAACTCGTCGCTTTTGCTCCAGAAACATTGCTTGCATTGAAGAACAACCTGCCAGTGGACTTCTCAAATTTCTTTTAAGTTTTGACCCAACTCAATCCCCAAAGCAGCTCTCCAGATCAAAACCATGCACATGAGCAGCTACCATGATCCTTCGGCCATCGAAGATGTCGAGCTCTTCGCCAAGCAATGGAGGATTGCGTCAGCGTGCGTGCTGGCCTTTCTAGGAATCATGTCCCTCATCTTGTGCTATTACGTATGCCACCTCTGCTCTCAAGGGCAATGTGACGGTAGGATAATGGCGGCCGTCGACGCTGGCGAAGTGATGCGCTGATAGGCTCAAACTCGAGGTGCTTGAAGCGTTGGAAATCTTTGTATATGACGCATCGTTAAGGGGTTGAGAAGAGAAGTGAGCTGTGGATTTTTCATATTAAAGGATAGAGTAAGAATTTTTCACAGCCTTGATAGAGAAATAAATAATTGCAATTTAAGAACTAAAATGTAAAATTTAGACATCTAGCTTAAATAGATATAGAATAAACAATGAAAAAGGAGAGAAAAACATTGCGCCAAGAATCTCCTCCTCATGGTGCACGAGGAACATGGTGCACATGGTGACATGCATCTGGGTCTGACTTCGTATGCATCATCTCCTTGCTTTGTTTACTTCCTTCCTCATAGATCAAATAAATTCACATAAGAACGAATGTCGATACAAATACAAATACATAATTAGCTACCACAATGTCCATGTATATATACATATACAGGTGCTATAACCAGGAGCTAGCAAGTATATTTACAGGAAGAGCATGGAAAGAGAGAGAAGTAAAAAAATAATTGGGGTTTAAATGTTATGAGGGGTAAAAAATGATAATTGACTCCTTTGTAATTGCTTTAGATATTGGTCTAGACGGGAGTGATTATTCACGAGAATATACCATAACGCTACTTCTCCCATCTAAAATGTATCCAGAGAGTAAGGGAGACTAATAAGCCCACACAGTTTTCTTCAAAGAAATGCAGGATAAAAATATGAAAATTAGAAAGTACATAACTGGATTTTATTTCATTTTATGTTAACCTCTACATGCATTTCTTTTAATGATTTTCACAAATGAGGATTTAGGAATCCGAAGACACTAAGACCTTTCACGCTGGAATAGAGGGACATCTGATTGCCTTCGAGTTTAAGACATAACCTAGATATTAAGCTCCCAGTCAAAAAGGACCCTGCTTCAATGGCTTCTTAGAGTTCCTAATTATAGTTCTTAATTATAGAAGTTAAAGACAACAACCACTAATTTCCTAGATTGGGTTTAAGAGGGGGGAGATTAAAATCTGCTTGTAAACAAATGATCCAGAAATTTAACACATATAGCTTATGGTTCAAGGGAATTACAATGGGATTATCAATTTATCAAAATTCAAGCATAGCAAATGTAAAGTAATATTCTTCAACCTGCATAACTAACCCATGTAATGGAAACGTCATAACTAACCCATGTGGAGATGGCCTGGATATTTGTGCTCTTTGGAGTAAATGAACTGAGAAAATGTATGTGCTATGGCAATTTGTTTATTTGGAATTTCAAAATCTTTTAATATTTATAAGGCAAAAATTAAAGATGGTAAGCTTGTATACTAACGAACGTTTTGTTGTATAAAGGAAAGATAATGATGGCATTAAAAAGCTTTTAATGGTGGTAATATAACAGTTCCAACAAATAGCTAGCCATATAAAAATTCCAGTTTGGGAGTCATGAACCCCTCTTATGATCTAAATTGAGTTGAAAGTACATCCTAGTACAGGCTCACTCAGGATTATCTTGAGGCAGAGATTGCAAGATTTATTTATTGGATGTCTTATCTTTCTGATAATCATTTGCTACTTGGCGGGGACACACACACACACACACACAGAGGGAGAGAGAGAATGTAATAGGTGTTGGATGAGATTGATTACAGTTTGATTATTAACGATATTAGTTGCATTCAATGTAATAGGTGTTGGCTGGGATTGATCACAGTTTGATTATTAACGATATTAGTTGCATTCATCATTAAATAATGGAAATTATGGGTTGAAATGGACTCATTAATTTATGAAATCCGAGTGTTATTGTTTTCTAACAGTAAATAAGATCAGAAATGCCATAGAAACAAATTGCCATAGCACATACATTTTCTCAGTTCATTTACTCCAAAGAGCATAAATATCCAGGCCGTTTCCATTACATGGGTTAGTTATGCAGTTTTAACTTATAAAGAAAACTGAGAACCGACATCTACATATACTGGTGTCATTCTAATGTTTTTTTCTGACATCATTGAAATTCTTAGAAAAATTCTTAGAACTGGCGCCTTGTAGCCATTATTATAATGTTTTGTAACTTATAAAGAAAAAAATCGGAAAGAACAACAATAAAGGCACGGTTTTGAATTGATAAGAATTATTAGAATTCTTCAAAAATAAGGTATAATTGTATGACATACTAAAAAATGATCAACAGAAAGAAAGAAAGAGCAGAAGAAATGAAAAATACCAGGGGAGCACCAGAACACCGACGTCCTTGTAGCCGCACACCTTGCACTTCCTCCGACGCCCCTCAGCCATTGTCGCCGTCTTAGCGGTGCCGTCAGTCCTTTCCTCATCCCCTTCGAAGCAGCCTGAATGAGCGTCGTCGACAGTAAATTTGACAACATCTGCATTGAATGTATACTTGTCATATTTCTTATGAAAAATAAATGAAGACTAAACATGGCAGTAAATTTAAGATGTCGATCATTACCAGCCAACAATTACTTCTTTCGGATTCACCTTTTGATGTGATGTAAACATGTTGTGGTGGTATTCAATATCCAGTGCAACCTGTAGACGTGTAAACATGTTTGTTGATAAATCTATGCACAAACCTCAGCGTAAGCATTATTTGACAGTCTCTGCTCAACAACTATAGTTTGGTGACATATTATTCTCCATTTACAACACCTCTCATCATCGTCACCATATCATTCACCCCAAAAAATTTGCGGCCAGCTTTTGTGGACTCCATTTACAACACTACCTTCCTTCAAACCCACAAATGCACTCAACATGTAATGAAAGGCATCCTCTAATTATCTGCAACTTGGAAACATGTATAAGAAAATGCATCAAATTTGTATAGCATGAGAAGCGATGTTAAATTATTACACAGAAACAGTATGCAGCTAGCAGGATCAGCAAGCAATAGCATATGTAAGTCTAAAAGACAGAATTTGAAATAATAAAACAATGGAAAAGACCGATGGAACATTCACACTGGATATTGATTCAAAGACACAATTTTTTATGCCATTCTGATGAAAATACGGTGATGTTCAACTTCCTTCAAAACTTCCTTAACTGTCACATCAAGAATTCAAGAAACAACATGATCTCGACTGTAGTATACAAATCCATGAGGGATTTTGAAATGATTGTGTAACTGGTTCCACATTCATAAACATATATACATATAAAAAATTTCAGTAAAACTGCAGAAAATGAATGTTTCTCTGAAGTAAGGAATTTCAGAACAGAAAGTAAGTATATATGATTAAAGACATAATGTTAAGTTAAATGCACAACACTGTGACAAAAAACCATCATAAATGACAGCTTGAGATAAACAAAAACGATCGAATCGAATGAAACATGGATTCAAGCATCAAATAATAAAAAAGGTAGAATCAGAGGCTCACTATACTCGTCCTCGACATGGAAGTTGAAGATATGGCCATCGTAGTTGAGATGAACATAAAGTTGTTGGAGATTTTTTGATAACTTACTTGTTCTCATTATTATTATCATCAATCCCATTATCACTATTCTCAACAACCCCATTATCACTACTTCCCTTGGCATCTTCAATGATCTCAACCACTGAATCTTTCTCTTCGTCCTCCTCCTCTTTCATCTCTTCTTCACTTAACAGTAGCATCTCTTCCTGCATCGACCAACACTTAACACTTCCACCCATCAGATAAATGGTACTAAACAAACTAATTAAGAAACAAATTAGCAACAAATATAGTGGCTGCTATAGTTATTGGTATGGCTATATACCTTCAGACCATCGACTGACTGAACCATTCATGCCTGCCATCTCTGTCTCCAATTCTATATTCCTCTTCAGAAGTTCTATATTCCTCTTCAGAAGTTCTATATTCCTCTTCAGCAACCTCTCGTAATTCTCATATTGAAGCCAATACCATGAAGAATAGATAAGCATCTACAATAATTACAGCACAAAATTAAATGAGGTCAAATAAGCAATCATCTAAACATTCATGCCTCAAGTATAGGCTATGTTTATGTACCTTCAACCCTTGAAAAGAGTTATTCATCTCTTCCATCTCCGTTTCTAGTTTAATATTCCCTTTCAGCAACTTTTCATAATTCTCCTGTTAGTCAAAAAATTAAACATGCAAAGTATTTAATACTGCATGTGTAATTCTGAACTAAATTAAATAAGAAATCATCAGAATGTTGGCACCTCAAGCATTGGCAAACTATTTATCGATGTATTACTTATTTGTAATTAAGTGCCATAACAGCAATCTAATAAAGATGTTCTATTATTCTATTTGTAATAAGTGAATGTCCTGATCATAAAAGTAGTCAAATGAGGAAAAATGATTGTTATAACAAAAATGCATCTAACTATGAAATCAGTACCTGATCCGATGATTCGCTATGGGGAACAGCGTAGGAGTTCTTCATGTCGACGGTGCTGGCAAATTAAAAGACAGGTTGGAACAAACAACATCATCTATTCGCAGATAGAATACAAAAAATTTTATGAACCAATATAGTGCCTTGATGGTTTCCAGAGCACTTCAACCAAGCTTAAAATTTCATCCAGGAATTCCGTCGAGCACTTGGCATGCGTAGCAGATGGTGTGCATGGAGACTCTGAGTGTTCCACATTTTGCTAAAATCCTTGTGACAATTGAGTTGTAGCCACTGGAACAACATGAGATATATTTGCCCACGATTTGTTGAATCTCAGTGAGTGAAGCTGGAACACTGTTGCTGGAACACTCGCAAACTGAACTTGTGATAATTCTTCAACCATGACTTGAACTTATGGAATAAAATTCTTCAACCATTCATCGTTAGCACTAAATGCCTGCAAATGGAAATTGGATAACTGAACTTATAGAATGGAACTTCTGCAACCTTTCATTGTCAGCACTTGAACTTGAGCTTTTGAACAAAAATTTGAACTTGAACTTGAACTTGGAAGGGAAATTCTTCAAACATTTTGCAACTGAACTTGTGAACAAAAATTAAAAATCAAATTAAAAAGAAAGGAAAGAATACATGGAAGATCAGCGTCAGCACTCCCAGCAGCAGTTGAGACAGGGAGGGGGCGGGTTGCCATGACTGATTGTGTTTCCTTCGCAGCTAATGCCATGACTTTTCTTGATTAATCAGTATGCATGAGCGGAAAAAAATTATGGAATGAGGTTTTTTGTGGGGATAGGGGCGTCGCGGGTTGGGGGGTAGGTTTTTTGTGGGCTGAGGTTTTTTGTGGGGAGACGAAGAGGGACGCCATGGCGATGAGCAGTCGGAGAGGCTCAGGTTGAGGAGTGACATCACAAAATCCATTGTTGGCTGCCGCTTCTGCTGCTGCTGGGCATGTTGGGTTTTCGTGCAGGCAAGCAGTGGGTTTTGGGGGCTGTGGGGCTGCGCGAGAGGGGGGCTGTGGGGTTTTTTGAGGGCAGTGGTTTTTGGGCCCCAAAAGTCTTGTTTTCAAATTTTCAAAATTTCAAAAATTTGAATCAAAATTTCAATTTTCAAATGTTTTCCCACAAATTTTCCTTTTAAACTTATCCTAGTCAGCTGATGTAGTTTGTCCCAGTCAGCAATTCTTTGTCCACGTAGGTCAAACCTTGCCACATAGGATAAGATTCAAAAAATGCTCTCTTTTATAGAATAGATGTATATACATATACATATGTACATGTAAATGTATATATACATATACATATAGATACATACATACATACATACATACATACATATATACATGTGTGTGTGTGTGTGTGTGTGTGTGTGTGTGTATGTATATGTATATGTACTAGTGATCGAGCTGGAATCAACTCCGAGACGATGTCGTTTACCGCAAGCGCACAGTATAGTGACAAGCAGGCACGGGGAAGCGGTGCAATGCTACCTATCTACTCCTAGGTTGAGTTAGACTTGCGAGTTTATTAGTGGGTGTAGATTGTGGAGTGTCGTGATGATGATGGATGCGAAAGTCGTGTCACTTGATATCACAAACAAGTGATTCCACACAGTATAAAAGAATAAAATATAAAAAGGTTAGGGCTTTAGGACTCGCCACTAGGACCATCGGATGTCGACGCTAGGCTAGGACTCTTACGTTGCATTGGTTTAATTTTGGATTTGTAGCATCTAGAAAGTGAGTTCATGCATCTGGGCATCATGAATATAACGTATCGCATTGACCCCACTCTTGCAATAGACGCATACGATACGTGCATTAAGGATCTACAATAATCTCACCACTCTTGTGGTTCGAATGCTCTCAACTCGTACCACTCTCGTGGGTTAGATCTTCGAGATATTTTGGTGGCTGTTATTGATGCAATGGCGGTATCCGTCAATTATTTATATAGTTCATTAGTGGATCCCCTCAAGGCACGAGCCGGGCATGGTCACATGCCTCGGTTGAATCCACTAACTCCCTAATTAAATCTGTAGGATATTCTGTCACGACCCGCTTCCCTAAAATGGAGGCGAGGTGAGACGAGGCCCGCTCAGGCTTGGAGCTGTGAGGCTCCAGCCTGTAAAGCGTCTGGAATAAACACGCAGGTCCCTGTAATGTGATACGGAACAAAGATAACAATAATAGAAAGAGACGGATAATAATAAATTATAATCTCAAAGTCCAGATAAAGTTCAACAACCACAGAAATGCCACCAGACAAACAAAAAGAGTCTGAAAGCAAATGCCCAGTATGGCCAACAAGGAAACAACTAACAAAAAGGTGCTACTCACCGACAAACAACAACAACTAAAGGAAGAACTGTGAAGGAACACTAGGACTGGTCACCGGTGTCCTCGTACTCCACGTCAGCAACAGAATCGGGCACGAACTCCACGAACTCGTCGCCCTCAACAGCAATCTCTGGCTCAGCAACTAACATGCGTCACCCAAAGAGAAGGGGCACATGTCAGCAAAGTCTACAAGACTTTGTGCAATGAAACTAAAGACAAGTAGAAAAACCTAGCAGTTCTAGAGTATAATATGACATGACATTTTATGCAATAAGAGCAGCAAGTAAAGTAAACAGCAGTTTTAACATGACATGAATTATAGCATGACAGGTGAGTATGGCATGGAAACGATTAACATGGCATGGTACATGTAACATTCACAAGGACAAGGACAAGTATGTAAAGCACGTCGTGCACAGAGATTCCGCCCTTTGGCTAGAGTGGCTATACAGGCCAACTCTTACGCTCAAGTGACCGTTTTTCCCTACCCCTCCACGTGTATCGAGCCAGGGCTTTACCCCCGAACATGGAATGCTCGCTTCTGGATCACGAGCCAGGAAGTTTTTTTAACAAGTATGGCGTAGGGTTATGCCCGCATAGCAGGTGCCTAGCCGAAAACACGGAAACACGGATTGTACATGTATTTGGTAGCGTGTGCTACGATGCAACATACAAATCAAATGGCATGTAAAGAATGCAATGCATGGAAGATACTCAATTTAAATTGCGTACCATTAAAGAAATTAAACGTGACAGGCAAATGCATGACATGACATGACAAGGCAATTCTAGCTTCGTTGTCAAGCTAGAACTTGGAAATTGCGCCTAGACCGCTATCATTTCACGGTCTAGTCTCTTTCACGCTAAAACGAGGTAATGGCCTAAAACATGGCCTAAAACGAGGTTGGCAAGTTTCACTTGCCTGATACCGAGGTTGTTGATCGTCGAGTCTCAAGATCGCTATTCTACTAGAATTGGGTTCACTGTTATGGCAAAACAGGAAATTAGAATCGAAAGCTAATCCGGATTTGTATTGGAATCCTATAACGTCTAGTAATCCATTTTTATTAGGCTTTTCTAAATTATAGTGTGGGTTATGAGAATTTAAGGGTAGATTCACTAACCGTTTATGAAGCTAAGATCGAGACGCCTACGGATCTGCAAGTAGGAGAAGTTCTCGCTGGATTCCGGATTGCCGTCGCCAAATCAGATCTAGCACGGCAACAGAAAAAAGCGATACCGGGAACTACGGTTGAAAGGAATTCCTCGCAGCGGCAAAACAACAGATCTGGATATGGGAGATTGTGGGGAAAATCTGGAGCAACAGGAGAATTTTGGGTTTTCGGGGTCGTCCGGCGGCCTACGGGGTGGTGCCGGTGCAATGGAAGGTGAGATGGAGCACGGGAGGAAGAAGAATGGCAAGAGGAAGGTTGAGGGATGATTGGGAAAGAAGATCGGCTAAGAAAAGTGAAGAAAGAATAGAAAACGCATAGGGTTTAAATAGAAAGAAATAGCGGCAGATACGACTTAACCTAGGGTTTTGGGGCAACTAGTCGGTCAGTGAAGAGTGGTCGACCGACTAGTTTGGGAACTAGTCGGTCGGTCGTCCAACTGAGACCGACTAAAAGGCAAACAGTGAACAGGGTCTGTACAAGGTAGACAGATGTAGTCGGTCTGTGAAGACTCGTCAACCGACTAGTTTGGGAACTAGTCGGTCGGTGAATGTTCATAGACCGACTAAGGGTCGAATAAGGTAAACAATAAGTACTGACAGTTAGTCGATCTGAGAAGAAACTCTAACCGACTAGTTTCACAACTAGTCGGTTGATAGATGTTCTTTGACCGACTAACTGCAAACAGTAAATCGGCTGTACAGAAGAACTCAGAATTAGTCGGTCTAAGAACAAGTTCTAACCGACTAGTTTGGCAACTAGTCGGTCGAAGGATGTGCTTAGACCGACTAAGCGTAAACAGTAACTCAGCTGAAACTATTAAGATGAACTAGTCGGTTCCTGAAGGGTTGCCGACCGACTAGATTGCAATCTAGTCGGTTGGTTCTCCTTCATGAACCAACTAAGATGCACCAAAAGTGCCGAAACGAAGCGCGAAGCTCCGGGAAGATTCATATGGCCTCTAGGATCACTCTAGCTCTAAGATACGGCCAAGATGAAGTTCATCGTAAGAACGTCCGACAGGGGAAAGCACACAAGGAGAGAACATCAAAAATTTATATATAATACTCATTACAAAAACCGGTCGTTACATCCTCCCCATCTAAAGAAAATTTCTGTCCTCGGAATTTCCTAACACTCACGTATCAGGGAACAAAAGTGGGTAACGCTCTCTCATCTCATCTTCTCTCTCCCAAGTAGACTCTCCTGGCGAGCCGTGTCGCCACATCACCCTAACAAGATCGACGGTCTTGTTCCGAAGTGACTAATGACGCCTGTCCAAAATCTGCACTGGGTGCTGGTTATACGTCAGATCGGGGCGAACTGTGATCTCCGAGAAATCCACAGCATGAGATGGATCGCTGATGTACCGACGAAGCTGCGACACATGTAAGACATCGTGAACTCCTTCCAAAGATGGCGGCAAGGCTAAGCGGTAGGTGTAATGAACCCAAAATTCATATACTGGTATTAATACACATTCTTGGACGTATATATATGCGTATAAATTTTTGGGAGTCCTTGTGTATTTTATTTAATTTTGTCACGCTAAAATAATTATTTTTAAATAATTTGTTTGACATGATTTTATTAAATGAAATATTTGGGTGGAATACTAATGTATTGCATGTGTATTAAGTGTGTATAATTATTTTCCTAAAAGACAAATCCTAATTTTACCTAAGTGATACCTCACCCTTTGATGTGTCAATAGCTCCTTGATCCTTACCTAACCCAAGGCTTGGTGGCATGCTTAGAGAATTTTAGGGAGATGAGGTGGCTACTCTAGAAATTAGAGAGAATCTTTTATTCACTCCCTCTCTTCCCAAAGATCAGACCGAATTCATCCCTTCCCGTTGCTCTCTCTTAGACATTAGGGGGACTGAGCATCTATAAGGCTACGTCGCCCTCACTATGCATACTCCTGTAGCATCCATGTCTTCATTTGGGTTCTGTTGCTCATTCTGGGAGCTTATGAAGGAGAAGAGAAGGAGAAGGAGAAGGATTTGAAGAAGGAGGAGCCATAGGGATTTGGGTTACCCCCTTGTCTCTCATCACATCTAAGGTAGGATTCCATCTCCAACTAGTATTAGAGTTGCATGCTTAGTTTTATGGTTGTTGTTGTTGTGGTTTTACCTTTTCTTATGTTAATCCTGAGTTTTGTACGGTTGTGTGCGGTGAGCAATCCTGAGTTTTGTATGGTTGTGCGCGGTGAGTAATCCTGAGATGTGTATGGTTGTGCGCGGTGAGCAATTCTGAGATTTGTATGGTTGTGCGCGGTGAGCAATCCTGAGATTTGTATGGTTGTGTGCGGTGAGCAATCCTGAGTTTTGGGTGGTTTTGTGCGGTGAGCAATTCTGGACAGATTTACATGCTGATTGTTTTGCTTAGTCCTCCCAATCTAGAATTGAGTTTGCTCTGAAATTTTTATGGCTTAAATATTGGACTGTTATCTATAACTTTCATGTTGTGACCTTTTACCAATTCGAACTGGAAATATGAGTAAAAATTCCATCTTTACAACATGTCGGCATTTCATCCAGTCTGGACACAGTTTGGCAAAACGTAGATCAGTCCCTACACACTCCATAGAAATTGATGAACTTGGTCTAGTTGGAAAGATAACAATTTTTCCTACAACTTTCTGTGAGTGCACATTTTCGAGATTCTAACTGTAACATGTCTTAAACTACCAATCTTTACAGCTCTTAGAATCTGTCTAAAAAACAGATTCGTCAGGTCTTACCAAATAATTCACCATAAATCACTCAGTTCATATTTCTGCATGAAAATTTATAGGTGAATTCCGAACAACTATATCTACAACTTTCATTTGTATTGTATATGCATATTTGATACAAAATTATGAAGAAATGTGTTTCTTAATCGGACTGTTCTGTTTTTCCAGCAAGCTGAAAGATTTGAATGTTGTTTTAAGCTCTTTTTGAGGTGAAACTTGCCATTAATGTTCTTAATCATTTCTGTTACATGATGATATGTGGTTTATGTTCTTGGCACATGCAAAATGATGATGTGAACATGGTTATACGTTTTATGAGAAATGAGAAAGGGAATGCACAAGGCGATGCATGTCCCAAATATGTGATGAACTGTGGAAAGAAAAGAAATGGAAAGTGTTATGTTTCATGAAAATGACTAAGTCCTCTTAAAGGAGGGTGACATGGGGTTTGGGGGAAACACGGGTAAATTAAAGGAGTTAAGGAGCGTACAGATGATATAAATTATCACCCGCTGTATCACTCCCGGAAGGGCGAATTGAAAGGGTTGGAGAGGCCGCTGGTGTACCCGTGATGCACCATGACGGTAATTGTTGGTTTACTCCGTTTGTCCGACAGAAAAACCGAGCAGGTCTCACTCTAGTGCCTTGTCCCGTTCGGGCATAGAGTTGCGAGAGGCCCCCTCTGGTGCCCGTGTTGCTGGTTGGGGTACCACGTTTCACCCACCCTGGGTGAAGTCTGGCTCCTTAAGGTCCTAAGATTTATCCGGGTTTCAAAATGCTAACCAATGAATTAATTTTTAACCCTCATTATTCTCGTAGCAATGGTAAATGTATGTGTTGTTTAATTGTATTTCTTTACTATGGTTCTTTTATGTTGTATACCATTGTTGTACACCTTGCATGTTGCACGTGCACGCTTTCACATGTTCATAGCTATAGTTGTTGCTTCCTTTACTACAGTAGATGTTTATGCCATGACATACACTCTGCCTGCTCACGTGCACCCTTTCCACACTTCATGTAAGGACTAGTTGAGATATGGAATTCCTACTGGGTCACGCGTTGACGTGCCCCACCGTTGACTTTTCAGGTTGGTTCTTTGAGTTGGAGGCCCCTTGACTCAGTTGATTGGAGTTGCGGGTTGTGAGAAGTGTGGATGACTTGGGAGTGGTGTTGTACTTGGGTGAGATGTGAGTTTTTGTACCTTATTGAGATGTGGGTAATATTGTATATGGATTTGTATAAGGAAGTTGTATACGAACAGTTTTATTTATATACATCAGTACTTGAGTTCTTGGTTCTCTTGTGTTTTGGGTTGACTGGAATGCTATATGTACTATCCCAGCAGTGCGCAGTGGACCTGCTTGTGTTTGTAATTTCGTATTTTCATCGTAGCACCGTCTCTTTGGGAATACCTGATACGGATTCGTACTTATCCGGTATCCCGGGGAGCGGGGCGTGATAGGTGGCGGCCCATGCAGGTCTCCGCACTGCGGCTGTGTAAGGGTAGTACATGTAGTGTTCCAGAGGTAGTTAGTCTTAAGGTGGGTAGGAGTTCTTCCTTAAGATAGAGCCCTGATATCAGAAGTTTGAGGTATAGAGCCCTATGGGTAGACACTAGAGTGTTAATTGAATAAGAATGTGTGTATATATCTATGTGTGTTTGTATGTGTACCTATACATTTGTAGCTCTATAAGTGTTGAATATGGCTTGTCGA
The DNA here is from genome assembly GCA_030789695.1 of Scilla litardierei. Lineage (NCBI taxonomy): Eukaryota > Viridiplantae > Streptophyta > Magnoliopsida > Asparagales > Asparagaceae > Scilla > Scilla litardierei. The sequence goes on along the minus strand of CM061133.1, from coordinate 113,303,604 downwards.
GTATATTGAGATGATATACTCATGTACATATGACTATGGTATATGTATGAATGATTATATGGCTATATGATTGTATTTGAAGTATATGTGTTAATATATGGTTGACTTATGAGTATTGTGTATAATTGGGTTATATACTTGATTGAGGTGCATGTAGTGTATAGATGTACTGTGTAGTGACTATATACTGTATGTGATGTATGCACATGTAGAGTGTGCAGATGCATGTGTGGATCCTTGAGTTCCACCCGTGTATGTGTGGCTATGTTTTAAGAGAATTAGTGTTATGTGTTGATATATGTGATGAGTATATGTTACATGTATGGCTGTAAGCTGGTACGCTTACACTTGTATATGGATGAATATAGTTTTGTATGGTTATCTATGTGTATTGATATTGATATGATAAAACTTGTGTGATGTTACATCTGTGAATGTTGGATTTGTACTAGGAGACATACATGGTCGTATGTCTATATCTATATATAGAGATGCATGTGTATGTTTGTACAAAACCATGAATGCGTGTACTGTGATATGATATAAGTGTGTATATATGAATGTGTTTATAAATAAGTTTGGGGTAGATTGACCGTATATATCTCTATTCACTTTTAGCAATGTCCTGAGTTGGAAAGTCCGAGGACGGACTTTATTTTAAGGTGGATAGGATGTAATGACCCCAAAATTCATATACGTGTATTAATACACATTCTTGGACGTATATATATGCGTATAAATTTTTGGGAGTCCTTGTGTATTTTATTTAATTTTGTCACGCTAAAATAATTATTTTTAAATAATTAGTTTGACAAGATTTTATTAAATGAAATATATGGGTGGAATACTAATGTATTGCATGTGTATAAAGTGTGTATAATTATTTTCCTAAAAGACAAATCCTAATTTTACCTATGTGACACCTCACCCTTTGATGTGTCAATAGCTCCTTGATCCTTACCTAACCCAAGGCTTGGTGGCATGCTTAGAGGATTTTAGGGAGATGAGGTGGCTACTCTAGGAATTAGAGAGAATCTTTTATTCACTCACTCTCTTCCCAAAGATCAGACCGAATTCATCCCTTCATGTTGCTTTCTCTTAGACATTAGGGGGACTGAGCACCCATAGGGCTACGTCGCCCTCACTCTGCATACTCATGAAGCATCCATGTCGTCATTTGGCTTCTGTTGCTCATTCTGGGAGCTTTTGAAGGAGAAGAGAAGGAGAAGGAGAAGGATTTGAAGAAGGAGGAGCCATAGGGATTTGGGTTACCCCCTTGTCTCTCATCACCTCTAAGGTAGGATTCCATCTCCAACTAGTATTAGAGTTGCATGCTTAGTTTCATGGTTGTTGTTGTTGCAGTTTTACCTTTTCTTATGTTAATCTTGAGTTTTGTACGGTTGTGTGCGGTGAGCAATCCTGAGTTTTGTATGGTTGTGCGCGGTGAGTAATCCTGAGATGTGTATGGTTGTGCGCGGTGAGCAATTCTGAGATTTGTATGGTTGTGCGCGGTGAGCAATCCTGAGATTTGTATGGTTGTGTGCGGTGAGCAATCCTGAGTTTTGGGTGGTTTTGTGCGGTGAGCAATTCTGGACAGATTTACATGCTGATTGTTTTGCTTAGTCCTCCCAATCTAGAATTGAGTTTGCTCTGAAATTTTTATGGCTTAAATATTGGACTGTTATCTATAACTTTCATGTTGTGACCTTTTACCAATTCGAACTGGAAATATGAGTAAAAATTCCATCTTTACAACATGTCGGCATTTCATCCAGTCTGGACACAGTTTGGCAAAACGTAGATCAGTCCCTACACACTCCATAGAAATTGATGAACTTGGTCTAGTTGGAAAGATAACAATTTTTCCTACAACTTTTTGTGAGTGCACATTTTCGAGATTCTAACTGTAACATGTCTTAAACTACCAATCTTCACAGCTCTTAGAATCTGTCTAAAAAATAGATTCATCAGGTCTTACCAAATAATTCACCATAAATCACTCAGTTCATATTTCTGCATGAAAATTTATAGGTGAATTCCGAACAACTATATCTACAACTTTCATTTGTATTGTATATGCATATTTGATACAAAATTATGAAGAAATGTGTTTCTTAATCGGACTGTTCTGTTTTTCCAGCAGGCTGAAAGATTTGAATGTTGTTTTAAACTCTTTTTGAGGTGAAACTTGCCATTAATGTTCTTAATCATTTCTGTTACATGATGATATGTGGTTTATGTTCTTGGCACATGCAAAATGATGATGTGAACATGGTTATACGTTTTATGAGAAATGAGAAAGGGAATGCATAAGGCGATGCATGTCCCAAATATGTGATGAACTGTGGAAAGAAAAGAAATGGAAAGTGTTATGTTTCATGAAAATGACTAAGTCCTCTTAAAGGAGGGTGACATGGGGTTTGGGGGAAACACGGGTAAATTAAAGGAGTTAAGGGGCGTACAGATGATATAAATTATCACCCGCTGTATCACTCCCGGAAGGGCGAATTGAAAGGGTTGGAGAGGCCGCTGGTGTACCCGTGATGCACCATGACGGTAATTGTTGGTTTACTCCGTTTGTCCGACAGAAAAACCGAGCAGGTCTCACTCTAGTGCCTTGTCCCGTTCGGGCATAGAGTTGCGAGAGGCCCCCTCTGGTGCCCGTGTTGCTGGTTGGGGTACCACGTTTCACCCACCCTGGGTGAAGTCTGGCTCCTTAAGGTCCTAAGATTTATCCGGGTTTCAAAATGCTAACCAATGAATTAATTTTTAACCCTCATTATTCTCGTAGCAATGGTAAATGTATGTGTTGTTTAATTGTATTTCTTTACTATGGTTCTTTTATGTTGTATACCATTGTTGTACACCTTGCATGTTGCACGTGCACGCTTTCACATGTTCATAGCTATAGTTGTTGCTTCCTTTACTACAGTAGATGTTTATGCCATGACATACACTCTGCCTGCTCACGTGCACCCTTTCCACACTTCATGTAAGGACTAGTTGAGATATGGAATTCCTACTGGGTCACGCGTTGACGTGCCCCACCGTTGACTTTTCAGGTTGGTTCTTTGAGTTGGAGGCCCCTTGACTCAGTTGATTGGAGTTGCGGGTTGTGAGAAGTGTGGATGACTTGGGAGTGATGTTGTACTTGGGTGAGATGTGAGTTTTTGTACCTTATTGAGATGTGGGTAATATTGTATATGGATTTGTATAAGGAAGTTGTATACGAACAGTTTTATTTATATACATCAGTACTTGAGTTCTTGGTTTTCTTGTGTTTTGGGTTGACTGGAATGCTATATGTACTATCCCAGCAGTGCGCAGTGGACCTGCTTGTGTTTGTAATTTCGTATTTTCATCGTAGCACCCGTCTCTTTGGGAATACCTGATACAGATTCGTACTTATCCGGTATCCCGGGGAGCGGGGCGTGACAGGTGGCGGCCCATGCAGGTCTCCGCACTGCGGCTGTGTAAGGGTAGTACATGTAGTGTTCCAGAGGTAGTTAGTCTTAAGGTGGGTAGGAGTTCTTCCTTAAGATAGAGCCCTGATATCAGAAGTTTGAGGTATAGAGCCCTAAGGGTAGACACTAGAGTGTTAATTGAATAAGAATGTGTGTATATATCTATGTGTGTTTGTATGTGTACCTATACATTTGTAGCTCTATAAGTGTTGAATATGGCTTGTCGAGTATATTGAGATGATATACTCATGTACATATGACTATGGTATATGTATGAATGATTATATGGCTATATGATTGTATTTGAAGTATATGTGTTAATATATGGTTGACTTATGAGTATTGTGTATAATTGGGTTATATACTTGATTGAGGTGCATGTAGTGTATAGATGTACTGTGTAGTGACTATATACTGTATGTGATGTATGCACATGTAGAGTGTGCAGATGCATGTGTGGATCCTTGAGTTCCACCCGTGTATGTGTGGCTATGTTTTAAGAGAATTAGTGTTATGTGTTGATATATGTGATGAGTATATGTTACATGTATGGCTGTAAGCTGGTACGCTTACACTTGTATATGGATGAATATAGTTTTGTATGGTTATCTATGTGTATTGATATTGATATGATAAAACTTGTGTGATGTTACATCTGTGAATGTTGGATTTGTATTAGGAGACATACATGGTCGTATGTCTATATCTATATATAGAGATGCATGTGTATGTTTGTACAAAACCATGAATGCGTGTACTGTGAAATGATATAAGTGTTGATATATGAATGTGTTTATAAATAAGTTTGGGGTAGATTGACTGTATATATCTCTATTCACTTTTAGCAATGTCCTGAGTTGGAAAGTCCGAGGACAGACTTTATTTTAAGGTGGATAGGATGTAATGACCCCAAAATTCATATACGTGTATTAATACACATTCTTGGATGTATATATATGCGTATAAATTTTTGGGAGTCCTTGTGTATTTTATTTAATTTTGTCACGCTAAAATAATTATTTTTAAATAATTAGTTTGACAAGATTTTATTAAATGAAATATATGGGTGGAATACTAATGTATTGCATGTGTATAAAGTGTGTATAATTATTTTCCTAAAAGACAAATCCTAATTTTACCTATGTGACACCTCACCCTTTGATGTGTCAATAGCTCCTTGATCCTTACCTAACCCAAGGCTTGGTGGCATGCTTAGAGGATTTTAGGGAGATGAGGTGGCTACTCTAGGAATTAGAGAGAATCTTTTATTCACTCACTCTCTTCCCAAAGATCAGACCGAATTCATCCCTTCATGTTGCTCTCTCTTAGACATTAGGGGGACTGAGCACCCATAGGGCTACGTCGCCCTCACTCTGCATACTCATGAAGCATCCATGTCGTCATTTGGCTTCTGTTGCTCATTCTGGGAGCTTTTGAAGGAGAAGAGAAGGAGAAGGAGAAGGATTTGAAGAAGGAGGAGCCATAGGGATTTGGGTTACCCCCTTGTCTCTCATCACCTCTAAGGTAGGATTCCATCTCCAACTAGTATTAGAGTTGCATGCTTAGTTTCATGGTTGTTGTTGTTGCAGTTTTACCTTTTCTTATGTTAATCTTGAGTTTTGTACGGTTGTGTGCGGTGAGCAATCCTGAGTTTTGTATGGTTGTGCGCGGTGAGCAATTCTGAGATTTGTATGGTTGTGCGCGATGAGCAATCCTGAGATTTGTATGGTTGTGTGCGGTGAGCAATCTTGAGTTTTGGGTGGTTTTGTGCGGTGAGCAATTCTGGACAGATTTACATGCTGATTGTTTTGCTTAGTCCTCCCAATCTAGAATTGAGTTTGCTCTGAAATTTTTATGGCTTAAATATTGGACTGTTATCTATAACTTTCATGTTTTGACCTTTTACCAATTCGAACTGGAAATATGAGTAAAAATTCCATCTTTACAACATGTCAGCATTTCATCCAGTCTGGACACAGTTTGGCAAAACGTAGATCAGTCCCTACACACTCCATAGAAATTGATGAACTTGGTCTCGTTGAAAAGATAACAATTTTTCCTACAACTTTCTGTGAGTGCACATTTTCGAGATTCTAACTGTAACATGTCTTAAACTACGAATCTTTACAACTCATAGAATCTGTCTGAAAAATAGATTCATCAGGTCTTACCAAATAATTCACCATAAATCACTCAGTTCATATTTCTGCATGAAAATTTATAGGTGAATTCAGAACAACTATATCTACAACTTTCATTTGTATTGTATATGCATGTTTGATACAAAATTATGGAGAAATGTGCTTCTTAATCTGACTGTTCTGTTTTTCCAGCAAGCTGAAAGATTTGAATGTTGTTTTAAGCTCTTTTTGAGGTTAAACTTGCCATTAATGTTCTTAATCATTTCTGTTACATGATGATATGTGGTTTATGTTCCCTGCACATGCAAAATGATGATGTGAACATGGTTATACGTTTTATGAGAAATGAGAAAGGGAATGCACAAGGCGATGCATGTCCCAAATATGTGATGAACTGTTGAAAGAAAAGAAATGGAAAGTGTTATGTTTCATGAAAATGACTAAGTCCTCTTAAAGGAGGGTGACATGGGGTTTGGGGGAAACACGGGTAAATTAAATTTGTTAATGAGCGTACAGATGATATGAATTCTCACCCGCTGTATCACTCCCGGAAGGGCGAATTGAAAGGGTTGGAGAGGCCGTTGGTGTACCCGTGATGCACCATGACGGTAATTGATGGTTTACTCCATTTGTCCGACAGAAAAACCGAGCAGGTCTCGCTCTAGTGCCTTGTCCCGTTCGGACATAGAGTTGCGAGAGGCCCCCTCTGGTGCCCGTGTTGCTGGTTGGGGTACCACGTTTCACCCACCCAGGGTGAAGTCCGGCTCCTTAAGGTCCTAAGATTTATCCGGGTTTCAAAATGCTAACCAATGAATTAATTGTTAACCCTCATTATTCTCGTAGCAATGGTAAATGTATGTGTTGTTTAATTGTATTTCTTTACTATGGTTCTTTTATGTTGTATACCATTGTTGTACACCTTGCCTGTTGCACGTGCACGCTTTCACATGTTCATAGCTATAGGTGTTGCTTCCTTTACTACAGTAGATGTTTATGCCATGACATACACTCTGCCTACTCACGTGCACCCTTTCCACACTTCATGTAAGGACTAGTTGAGATATGGAATTCCTACTGGGTCACGCGTTGACGTGCCCCACCGTTGACTTTTCAGGTTGGTTCTTTGAGTTGGAGGCCCCTTGACTCAGTTGGTTGGAGTTGCGGGTTGTGAGAAGTGTGGATGACTTGGGAGTGGTGTTGTACTTGGGTGAGATGTGAGTTTTTGTACCTTATTGAGATGTGGGTAATATTGTATATGGATTTGTATAAGGAAGTTGTATACGAACAGTTTTATTTATATACATCAGTACTTGAGTTCTTGGTTCTCTTGTGTTTTGGGTTGACTGGAATGCTATATGTACTATCCCAGCAGTGCGCAGTGGACCTGCTTGTGTTTGTAATTTCGTATTTTCATCGTAGCACCCGTCTCTTTGGGAATACCTGATACGGATTCGTACTTATCCGGTATCCCGGGGAGCGGGGCGTGACAGTAGGCTACCTCGCTAACTCTCTCCAGAATGTCAAATGGTCCAATGTATCTCGGTCTCAGCTTCCCTCGTTTCCCAAAGAGAATCACTCCTCGATTCGGGGAAATCTTCAGGAACACATGGTCACCTGGCTGAAACTCCAACGGACGCCGCTTAGCATCAGCCCAATGCTTGAAACGGTCCTGAGCAATCCTCAGCCTCTCCCGTATGTTCCTCACAATATCCACAGCCTCCACGATCATCTCAGGTCCTAACAGCTCCCGATCTCCAATGTCATCCCAGCTCAGTGGCGATTGACATTTCTTCCCATATAGCGCGGTAAAAGGTGACATGCCAATACTCGCCTGGTAGCTGTTATTGTAGGCAAACTCAACATGGTGGATATGATCTTCCCAAGATCCCTTGAAGTCCAACATGCACGCCCTCAGCATGTCCTCCAAGATCTGGATCGTCCTCTCGGACTGGCCATCCGTCTGCGGATGGTACGCCGTGCTGAAACTCAGACTCGTACCCAAACTCTTCTGTAGACTCTGCCAGAACTGAGATGTGAACCTCGTGTCTCTGTCTGACACGATACTCACAGGGACTCCGTGAAGTCGTATGGTCTCCTGTACGATTCACGTTACATCACCATCTAAACTAGGAAAAAGGAAATTAAAACGGAGAGTAAAAACATTTACCTCCATATATCTCCTTGCTAGCGCCTCAGTAGACTGTCCTACTCGGAAATGAATAAAGTGCGCGGATTTTGTCAATCGGTCGACGATCACCCAAATCGCGTTATTCTGCTTCGGACTCCGAGGCAGTCCAGTCACAAAGTCCATAGTGATGTGTTGCCACTTCCACTCCGGAATCGGAAGCGGTTGTAGTAACCCTGCCGTACGCTGATGCTTCGCCTTTACCTGCTGGCAAACCAGACACTTGGCTACGCTCCGAGCCACACTCCTCTTCATACCATGCCACCAAAAGTTCAGGCGAAGATCCTTGTACATCTTGGTCCCACCAGGATGTACAGAATACGACGAACTGTTGGCCTCAACCAACAGCTCCTCTCTGATGTCCCCAGCTGGCACACACAACCTGGTTCCAAACCTCAGCGAGCCATCCTCATGAATCAAGAAGTCAGTCCACAGACCGGCTTCCACCAACTCCCGTATCTTCACCAACTTCGGGTCTCCAGCCTGTCCAACCTTGATCCTATCCACGATCGTCGACTGTATCTGTATACACATCAACGAAGAAGCCCCTCCAGGAAGAACAATCTCAATATCGGACTCGCAAAAATCTTGCTGCAATCTCCACTGCGAAGTCAACACCATCACCGCTGGAAGCCTACTCAGCGCATCCGATACCACATTCACCTTGCCAGGGTGATACTGTAAATCAATCTCATAATCCGCCATGATCTCCAACCACCGACGCTGTCGCATGTTGAGCTCCTTCTGAGTAAAAATATACTTCAAGCTTTTGTGATCGGTGAAGATCTTCACCTTCTTACTCGGCAGGAAGTGCCTCCAAATCTTTAGCGCAAACACGACAGCGGCCAACTCCAAATCGTGTGTCGGGTAATTCTTCTCATGAGCCTTAAGCCGACGAGAAGCATACGGAACCACGTGCCCATGCTGATGCAATACACAACTGAGACCCTTGCCAGAAGCATCGTAAAAGATCTCTAATCCTCCACTCCGATCTGGCACAGCAAGAACAGGGGCAGTCGTCAGCCTCTCCTTCAGAACACCAAAAGCTTCCTCACAGTCATCAGACCAAACAAAAGGTACATCCTTCCGCGTCAGTCTGGTCATCGGCTCGGTAATACGGGAGAAGTCCTTAATGAACCGCCGGTAATAACCAGCCAATCCAAGGAAACTCTGGATCTCAGACGCTGACCGCGGAACAGGCCACTCCCTGATAGCCTTAATCTTCTCGGGGTCCACCGAAATACCATCTCCTGTCACCACATGCCCGAGAAAAGCAACTCTATCCAGCCAAAACTCGCACTTGGAATACTTAGCATACAACCGATGCTTCCTCAAGATCTCCAATATCGTCCTCAAGTGCGAAGCATGCTCCTCCTCTGACTTCGAGTAGATCAGAATGTCGTCAATGAAGATAACAACAAACTTGTCTAAAAAGTCATAGAAGATCAAATTTATCAGATTCATAAAAACTGCGGGTGCGTTGGTCACACCGAAAGGCATAACCACGAATTCGTAGTGTCCATATTTTGTCCTGAACGCTGTCTTTGGAACATCTTCCTTCCTCACCTTCAGCTGATGATAACCACTCCTCAGATCTAGCTTAGAGAATACCCTCGATCCTCCCAGCTGATCAAAGATATCATCAATACGAGGCAATGTATATCGATTCTTGACGGCCACCGCATTCAACTCCCGGTAGTCCACACACATGCAACGCGAACCGTCCTTCTTCTTCACCAGTAAGACCGGTGCTCCCCACGGAGACACACTGGGATTGATGTAACCCTTCCGAAGAAGTTCGTCCAGCTACTTCCAAAATTCCTCCAATTCTGCTGGTGCCATACGATAGGGCGCCTTCGAGATAGGCTGCGCTCCTGGAATAAGATCGATCGAAAACTCGAGAGCTCGATCGGGTGGTAATCCAGACATCTCCTCTGGGAAGACGTCGTCGAAGTCACGCACTACCACAGGTCTACACTGCTCCATCTTCATAGCAATGATCTCCACCGGATTGGCCCGAAACCTGACTGGACCAAGCGAACTGCTGCCACGACTGAACTCAAACACCGGATGTCCAGGGATTTCGAACACCACCTTCTTCCTCCGACAATCGATCGTGGCGTAGAAACTCCCAAGCCAGTCCATCCCGAGGACGGCATCATAGTTGATGATGTCGTGGACGATGAAATCAGCGTTAAAGCTCATGTCCACAGACCACCAAAGGGCAAGAATTGCAACCACGATGCACCGAGACCACGCCATTTCCTGTAACGATATTCCAACTCGTGGGAAGAGGGGAAGTCGACAAGGAATGCTTCTCCACGAAGCTCCGAGAAATAATGCACATCGATGCACCTGAGTCGAAGAGGACTTGTGCAGGAAATGTGCAAACCAAAATCACACCTAACAGACAGTCTAACAATCAAATTCTATTCTAGCATACATAACAAGCAACCAAACAAAATCCAACAAACAAGTCTAACTAAGAAAAGAACAACTAGGTTGAGAGTTACCTGCAATAACCTCATCCTCCGCCTCAGCCTCAACTGCAGTCATCAGGAAAGCCTGCCTCCTCGGCTGAACAGCCTGCTGAAAAGCCTGCCTCTGCGGAACGAGAGGCGCTCCACGTCCGGCAGGTACAGGTGCCCTCTGCTGTAACGGCTGAGCTGCAACAGGTCCCTTCCACGGCTGCTTGGACTTCAGGCAGTCCCTCATGGTATGCGTAGGATCACCACAAACCAAGCACGGTCCCAACATCTTCCGACATTGATCTTTGACATGCCCAGTCTCGCCACAGAAATGGCAAGTCTTCAGAGTAGGAGGTCCTCTGGGCCTCTTGAACTGTACCGGCTGATAGGGCCTGAACCCTGGTCTCATCACTGCCCTGCCTTCTCCACTGGCCTCTTCCCAGCTCCAGAAGCGCATCCTCTCTTCTGGTTCACGATCTGCTCCTGCCTCTTCGCTGCAACCAGAACCTTCTGATAGGACTCCAAATCAGAAGAAGTCACAAAGCTCTGAAGATCCAAAGAAAGCCCCTGTAGAAACCTCTGGGCCCTTTCATCAGCATCCTGCACCATCTTTGGTGCGAAATGGCTCAACCTGGTGAACTCCTGGTGGTACTGATCCACCGTCAAGCTCCCCTGCTTCAGGTCAATGAAGCGCTGTGCCATCTCCCTCCTGGCAGCCTTCGGAAAGTATTCCTCATCGAATCTGGACTTGAAAGTAGCCCAAGATATCGGCTCCTCCAGCATTTCCTCCTCGGCATCCCACCAGTTCCGAGCATTATCTTTAAGCTGCCTCTTTGCCAAGTCAACCCATCTAGCCGAGTCGACCTTCGACATCTTCAGGTTGTCCTCCATGTTCCTAGTCCATTCATCCGCAGCTAGAGGTCCATCGGTCCCATCAAAGTAAGCGGGGCCTAGCTCCCGAAACTGCTTCGCTCCTGGCTCGAAGCGAGGGACATTCTGAACAGGTTGAGATGCTCAAGCAGGCGGAACATTCTGGGCATTCTGCAGCATCCCCAGCTGCACCTGCATCATGTGATGCATCATCCGCATGATCTCCCCATTGATAGGCTCTCGATCCGGCTCCTCGACACGAGGGGGCACACCACCACCAGCACGGGTATTTCGTCTTCCAGCCATCTAATGACACAGAAAACAAAACAAATCAGACTCTCAGCCCATGACTCGGGTGTCGAAATTGTTTATCAGACATTCTATAATTTCTTATCGTTGTTCCCATTAAGTCACAGTTACAGAGAAGTGACCTCCATGGGCCACCAAAGAAACCTGTCACGACCCACTTCCCTAAAATGGAGGCGAGGCGAGATGAGGCCCGCTCAGGCTTGGAGCTGTGAGGCTCCAGCCTGTAAAGCGTCTGGAATAAACACGTAGGTCCCTGTAATGTGACATGGAACAAATATAACAATAATAGAAAGAGACGGATAATAATAAATTATAATCTCAAAGTCCAGATAAAGTTCAAAAACCGCTGAAATGCCACCAGGCAAACAAAAAGAGTCTGAAAGAAAAGGACCAGCATGGCCAACAAGGAAACAACTAACAAAAAGGTGCTACTCACCGACAAACAACAACAACTAAAGGAAGAACTGCGAAGGAACACTAGGACTGGTCACCGGTGTCCTCGTACTCCACGTCAGCAACAGAATCGGGCACGAACTCCATGAACTCGTCGCCCTCAACAGCAATCTCTGGCTAAGCAACTAACATGTGTGACCCAAAGAGAAGGGGCACATGTCAGCAAAGTCTACAAGACTTTGTGCAAGGAAACTAAAGACAAGTAGAAACAACCTAGCAGTTCTAGAGTATAGTATGACATGACATTTTATGCGATAAGAGCAGCAAGTAAAGTAAACAGCAGTTTTAACATGACATGAATTATAGCATGGCAGGTGAGCATGGCATGGAAACGATTAACATGGCATGGTACATGTAACATTCACAGGGACAAGGACAAGTATGTAAATCACGTCGTGCACAGAGATTCCGCCCTTTGGCTAGAGTGGCTGTACGCGCCAACTCTTACGCTCAAGTGACCGTTTATCCCTACCCCTCCACGTGTATCGAGCCAGGGCTTTACCCCCGAACATGGAATGCTCGCTTCTGGATCACGGGCCAGGAAGTTTTTTTAACAAGTATGGCGTAGGGTTATGCCCGCATAGCAGGTGCCTAGCCAGAAACACGGAAACACGGATTGTACATGTATTTGGTAGCGTGTGCTACGATGCAACATACAAATCAAATGGCATGTAAAGAATGCAATGCATGGCAGATACTCAATTTAAATTGCATACCGTTAAAGAAATTAAACGTGACAGGCAAATGCATGACATGACATGACAAGGCAATTCTAGCTTCGTTGTCAAGCTAAAACTTGGAAATTGCGCCTAGACTGCTATCATTTCACGGTCTAGTCTCTTTCACGCTAAAACGAGGTAATGGCCTAAAACATGGCCTAAAACGAGGTTGGCAAGTTTCACTTGCCTGATACCGAGGTTGTTGATCGTCGAGTCTCAAGATCGCTATTCTACTGGAAGTGGGTCGCTGTTATGGCAAAACAGGAAATTAGAATCGAAAGCTACTTCGGATTTGTATTTGAATCCTATAACGTCTAGTAATCCATTTTTATTAGGGTTTTCTAAATTAAAGTGTGGGTTATGGGAATTTAAGGGTAGATTCACTAACCGTTTACGAAGCGAAGATCGTGACGCATACGGATCTGCAGGTAGGAGAAGTTCTCGCTGGATTCCGGTTTGCCGTCGCCAAATCGGATCTAGCAATGCAACGAAAAAAAGCAATCCCGGGAACTACGGTTGAAAGTAATTCCTCGCAGCGGCAAAACAACAGATCTGGAGATGGTAGATTGTGGGGAAAATCTGGAGCAAAAGGAGAATTTTGGGTTTTCGGGGTCGGTCGGCGTCCTATGGGGTGGTGCCGGCGCAATGGAAGGTGAGATGGAGCACATGAGGAAGAAGAATGGAAAGAGGAAGGTTGAGGGATGATTGGGGAAGAAGATCGGCTAAGAAAAGTGAAGAAAGAATAGAAAATGCATAGGGTTTAAATAGAAAGAAATAGCGGCGGCTACGAATTAACCTAGGGTTTTTGGGGCAACTAGTCGGTCAGTGAAGAGTGTTCGACCAACTAGTTTGGAAACTAGTCGGTCGGTCATCCAACTGAAACCGACTAAAAGGCAAACAGTGAACAGGGTCTGTACATGGTAGACAGATTTAGTCGGTCTGTGAAGGCTCGTCAACCGACTAGTTTGGGAACTAGTCGGTCGGTGAATGTTCATAGACCGACTAAGGGTCGAATAAGGTAAACAATAAGTACTGACAGTTAGTCGGTCTGAGAAGAAACTCTAACCGACTAGTTTCACAACTAGTCGGTCGATAGATGTTCTTTGACCGACTAACTACAAACAGTAACTAGGCTGTACAGAAGAACTCAGAATTAGTCGGTCTGAGAACAAGTTCTAACCGACTAGTTTGGCAACTAGTCGGTCGAAGGATGTGCTTAGACCGACTAAGCGTAAACAGTAACTTAGCTGAAACTATTAAGATGAACTAGTCGATTTCTAAAGGGTTGTCGACCGACTAGATGGCAATCTAGTCGGTTGGTTCTCCTTCATGAACCAACTAAGATGCACCAAAAGTGCCGAAACGAAGCGCGAAGCTCCGGGAAGATTCCTATGGCCTCTAGGATCACTCTAGCTCTAAGATACGGCCAAGATGAAGTTCATCGTAAGAACGTCTGACAGGGGAAAGCACACAAGGAGAGAACATCAAAAATTTATATGTAATAGTCATTACAAAAACCGGTCGTTACATATTCCTTAAGCTAATCGATTCCACCGACCGTGGGCACGATCTCAGTACAAATTCTCCTAGGGATCTTGTTAGATCAACCAAAATACAACCCCTTTTATACCAACGCACTATAAAAATCCTATCTTTGCATCTAAATTCTAAAATCCTAGGGCTAATCCCTTAGCCCAAGAAAAGACTAATCAAGCATTGAAATATCAATAGATAATAGAAAACACAAAGATTTCATTGCATGCATCAAAAAGGGATAAACAATAAGAGATCACAAAGAAAATATTAATAGAATTAAAAGGGGCAGAAAACTTATCTTGATACAAAGGAGGGGCCTAGGGCAGAGACTTACGTTAGAGTACGCTGCACTGTAGTCTCTGAACTTTGCCCTCGAATTCGCCACAACGGTCGGTACTTCGTCACAGAGGATCGAAGCAGCGTTTCCACCGTCTAAATCTAACTTTAGGAGAAGAACTTGATAGAAGGGAGAAGAGGAAAAAAGATTGCCTTATGCAAACTTATGGCATGAATGATTAGCCTTAAATGCCTTACCCTTGGGTCCTATTTATAGGCTTTAGGGGTAGTTATGTAGAAAATAACTACATATAAGCTTATTAGCTTATATTAACACCCTTGCTTATCCTCTTCTTCATGCAATTATCAAGTGCCTTTATGCACTTATAATGTGACTTTTTCCACTTATCGAGTGGTCCTTTTCACACATGAAAAGGTTCCCTTTGCACATGCTTTCATGCACGCGACATCTAAGGTCTGTAGACCCTCATACATCCCCTCATGGGTGTATTCATGTCGTCCATATCCAACATCTACACTCACACTTGAGGGGATTGTAAGGAAATAGTTCTTCTGTTTATCATACTGAGAAATAGACTGTGTGACCGTCATGTGCATAGAGTCTGCTGTTGTGCACTTGTTAGAGATACACAACACTCCTTGAGGTGCAAAGTTGAGTAGATCAACGCATGCTTTACCCTAGATTATTTCCTCACATTTCTTATACTTTATATTCAACAATTGAATCCCATCTGGATTACAATTGGCTGGCCAGCTTTGAATCTCTAAAGTCCAAATGTGAATATGAAATTAATCTTCATCTTCTTGCAATCTTTCGATCTTGACTTGACTCGCTTTTCTAACATGCCCCGCCGGACCGAATTGATCATAGTCCATAAGCAACATGCTAAGACAGCGATCACCCAGTCAAATCTAAAGGAACCAATTAGAGTCCATAAGGGTAAGAAATTCAAGACCCATGTGGTCTTTGGGTCTCACATAATAGTAAACACAATTACTATTCTAACCCAATGGTCAAATGCATACGTAGTATGAATACATATTACAACATCACTCCTTTCCCAGGGAGCGTATGTCTTAATGATGTTGTAAGGATGATGATCAGACACCACAATGTCTGACTTTGAGTCCCTTTTACTACTCAGTAATTTACTGGACCCACATCCCGCATAAGACAGATAAGATTTAAAAAATCTTCTTAGATCTTTTGTAAGCATCCATATGATGCAGATCTTTCATACGACCATTTTGTTTAAGTCATGACTCTAAATCATCCGTCTGACGATTTTGACTTTAAACATGTCTCATCTTTATTTTATCCGTCTGATAGAATAAAGGCAGTTGCTCATGTGAGAGAGCCAACCTCAATCTGTCTGACATACTAGAAAAACATAACTGAGATTAAAAGAAATGTACACAAACATTTTCAAGAAACTCATATGCAATGTTAAAAAAGAACTTATTCTTTTATGAAATTTGATCTTTCATAGACTTGGGAATATACATTGATACAACTCAGCTCTTACGCAATCCTTGAGATGATAAGTGTTTGTAAAACACATCTCTGGGGATCGCCTTCGTAAGCGGATCCACTATCATCTCATGCGTAGATATGTACCTAATGTCTATCTTCTTGGTCTTATCATAGTCTTTTGCAAATTTGTAGCGGATATCAATGTGTTTGGTCTTACAATGGAATTTTGGATCTTTGACATAGGCTATAGATGCTTAACTGTCACTGTATATTGGTACATCACCTGAGTCACTTGCATCAATTAGCTTGTCTAAGAACTTCCTAAGCCAAACAGCTTCTTGGACCGCCATGCTAAATGCTACAAATTCGGCTTCCATAGTTGAAAGTGCGATGCAGGATTGCTTTTTACTACTCCAGGATATTGCACCAGATCCGAGTAGAAAAACATGTCTTGAGGTCGATCGTTGCTCATCGGGATCACCCGCCCAATCAGCATCAGTGTAGCCTTCGAGTCTCAAGGCATTTCCTTGATAGCATAAAGCATAGTCCGTAGTCCCTTTAAGATACCGCATTATCCTCTTAACCGCTTTCCAGTGTGCTTTCCCTGGATTGGATTGGTAACGACTTACCATTCCAACGGCAAAACAGATGTCCGGTCTTGTACACATCATAGCGTACTTAAGACTACCAACTGCACTGGAATATGGAACTTTTTCCATAATTTCCTTTTCCTTTTGGTTCTTTGGACACATTTTCAGACATAAATTATCGCATTTGCTTATAGGAGTAGCAATGGACTTACAGGCCTGCATATTAAACATTCTAGAACCTTCTTTATATAAGTCTCTTGTGAAAGAGAAAGAAGTTTCTTTGAACGATTCTTTGAATCTTAACTCCAAAGATATATGCGGCTTCTTCCATGTCTTTCATCTCAAATACTAATGAAAGCCAAGCCTTGATATCCATCACAAAGCCCTTGTCATTTTCGGCTATTAAAATGTCATCTACATATAGAGACATAATAACATACTTGCTTTTGATCCTCTTGATATATACACAGTTATCTTCATCAAGCATGTTAAAACCATTTGATAAGACAACTTCTTGAAATCGTATATACCATTGCCTCGAGGATTGTTTAAGACCATATATGGACTTACGAAGTTTACAAACCGTATGTTCGTTTCCTTCTTTTACAAACCCTGTTTGTTGTTCCATATAGATCTCCTCGTCCAATTCTCCATTGAGAAAGGCAGTCTTTACATCCATTTGATGTAATTCGAGGTCCAAGCAAGCTACCAAAGCCAGAATCAAGCGAATCGAGGTAAAACGAACAACAGGTGAGAAGGTCTCTTCGTAGTCTATCCCTTCCTGTTGCGTAAAACCTTTCGCGACAAGGCAAGCTTTATATATGTCTATAGAGCCATCAGCCTTATGCTTGATCTTGAGAACCCATTTGTTCCCAATAGCTCTAAGTCCCCTGGGTAAGTTAACCAAGTCCCAGACTCGGTTAATTTTCATGGATTCTAATTCCTCCTTCATCGCTTCCATCCATTTGTCTTTTACAGGGCATGATACGGCCTGTTTGAAAGTAGCAGGCTCATCATCTTGTTGTAGTAAAGTCATAAAGGTTTGTGGGAATTCATCCTCAAATCTTAGAGGAGTTAATCTTGTACGACTACTACGTCGTATTTGAGATTCTTCAAGTCCTTGTTAACTCGAATTTGGATCAATTCTAATATCACTCCCACTTGGAATGTGGTTAGAATTGCTCCCACTTGGATCATTATTCCCATATGGAATAGGATTCGCATCATTCGTATCATCCATTGGTGAAGGTGGAAATGTATTTTCGTCTTCACCAAGAATTCTCCCACTCGAATGAGGTAATCCTTTTTGATCATAAATCTCAAATAGAGATAAGTCCTGACTTATCTCGCCCTGTCTTCGAAACTCATTTTCCAAGAAAGTAATATCCCTCGACTCAAATTCAATCAGTCCTCCATTGTCTTCCTGACCAATGAAAACATAACCTTTGGAGTTTTCTGCGTATCGTATAAAGATACATTTCCTCCCCCTTGGCCCAAGTTTGCCATACTTATGGGCGGAAATATGTGTGTAGGATGCACACCCCCAAGGTTTTAAAATGCTTAAGTCAGGAGACCTTTGGTTCCACAACTCATAAGGAGTGGAGCTAACTGATTTCGAGGGCACGCGGTTCAAGATGAAAGCAGCTGTCAATAATGCATCACCCCAAAAGTTGATTGGCAAGTTAGCTTGCGCCATCATTGAACGGACCATTTCCATTAAAGTCCTATTTCTCCTTTCAGCAACACCATTTTGTTGTGGAGTATAAGGCATAGTTATTTGATGAACTATGCCCTTATCATCACAAAGTTCCTTAAAACTTGCTGATTGGTATTCACCGCCTCTATCGGTTTGCAAGACCTTAATCTTGTGATCTAATTGATTTTTCACTAAATTCATATAGTTTTTAAAGCAGGTTAATGCTTCACTTTTGTGGGATATCAAATAGATATGTCCGAATCGGGTGAAGTCATCAATAAAAGTGATGAAGTAGGACTTCCCGCGTCTTGTCTTGACATTCATCGGACCACATATGTCCGAATGGATGAGCTGTAATGGAACCTCAGACCTTGTGCCGGTTCCAAATGGCTTGCGACAAGATTTCCCTACAAGTCAATGTTCGCAGGTCGACATTTCGACCTTTGAAACATTGGATAGAAGGCCACGTTTGGCAAGTCTATCCATACGTGTTGGTCCAATGTGACCAAGCCTTGCGTGCCAACAAATTACATCAGATTCACAAACCGAGGAATTTGTAACAAGGAAATTTTCATTAAAATTAGAGGAATCGTACATAGTATTTAATACAATGAATCCCTTAAAAACATACCCAGAACCAATTAAAGAATTATTACAAGATATGTCCACATTTGTAACGGTCACTTCCGACCGTCCGTATTTTAATGTGTTGTTGTTTCGTGTGCGTCGTTTCGCATTTGAATTTTATTATTGTTCTCCGTAGCTCAGACGCGTGACTGGACCCCGTATTCACGATCCTCTCGGAGGCGCGATCGCCCCGGTACTTTCTTTTGATTTTTAGGTGTCGAGTGACCACCTTAATAATATCATTATTCTTAATAAAATTTTGTTTAAAACTCAACTTTCCTTTAAATATTACTGTATACGGTTTCCTAAAAAAACCAAAAGAAAATCAAAACTGGGCTTTTCTCCCCCACGTCTAACCACTACCCACTATCTCTCTCTCATCCATACCGAATATATATATATATATATATATATATATATATATATATATATATATATATATATATATATATATATATATATATATATATATATATATATATATATACATATATACATATAGAAAACAAGGAGCAGCCTAGGGTTCTCATGAGAAGCTCAGCCGCCCTTGTTTTAACAAACAAAACCTGATTTATGGCCTCTCATCTTTCTCTCCTCTTCACAACCGAGACGTCAAAACCTAGCCCCCTTAACGCGTGAGCTTGGAGTGACCTCCTCCCTGCAGCCTTTAACGTGTTTCGCTTCCCTTCGAGATGGCATCCTCGCAACACCTCACAGACGCCGAAAAAAACCTCCCCCTCAGCACCGTGCACCTCCTTCACTTCCCTGCTCATACCCCAGCCCCTCTCCATGGCCTGTAGAACCCCCCAACGCCGCCTCCAAACCCCACACGGCAGTCCACCTTGCTGCCGCCCTCCTGTTTCCCCTCCGATCTTCAGCAACCACCGGAGGCCCTCACGACACCGACTGAATCGCCGCAGCCGTCAGTATCTCTCCGCCCGGCCTGCCTTTTTGTTGATGCTGCCGCTGCCCTCTCCGACCTGCCACCTCGCTCCAGCCGTGACCCACTCCCGCAGCGCCTCTTCTCCGAAGACGCCACTAGCCACGCCGCTCGCCGTTGCCAACCTGCATGTGCATGTAAGTAAGCGAATACGTTGGTTTACATTTTACTAGGTTACAGCATGTTAATTAGTATACCAATATATATATAAGTGTTTGTTAGTGTAATTAATTCATAAGATAATATTGGTTTATAGCTAAACCCAATATTAGACAATAGGTTAGTGTTAAAAAAAATATTAAATGATAAATGATTATAACAATGGACTACAACATGTGACTTAACCTCAGTATACACATGTTAAACCTTAATTAATAATACATTCATTATATATGTTGATGGGAAATGCATAGACCTCTGTTTGAGTGAATGTAGTATTTTTTTTCTATAAGCCCAGTTATTAACATTATCAGTAAACCTATCAGTAAACCTTAATAAAAGGTGTTAGTTGGTATTAAACAGTAGGCTAATATACTACGGCCGTTCATTATATGATGATATAACCCGCATGTTACAAGTTAGCTAATATATATGATGCTTTTACATTATAAATATGTTTGGGTGATTTCCGAACTGTAAACATTGGAAATATGTATCAGGACTAGTTATTGTCTTTTCTTAGCTATCTATCATCCACACTGTAATAAGGTAGTTCTTGTGCCAAATAGTAGCCTAGGTTCATTATTAATCATATAGCTTCTTGTGAATCTGTTATATACAATTGTTACTAAATTAGACATGTTAGCAGTGAGATATATATGTATGTTAGATATATTAATAGTATGCAATGC
Source organism: Scilla litardierei (assembly GCA_030789695.1). NCBI lineage: Eukaryota > Viridiplantae > Streptophyta > Magnoliopsida > Asparagales > Asparagaceae > Scilla > Scilla litardierei. Next base: position 113,282,984 of record CM061133.1, on the reverse strand, counting down.
TAGATGGTTGGTGTTATAAGCAGATGTAATATTATTCTTTGGCTTGACGATAGGATTTAATGACGCAGATAGATCATATCCCTTACCGTGGATCACCTGCAGTTCAGACGTTACGTCCGCACTACTCCAGACACCGGAGAGGTTAGTCCCCTAACTCGTAGCCAACCCACACCGTAGCAAAATCAAACCCTAAACTAAAACTTGACTACGATAACTAAATTTACTTTCAGTTCTTGTAAAACGCTGCTCACCGTAGAAAGATCGACAATCGGACAAAATTTCTGTGCACATAGGGTAGAAGTCGATCTAGGTTGAACGAAACACCAAAAATGTGACTTTGACGAATATGGTAGTCCCGACAATCTAGAAACAAACCCTAAATAGGACTTATTGAAAAACGCGACTTGACACCGTCACCGTGACGCTTTTTCAGACGGACTACCACGGACGCGACGACTGGACGAGACGCCCCGGACAGACGACACACTCGCCATCACAGGCAAGTGTACCCACTTGCGGTTTTGACCGTGCTTTGGTCTTAGATTGCTAGAACTGTTAGACTGTGAATGTATAGAACCGGACGTGAAATGATAACGTCCGGGACGCCCCTGATGACTTAGACTTGACGACGAAGTCTAAGCTCGACAAACAACAACTTTTGACGCCGTAGGGCTATCTTGTGTGTGCGTGCGTGTGGACACCCTAGAATAACAATTCCTTACACTTGTCATGTCATGTCCCTGTTACTCAAAAAGACTTCGGGCATTTCGGATGCTCTCCATGCGAGAGTGATCCCCGTGACTGTTACATAAAAGCCTGCGGGCGTTTCGGATGCTTTCCCTAGCGGAAGTGATCCCTGTGATACAAAAAGCCTGCGGGCGTTTCGGATGCTTTCCTAGCGGAAGTGATCCCTATTACACAAAAAGCCTTCGCGCTTCGGATGCTTTCCTAGCGGAAGTGATCCCTGTTACACAAAAAGCCTTTGGACGTTTCGGATGTTTCCCTAGCGGAAATGATCCCGGTAATTCTTGTCCTGAGTTCCTGGGTTTGGGGTTGGGTTGAGCGTGCGCACGGCAAGAGGGTCTGATCCCCCTCGAACCGTAAGACGTGAACCCTTTCGTGTCTCACTTGTCTTGTCTTGCCTTGTCCCGTCACGTCCCGACTTGTCTTGACACCTGTAGGTTAGTCCCGTGGTTGGTAGCACACGCTACGACTACTACCTGTCCCGTTTTACTTTCCTGCTGCGTTACTTCCTATTGTGTTACTCTGTTATGACCACAACAGGCTAATCAACCAGTAAATTGTTGTGTAATAGAACCTCAGCATGCTAATCAACCAGTAAATCGTTGTTTAAAGTTCGGTGCACTTGCAGTAAAGTCTAACCCTTCTTGTAGACTTTACCTGACGTACAGTTCCTTTCTCTTGGGTGCTGTACGTCAGGTGTTCAGCCAGAGTTCGTGGACGAGGTAGACCCACTGGAGTACGAGGAGCCGAGGGCGTCGACCCAGAGTACGTGTTGACAAGGACCAGACCTTGAGGTCTTTTAGTCGTCACTTTCAGAGGTTACTACTTTCAGTTTGCTTGTAGATAGTTTGTTGCCACGCTTAGGCTTCTTTTTAGACTTTGTACTTGTTGGATATTATATCTCTAATTTAATGAATGCAACTTCCTTTCCGTACTTTCTGTTGTTACGAACTATATTAATGCAAGAACCTGAAAATCTTTTAAAATGGTACCCCTACAGACGCTTATTAGGTCCGAGCTCTTCAGCTCCGGCCTAAGCGGGCCTTAGTCACGTTTCGCCTCCGTCGTTTTGGGAAGCGGGGCGTGACAGGTTTTAGTGGTGGCCCATGCAGGTCTTGTAAAAGTTCGGAACAATAAGAGTACCGCATTCATTTAATATCCATGTACATGTCTAAATTAGGTTTACCCAGTCTTAGATGGTAGGAAGACTTAGATAGACATCCAGATTTGATAGTCAGGCACCTTGGTTAAGATTTAGTCATACACGTCCTAGGAGACCTTAGTAGCCCTCACTTGACTCTGATCGTGTTAGATTTCTAGAGCCCTTCTTTTAGTCGTTCGTTCGAGTCCATCAACTTCGAGCCCAGCAGAACGTAACCTTGATTCTCCTATGGCTCTTTCCTGAGATCTCTCTATTACAGTCTAGTTCATTAGGAAGTCTTAGTGTTGAGTTTCTCCTGATCTTTAGACGGCCCGATAATTAGGAATCTCGGATTTCTAGCATCTTCCTGATCATTACACTTTTGTGTTATCGGCCATAGAGTTCCATCATAGCTTTTATGAACCATCTCCTAGGCGTAGTTATCATGTGATCATTTTCCTTTCCCCCGATTCACGTGACGCTTCCTGACGATTATCGTTGATTCTTCGAATCTTTCCCATTGCAAATCATGCTTCCTTTAAAAGTATTTTCGAAATTCCTTATTAAATTCTTCGCTCAGTTTAACTTCTTTGAAAACTCTTATTAAATATTTAAAATTTCTTACTTTCGGTTGAGTTAAAATTCTTTCGCAAATTTTGAAACCTTCTTGGTCGTAAAATTTTAAGTTACGGTCTCGTACTTATTTTCGAATCGGTATCCATCGTATTTTAGTTTTAAAACTTTGTTACCATTTTGGAAATTCAATATATCATTTTTCTAAACTACGAAATTTATTTTTAACTCCTTACTGTACGTACTTTTAGAATATTTTCTAAACTAAAGAGAACTTATATATATATATATATATATATATATATATATATATATATATATATATATATATATATATATCAGTCGTTCATCGTGCTCATACTTCAAAAGAATTTTTGTATAAACTAATTTCTCGTTACAAAACAATCACAATCTCACTCTCCTCTTTTTCCTTCGTCTAACTCTTTTTCCGAGTTGCAATATTTTCTACCATCTGCCCGCTATTTCTACTTTTTATACGTATAAAGTATATGATACCATATTTTACATGTAATCCTTCTTCCATCTACTTAATTATTTTGGGCAATATCTTAGTCCCATCCAACCAGTTATCTCCTTTTCCTCGCCTTGTCCAAACTCGTTCTTCCCGATCTTGTTTTGTTTCGCTTTTGGTTTCGGTTCCTTTCTTTCATGTAGACATGGCACTGTAGTTGCCTATGTCATCTCTAGTTAGTAGTGGGCTCTCTGGTTTGTGATGTCGTCTTGATGTATATATAGGTATAGTGTGTAGACCTGTATAAATGTGTTACCTTTAGGATCTTGATAATCGTCTCTTGTGTCTTGTATGCATACTCAGTGTGGACCGTGATATACGTATGGAGTGGTCTGAATGATAGTATTCATATAGGTGTGAATAGCGTCATAGCAGGAAATTCCTTAGACTTAGTCTTTCGTATTATGGTATGACTTATCTTTGGCTGCATATGATTGTATCAAAATTTTTGTTTTCTTTAAAGTTTTGAAACTAGCCCACGAGATCACAACCCACCTATCCTCCCTCATCCAATACCACAACTCCACACGTTTTTTCGACATGTTTTTTAAAACATCCTCTTCTTCTCTTTTCTCTCTTCGGAGTGTTAAAATATTTTTTTGTATTTGTTATGATATTGTTAGTGCTAGCTATTATTGTTATATGATTATAGTTGCGGGTAGGCATAGGGTGGAGATGAGATATGTCGTAGAGGTGATTGGTTGACCTTGAGCACAAAGATGTTAGATTAAGATCCTTCGGATAAAAAAAGAGGTGTCCAAGACTTATTTATAATATTGATGTGTGACGGACTCAATGGAGAACTCTAATTGGATGAAATTATATACATAAAGATGAGAACTTATTAGACTTGAGACTTAGACGAGTGGTAGATAGGAGTAGCTACGGAGTATAGTATGAGTTAGGGTGATCATGAGAATGAGTAGAGCATTTAAAGCATCAAGACTTGATAGTTAAGTTGACGTGAGGAGATATTGGAAATAACACGACGTGTTGAGATAAATGGATGGTTAGGTAGTCGGACTTAATATTGGTTGGAGTTAGTTATAGTGAGTAGGATAAGATGTGATTTTGATAGTTCAATTATTTGGCGGATAAATTTATGGGACGATATGACAAGGAATGTATTGAGGACACGACGATTGTTGATTTGTGAAAGGTGTTATAAGATCGATAAAGTCTTTGTCATGGATTGGTGATCGACTAGAACATCATTTTAGCGATTGATTAATATTGGGAAGAAATAGATAAATTTAAAGATGTTATTAAGCGATGGTGTTTAGTGGAGTGGTATGGTATGAGAAGATGATTATTATTCTTTAATGAGAACTTGGAGTTGGAAATTTGAACAGCAGTGTTGGGTCTATAGTTAAGTGTTAGGATGTGAGTTTAGTCGTGGTATTATCCAGTGAAAAGTCGGTAATGATGAATTGTTGTGGAACGCTAGTTGAAGTTGTAGGATTAGCGATTATTATGTGGAATATGAGAGTTGCGGGTATAAGGGTATATAGATATTATTGTATAAGTGATTCCGAGGGCGGAATCATTTATAAGGTGTGTAGAATGTAACGGTCACTTCCGACCGTCCGTATTTTAATGTGTTGTTGTTTCGTGTGCGTCGTTTCGCATTTGAATTTTATTATTGTTCTCCGTAGCTCAGACGCGTGATTGGACCCCGTATTCACGATCCTCTCGGAGGCGCGATCGCCCCGGTACTTTCTTTTGATTTTTAGGTGTCGAGTGACCACCTTAATAATATCATTATTCTTAATAAAATTTTGTTTAAAACTCAACTTTCCTTTAAATATTACTGTATACGGTTTCCTAAAAAAACCAAAAGAAAATCAAAACTGGGCTTTTCTCCCCCACGTCTAACCACTACCCACTATCTCTCTCTCATCCCTACCGAATATATATATATACATATAGAAAACAAGGAGCAGCCTAGGGTTCTCATGAGAAGCTCAGCCGCCCTTGTTTTAACAAAAAAAACCTGATCTATGGCCTCTCATCTTTCTCTCCTCTTCACAGCCGAGACGTCAAAACCTAGCCCCCTTAACTCGTGAGCTTGGAGTGACCTCCTCCCTGTAGCCTTTAACGTGTTTCCCTTCCCTTCGAGATGGCATCCTCACAACACCTCACAGACGCCGAAAAAAAACCCTCCCCCTCAGCACAGTGCGCCTCCTTCCCTTCCCTGCTCATACCCCAGCCCCTCGCTATGGCCTGTAGAACCCCCCAAAGCCGCCTCCAAACCCCACACGGCAGTCCACCTTGCGACCGCCCTCCTGTTTCCCCTCCGATCTTCAGCAACCACCGGAGGCCCTCACAACACCTACTGAATCGCCGCAGTCGTCGGTATCTCTCCGCCCGGCCTGCCTTTTTGTTGATGCTGCCGCTGCCCTCTCCGACCTGCCACCTCGCTCCAGCCGTGACCCACTCCCGCAGCGCCTCTTCTCCGAAGACGCCACTAGCCACGCCGCTCGTCGTTGCCAACCTGCATGTGCATGTAAGTAAGCGAATACGTTGGTTTACATTTTACTATGTTACAACATGTTAATTAGTATACCAATATATATATAAGTGTTTGTTAGTGTAATTAATTCATAAGATAATATTGGTTTATAGCTAAACCCAATATTAGACAATAGGTTAGTGTTAAAAAAATATTAAATGATAAATGATTATAACAATGGACTACAGCATGTTACTTAACCTCAGTATACACATGTTAAACCTTAATTAATAATACATTCATTATATATGTTGATGGGAAATGCATAGACCTCTGTTTGAGTGAATGTAGTATTTTTTTCTATAAGCCCAGTTATTAACATTATCAGTAAACCTATCAGTAAACCTTAATAAAAGGTGTTAGTTGGTATTAAACAGTAGGCTAATATACTACGGCCGTTCATTATATGATGATATAACCCGCATGTTACAAGTTAGCTAATATATATGATGCTTTTACATTATAAATATGTTTGGGTGATTTCCGAACTATAAACATTGGAAATATGTATCAGGACTAGTTATTGTCTTTTCTTAGCTATCTATCATCCACACTGTAATAAGGTAGTTCTTGTGCCAAATAGTAGCCTAGGTTCATAATTAATCATATAGCTTCTTGTGAATCTGTTATATACAATTGTTATTAAATTAGACATGTTAGCAGTGAGATATATATGTATGTTAGATATATTAATAGTATGCAATGCTAGATGGTTGGTGTTATAAGCAGATGTAATATTATTCTTTGGCTTGACGATAGGATTTAATGACGCAGATAGATCATATCCCTCACTACGGATCACCTGCAGTTCAGACGTTACGTCCGCACTACTCCAGACACCGGAGAGGTTAGTCCCCTAACTCGTAGCCAACCCACACCGTAGCAAAATCAAACCCTAAACTAAAACTTGACTACGATAACTAAATTTGCTTTTAGTTCTTGTAAAACGCTGCTCACCGTAGAAAGATCGACAATCGGACAAAATTTCTGTGCACATAGGGTAGAAGTCGATCTAGGTTGAACGAAACACCAAAAATGTGACTTTGACGAATATGGTAGTCCCGACAATCTAGAAACAAACCCTAAATAGGACTTATTGAAAAACGCGACTTGACACCGTCACCGTGACCCTTTTTCAGACGGACTACCGCGGACGCGATGACTGGACGAGACGCCCCAGACAGACGACACACTCGCCATCACAGGCAAGTGTACCCACTTGCGTTTTTGACCGTGCTTTGGTCTTAGATTGCTAGAACTGTTAGACTGTGAATGTATAGAACCGGACGTGAAATGATAGCGTCCGGGACGCCCCTGATGACTTAGACTTGACGACGAAGTCTAAGCTCGACAAACAAAAACTTTTGACGCCGTAGGGCTTTCTTGTGTGTGCGTGCGTGTGGACACCCTAGAATAACAATTCCTTACACTTGTCATGTCATGTCCCTGTTACACAAAAAGCCTTCGGGCGTTTCGGATGCTCTCCTTGTGAGAGTGATCCCCGTGACTGTTACACAAAAGCCTACGGGCGTTTCGGATGCTTTCCCTAGCGGAAGTGATCCCCGTGATACAAAAAGCCTGCGGGCGTTTCGGATGCTTTCCTAGCGGAAGTGATCCCTGTTACACAAAAAGCCTTCGGGCGTTTCGGATGCTTTCCTAGCGGAAGTGATCCCTGTTACATAAAAAGCCTTCGGACGTTTCGGATGTTTCCCTAGCGGAAATGATCCCTGTAATTCTTGTCCTGAGTTCCGGGGTTTGGGGTTGGGTTGAGCGTGCGCACGGCAAGAGGGTCTGATCCCCCTTGAACCGTAAGGCGTGAACCCTTTCGTGTCTCACTTGTCTTGTCTTGTCTTGTCCCGTCACGTCCCGACTTGTCTTGACATCTGTAGGTTAGTCCCGTGGTTGGTAGCACACGCTACGACTACTACATGTCCCGTTTTACTTTCCTGCTGCGTTACTTCCTGTTGTGTTACTCTGTTATGACCACAACATGCTAATCAACCAGTAAATTGTTGTGTAATAGAACCTCAGCATGCTAATCAACCAGTAAATCGTTGTTTAAAGTTCGGTGCACTTGCAGTAAAGTCTAACCCTTCTTGTAGACTTTACCTGACGTATAGTTCCTTTCTCTTGGGTGTTGTACATCAGGTGTTCAGCCAGCGTTCATGGACGAGGCAGACCCACTAGAGTACGAGGAGCCGAGGACGTCGACCCAGAGTACGTGTTGACAAGGACCAGACCTTGAGGTCTTTTAGTCGTCACTTTCAGAGGTTACTACTTTCAGTTTGCTTGTAGATAGTTTGTTGCCACGCTTAGGCTTCTTTTTAGACTTTGTACTTGTTGGATATTATATCTCTAATTTAATGAATGCAACTTCCGTTCTGTACTTTCTGTTGTTACGAATTATATTAATGCAAGAACCTGAAAATCTTTTACCCCTACAGACGCTTATTAGGTTCGAGCTCTTCAGCTCTGGCCTAAGCGGGCCTTAGTCACGTTTCACCTCCGTCGTTTTGGGAAGCGGGGCGTGACAACATTACAATTATGAAAGAACCAACTATAACCAAGACCCATTAATACAACCACAGATATAATATTCCATCGAATATCTGGAGCGAAGAGGACATTATGAAGTAAGATAGTGCAGCCGTTGTCCAAGACGAGCTTGCACGTCCCAACGCCTTTCACTTCAACACGTGTGTTGTTTCCTATGTATATCCACTTCATTTCTTGGGGTATCCGGTGATACTCCACGAAGGACCGGCTGTCCCTTGCTATGTGGTCGGTGGCACCTGAATCAATTATCCAAAATGGATTAGATTCTACAAGAAATATTGAACTAGAAACACATATGTAACTAGTATTATTACAAGTTACCTTGTCACCTCCATCTGTACAAGAACGGGCAAAGTGACCTAACTTGTTGCACTTGAAGCACTTGATCTTCTTTAAGTCATTCTTCTTGTGCTGTTTCTTGTTCCCACCCTTATGTTTGGGTTTCTTAGTAGACACTGGTTGCCTTTTATGTTCATGATCATACTTCGAGCGATTTTTACGTTTCTTTCCCCCGTGCGAGGAACTAGCAACCATGTGCACTTCTGCACTTGGCTTGGCGGCCGCAAGCCGCTCTTCCTCTAACTCGAGGTGCTTAGAAACATCGCTGAAATTCTTGATGCTCTCATTATGAGTGAGATGCATCTTCATTTGTTCCCATTCGATGGGTAGGGAACGTATGACCTCTTGGATTTGTTGCTCATCAGTGAGCACATGACACACATCCTTTAACTCTGAAATAAGATTCGCCATGTGTCGCAGATGCATTCCCATGGAATGATTTGGACGTTTTTTGTACAAATCAAATTTTATAGTTAAAGAGCGAAGTTTGGTCACCGAGGTGCCACCAAACTTCTCCTTCAGCTTGGACCATATGTCCATAGCTAGGTCATGTTCTCGGAAGATTCGCATTATGTCGTCGGCCATACTTGATAACAACGTAATGCGAGCAATTTTGTTCTTCCGAGACCAAGCATCAAAGGCTTTCTTGTCTCTTCTGTGTTGGGCCGTAGTGCCCAACTCAGGTTCAATCATTATGTTCGTTAGAGTTTCGAGCACTTCTTGCTCCTCTAGAACGTATTGTATCTTTATGGACCATAGTTTGTAATTATCTCCGTTGAGTTTTTCACCTTTGTTCAACTCAGCAACGATGTTCTTAGCAGCGGAAGACATTCTAGCTTTAAAATGCTGCAAAAGACATAAAACAAGTTCGATCAAAAAACATTGCATAAAATTTTATATGTGATAAGTTACTTTCGAAAAATATTGAAGATGTTGCTCTAGAATCGGAAAGGTCATTACGATGCCAATCACCATCTAGAACAACTTTCAATATTTCCCCATCACTTATCAAACAATAGTACTCTTATAGTTCTTGTAGCAGAAAAGCGTTTTTGAAAAAAATGTATTTTGCAAACGTATTTTGCAAACGTATTTTGCAGCAGGAGGTAGTGGCCTGCCCGGGCCATTACCGGAGTCGAGCCGTGGCAGTGCCAAGTCCGGATTCCCCTTGCATGGGGTTTTACCGTATGCAACTGCCGCCGGTCTCGTATGGGCCGGCCATGCAGACCCCCTATCCCCTTTGGGTCGTGGCCGAGGCCAGGGTGCCTCTGCCCTGGCCGGCCCGACCGGCCTCTGCCCACTGGCCGAGGCCCTGGCCGGCCAGGGTGCCTCTGCCTTGGCCGGTCGGCCGGCCCTGGCCGTGGCCAGGGCCGGCCTTGGCCCTGGCAGAGGCCAGGGCTGGCCTCTGGCCCCCGCAGAGGCGAAGGCCCTGGCCGGCCAGGGAGCCTCTGGCCTGGCCCGGCCAGGGCCAGCATTGGCCCTGGCTGACCAGGGCCGGCCTCTGGCCCTGGCCAGAGAGGCCAGGGCCGGCCTATGGCCATGCCCTGGCCGAGGCCAGGGCCGGCCAGGCCCTGGCCGAGGCCAGTGCACCTCTGCCCTGGCCTCTGCCAGGGCCTACCCTGGCCCTGGCCGGCCAGGGCCGGCCACGGCCCTGGCCGAGGCCAAGGCTGGCCATGGCCCTGGCAGAGAGGCCAGGGTGGCCTCTGGCCCTGGCCGAGGCAAGGGCGGTCTCTGCCCTGGCCGGCCATGGCCGGCCATGGCCCTGGCGGAGAGGCCAGGGCGGCCATGGCCCTGGCCGAGGCCAGGACGGCCTTGGCCAGGCCCTGGCCGAAGCCAGGGCCGGCCTGGCCTGGCCCTGGCAGAGAGGCCAGGGCGGCCTCTGGCCCTGGCCGAGGCCAGGGCAGCCTCTGCCCTGGCCGACCAGGGCCGGCCTGGCCTGGCCCTGGCTGAAGCCAGGGCCGGCCTGGCCTGGCCCTGGCTGAAGCCAGGGCCGGTCAGGCAATGGCCGGCCTCCCTCCTTGGAGGCCGGCCACACACACCCTGGAAGAGGGGGTGGTTTTGGTGGTTATTGACCGAAGCCAACCCCCTTCCTAATGGGAGGGGGGTGCATAGCCATGCACCAAAGATATATGCAATTGCCATACTACCATGGCAATCTTCTTCTCCGATGAGAAGGTTTGCAACTCCCATCTTCTCCGATGAGACACCTGTTCATCGAGAAAGTGGTTGGGCTTTAATGGCCGTGTGCCAAAAACACACTTTCGCGGTCGTAAACTTCACACTCCACATGAAGAGAGTTCACATTCCCTATTGAATGGAGACTCAGCATCCATGAAGAGTGCGAGTTTGTCGAAATGAACGGTCAGTTCTTCCCGTCACGGAGAGTTCCTGCCATATTCGTAATGACAAAAGACCCTAACGTGAAAGGAACAACTTTTAACGTTCTCTCCGTCACGATGCGCTCCTACCATATCCATAATGGAAGGAAACTCATTCGTGAAAGAGACAATGTGTCATTCATCGGTGAGACCAGGGCGAACCCGTGTGGCTCCGATACCAATGTAGGATCCCTTCATGCGATGATGGAGGATCGAAAGAGAGTAGAGACTTACGTTAGCGTACGCTGCGCTGTAGTATCTGAACTTTGCCCTCAGATTCGCCACAACGGTCGGTACTTCGTCACAGAGGATCGAAGCAACGTTTCCACCGTCTAAATCAAACTTTAGGAGAATAACTTGATGGAAGGGAGAAGAGGAAAAAAGATTTCCTTATGCAAACTTATGGCATGGATGATTAGCCTTAAATGCCTTACCCTTGGGTCCTATTTATAGGCTTTAGGGGTAGTTATTGTAGAAAATAACTACATATAAGTTTATTAGCGTATATTAACACCCTTGCTTATCCTCTTCTATGCACTTATCAAGTGCCTTTATGCACTTATAATGTGACTTTTTCCACTTATCGAGTGGTCCTTTTCACACATGAAAAGGTTCCATTCGCACATGCTTTCATGCAAGCAACATCTGAGGTCCTTAGACCCTCATACATCCCCTCATGGGTGTATTCATGTCGTCCATATCCAACAAAAAATCTGTCTAAAAAGTATACAAAAAGTCTCTCAAAATCTCTCTAAAAAATCTCCCCTTGACGACTGCCAAAATCCTCCCCAAAAACCCTTGTGAAAACCCTCTCCAAATCGCCCCCAAAATCCGGGCGCAAATTAAAATTTGGACCCACGGTGACTCGGTCTAAGTAGAAGGCTGCTCGGTCGAGTACGTCAGGAAATCTGAAATCACCACCCAAATGTCGCTCTGTCTGCTCGGACCAAGTAGGGTCTGCTCGGTCCGAGTAGGTAGCTGCTCGATCGAGTAGTAGGCTGCTCGGTCGAGTCTGTCCGTAGGTTGGCGCTATCCCCCAAAACATTGCACTGCCTGCACAGCCCAAGCAGCATCTTCTCGGTCGAGTTTTCATCTTTCTCGGTCGAGTAGATAGCTGCTCGGTCGAGTGGGAGGTCAAAAACACGTTTCAGCATCATTTTTCACTCTGCTCGGTCGAGTAGCGTACTGCTTTGTCGAGTAGGAAGTTGCTCGGTCGAGTAGGAGGGTGCTCGATCGAGTAGGACGTAAAAAACACATTTCAGCAGCATTTTGCACACTACTCGGTCGAGTAGTGAACTGCTCGGACCAAGTAGTGTAGTGCTCGACCGAGTAGGCTGCTGAGAACAGTTTCAGCACTGCAGCATCAACTTGCAGAAATTCTCCAGGGCTCATCTAACCTCCGATTGTCGTGTTCCTGGTGGCATTTGAACCGTCATAAAGTCTATTATCTGGGAAAAATATTAGAAAAATAGTAAAAAATCTCAGGTGATAGAAGATTTGGAAATAGTGTTTGGTTGTCATGTTTCCAGCACTTCAGATCGCTCGATTCCTTCGCCGCATCATAGTTCGGTCGAGCGACCTGAAATCTACAAGTCATGGTATCATAAAACCATGATTTCTTCATTCTCCTCTTCTTCACTCCTTCTCTCTTGCCCCTTCCTTGCTCCCCGACAGCTTTAAGTAACCTAACGCGGCGCCTCAGGAGCTCCGGTGTCGAACCACGCACTCTCTCCTCCAATATACTCCAAATCGCTCGATATTCCCTGAAATACAACCAAATGCTCTTAAAGTAAAATAGTTCCAATTATGAGCATAAAAGCACGCCTTTGTTCCAATTATGACCATTTCAAGACTCCTAGAACCCATCAACTTTGCCACGTCTTTGTTCTTTATAGAAATGGAGATAAGGATATGGGATTTTTGTAGTTTTATATTATTTTTGGCTATATGAATATTTTATAAGCATTTTTCTTTCTTTGTATACACGAGATAACTCAATATATACAAGAAGAGGCCTATGCATCCCCGACCAAACGGTCTTAGGGCATTAGGTTACGAAGAACCCCTAGGGCCTTTTATTCAGGATTTTTGTTTGATTTTTGCATTTTTGGGATTTTTGCAAACTCACGTAAACGCGATGGAATGCAAAATATGATCAACGATCATTTATTGGCTATTCACAAAAGAAAAAGAAAAAACATAGAATTTAGACTTGACTCGGTTTCAAGAATCCTAATCATCATTACTTTGGTTGTCATGTGGTTATCCTATCTCTTTTGAATCACTAAACATCCATGAAGCAATAGAATTATCAATTAAATCATGCAGGAGTTAAATAATTTTCAGATTTGATTTATTCATTTTTAGCTTACCTGTTTCGAGAATATGGTTGTGAAACTATGGACTCTACTATGAAAAGGCATATTAACAAGGATATACTAATCAAGGAATCGAACTCTAATCTAACATATATCAAAGTTCATAAAAAAATAAATCCACGGTATTTCATAGAAAATGAAGCATAAGAGACATAAATATAGCGGTGAACATGGTTTATATGAAAATTCGAAGCGTGTTTCACGATGAAGCAAAGTGCATGCACTATGCACTCCCCCAAGCTTAAATATCACATTGTCCTCAATGTGTGTATGATATAAATAGAGGACAATGACAAGAAAGGGGGGCCACTCGACAAAATAGTCTCTCTCCCCCAAGCTTAAACATCACATAAAAATTGGGGGAAGAGACGAAATAAGCGCCAAAATATAGGGGTGAGCATGGATAATAGATAGTGGGTTGGATGCAAAAGATAATTGAGCCATCAAATAAGGTGAATTTATTAAACCGAAAAAACATATAAAATCATATACGGTCTTCTCGTTGCCGAGAGGATTCGTGATTATTTAAAGCATAAAATACTACACTACTAGATTGGTACCACCTGTAGCAAAAGGCGGGTCCAATATCTTTGCTGGTGCAGACAGCTGCTCTATCTGCACTTTACGTGGCTCCGCCAGGTGCGTATCTCCACAGGCTCCACCAGATTCCAGCAATGCGGCTCCCATCATCTCCCCAAGGACTCCATCTGTACCCTGAAAGAGATAAGCCGCATCACTCTGATGTAGATAATTTTTTCCCAAAATAAATGTATTCCAAAGAGGATCATCAACAATAGTATTTAAAATTAAATATGGTTGACAACACTCCCCTGGAAATAAATCTTTATGCTAGTGCACTATGTCGATCAAGTCCTCGTTGTTTTCCTCTGGTTCCTCCAGTAACTCTGGCATAATAGAGTAGGTCTCGTCAGGATGCTCCTCATCATCGTCAGACTCATTCCAGTGCACCTCCTGATCATATTCAACAACATCCATGTGTGTTAACTCCTCGCTCTTCGCCTAGTACACGTCCCATTGTACCTCTTGATCATATGTATGTGTATCCTGCAAAAGGTGCAATGAGTCACCTAAATCTGAATCATAATAAACATCATACACGGGAGGGGAATCAAATGTAAAGGGAGAGGGAGTGAAGAGATCTCCCTGAAGGGGAGCAGTAAGCTCTGGTGGGTGGTCCTCAGAGTCAGTGGAAGGACGAGTTGGATGCGGTAGCTCTGAAGGAGGAGGGTAATGCTCGGGATCCTCATGAATGGCTGTGTGACTCGTCTCAAATGATGTGAGCGCTACTCCCAAGTGCAGGAGATCAAACAAGTAATATCATGATGAGTCCAGGTATCGAATCCATGGGACAACTGACCTGCAAAACCATGAACTTCAGTTTGTAAATAGTAATAATATGGTAATAACCAACCACCCAAAGATATAAAGATATAGGATCAAAAGTTTAGAATAACAAAAGAAAATCCTACGATAACTATGGTGAATTCGATATGGGGTACTAATATGGAGAGTATGTGTTGGTAGTGATTTCATTAGGGTGTGTGCAATCAATGATTATAAATATCTTCTCTATAACTCAACGTTTCGTCCGGTCAGGGCACCAGAACATCGGAAAATATAACGATAAGCGAACATCAAAGAGTGCCTTAAATATCGAATAAAGTGCTAGTTTCATGAGAAAAATGAGCTTATGTACCCGCAAGGGTCACGCCACGAATAAATCCAGAGATCATATTTGACCCAAGTACACCAACAACGATAATACTTGAACAAAATACGCGATTATACAATGCAAATAGGACGAAAATATATCAAAATCAATGATTACGATATCCAAACTACATCAACACCAACACATATGAAGATTAACAATGCATGGAGAGATTATAATCGGTATTCTTAGAAAAATACATCATAAAAACATCAAAATACGTAAATAATACTTCAATTCTAAGCCAAATACGCAAAATACAAGGCTAAAAATAGGAAAAATATCACTGAATCTCTCCAATTGAACCCCAAACTCCTTCAGAAGATAGAACTAGCCTCTGTCCCTGGGGCCTCCAAATTTCATGGCGAAATACGGCTCCTAGAGCCCCCAATACGCCAAAATACGCAACAAAAACCCTAGAATATGATTAAATAATAAGCATTGCGGGTTTACTGTGCTTAACTGGCCGAAAACCCGCTCCAAAACGCTTAAAACCCGCAACGCTGATCGTCGCATCTCTCAACCGTTGGATTTGTGCGGGATTTAACCTCGTTTAGACGCGTGGCAGCCTTAGCGGGTTTGATCTTCGAGCGCGCCCTCTTTGCTTCGATTACAACTCTGCTTCGGGGTTCGTCTGGGCCGTCGGATGCATGATTTAACGGATCTGTGCTTGCCACGTCGCTGCATCAAACCTCTTCGCTCAGATAGCTTGTCAAAATGCGGGCTGATTTTCAGTCGTTCGATCATCATCGTACGCACACAAATGGGCCACGTCGCTCGAGAATTTCCACTGCTTTGCATATACATCGGTTGATTGAGGCCGTTGGATCGTAGACGGGACGGCAGAGATCTCGCCATGCGTCCTTGCTGCACATGTACATCTCCCGCTCCGCTTCCATTCATCGGGGCGACGTTCGTTCGTTGGATCGGGACCGTAGGGCTACCAAGAAGCCACGTCGTCCCCAAAGAAAATCGTTGCCGCCCGCTTCCTCGTTAGCCGTTGGATTAGATCTCAGCAGCCCCGATATAGCCATGTCTCATCGAGCTGATCGCTGCTACGGGACCCCTCTGGTCCGTCGGATCTTGATCCAACGCTGATTCGATCGCCCATGTCGCCCGCACTTTCTCGTCGTTAATGGCTGTTCGATCGAAATCGAATAGTAATGACCTCGCCACGTGGACAAGCGCTGGCGGAGCAGGCGTATACGAAACGTATTCCGCTCGTATTTGCGTATTTTCGTGCGTATTTCTCCATTTAAATGGTATTTTACATTAAAAAATTCACAGTAATTAGCACAGATCTCAGAAAAATACAAATAAATAGTCGTTGGAATCGTAAGATCGAGATCTAGCCATGAAAAATATAAAAAGGTCAGAAATACTCACTTTATTGTTGTTTTATGCTTAAATCAAGTGATTTCTCTATTAAATGAGATATATAAAATACGAATGTATTAGAGACCAATTAAGCATCATATAAGCACAAAATAGGGCTAAATAGGGTGTTAAATATGCAATATGCAACCCGAATCACATCCCCAACTAGCGATTTACTAGTCCCTAGCAAAAAGAGCGATTAGATTGGATGCTTAATAAAACTATAAATTCTATCAATCACTTATGGCACGGCTCAATAATACGCTTTTCAACATGATTTAGACCATCAATATACACAATCCATGCACAAGATCAATCACATGATATTTTCTCTAATTTAATTTGAATAAATAACATGCAAGCATCGTTTTGCGCAAGCGAGAGTATAACACGTCGTTATGTTCTAGTTTTCTCATTTCCAAGGAATTGGAATCTCAAAACGGTTGTTCAAATCATGGGTATTAAAGTTGCTTAGTTTATTCACCATTTTTTTCTTTTTCTTAGTTCCGCGTAATGCGTATAAAGCAACATTTGCGAAAAATGTATAACTTCGATCGCTCCATCAAATGAGTGAGGTTCCGGTCAATGGCTCCCAAATCAAACGATAATAAGGCATTAGGCCAAAAAGGACCCCTCGGACTGTACTACTCGTAGCCAACCGAGTTATTTATTCAGTGACTTACTTATTATTTTTTTGCTGTTTCTTCATTTTTTTCTCCTTTTTTTCTTTTTTTATTCGTAAGCAACTCAACACCCATTCTTCGAACATAAACATTAATAGCAACAACCAAATTCCTCTTCAATTTGAAGACTATTCTAATGAATCGTGTATACTTAAGCTTTTTCATCACAGTAGCATGCATGAAATAAATTCAAACTATTTCGAGATATTAATCATAACAATTGAAAGTTTTCATGAATAGCATATTAACGAGTAATTCCATGAAGTAAAAATAATTAACTCAAGTCACAAACAATTTTTAGAACTCAATCAATGCACAGTCATCCGTATTTGTGGTACGTGAAGGAGTTTTTAAAAGATGAGATTGGTGGGTTATTCTTTTCTTTTGCCTTGTTTTTGAAAAAAAATCCTTAGGTCTCATACACCCCCCCCAACTAAAGATGGACATTGTCCTCAATGTAGAAAGGAGTACGAGTTTATTCAAAAGCAAGCATCCTAGAAAGCATATAAAATCTACGCTAATGGAAAGAACACACCGTGGTCAAATGGCGGATCCCGAATATTTAATGGTGGAGGAAGTTGTTCAATTTGCTACTTGCGCTCCTCGGCGAGTAATCTTCCTCCTAAAGCTAAATTGGACCCTAGCAACACAACTCCAATCATCTCTATAACTTGTTTACCAATGTCCTGCAAGAGATGAGTTATGTCAGTCCAAATTAGTTTAAAATTATTCGCCACAAACATATTCCAAATATAGTCATCCAAGTGAGTAAAATAAAATAAAGCATGTTGATGACTACTCCCTGAAAGATGTGCACTACTCTCGGTATGATGCTCAATCATTGGGGAGAGGGGTAAATGATTTTGGGAAAAAATTGGAGGGAATGGTTCTGGCTCCATAACGATAATCTCTAAACCCATCTCCCTCGCTATTTCCTCCCCACAGTTCATCCAAAATTGCTAGCTCGTCATCGCTTTTGCACACACTTCCTGCCATGTTGATATTTTTATTCGTGTTCTCATCGTGACATGGCTAGCTCGATATACCTGCAATAGAAGATGAATTCACATTAGATTCTTGAAATTGAATTTCAAAAGCATTGCTTTCTTCTAAGCAAGTGGCAGTCAGAGTAAGATTTTCAATGGATTTCTGAATCTGCCGACTCCGAGCAAGGAAATTCTCTTGGAGTTGATGGGATGTAGCCTCCTGTGTCTGAATGAGCAAATAAACTTCCTCTTTCAAGGATTGCAGTGGTACGTCTACACTTTGCTCCCCTTGATCAAGGCATGAAGGATCCGTTGAATCACGATCTGAAGTCTCTTTAATGGTCTGATCATTCTCGTGTAAGAACTCCATGTATTTCCACGCCTCTGTCGGCGTCATGACTCCCAAGAATTCCTGCAGCTGTGGTCGTAGTCCAGATAAGAAGGACTCCATAAGCTCTTTCTTTTGTACCCATGCTGCGGATAGCTCGATATTATGTCTGTGAACCTCCTCCAGGCCTGAAAGAAAGTTTCACAATCAGTGTGATTAAAACTAACGATCTTGAGCTTCTCCATCCTGTGTTTGTGTGCAATATTGTACTCTGCATCATGCCAAATGTTTGTGCTATAGAATTCCATGTATTCCATTTTTTTGAATTTTTTAAAGAGAAAACAAAACAAAAAAACTAATAAACCTAAACTATAAGATGGAAGGATCTCACCGAATGTTCCTCCAAACGAACAGAAATTATAGCTTCGCAAGTACTGTTATCTTCGGCAACGGCGCCAAAAACTTGACTCGTCTCAAATGATGTGAGCGCTACTCCCAAGTGCAGGAGATCGAACAAGTAATATCCTGGTGAGTCCAGGTATCGAATCCACGGGACAACTGAACTGCAAAACCACGAACTTCAGTTTGTAAAGAGTAATAATATGGTAATTACCAACCACCTAAAGATATAAAGATATAGGATCAAAAGTTTAGAATAACAAAAGAAAATCCTACGATAACTATGGTGAATTCGATATGGGGTACTAATATGGAGAGTATGTGTTGGTAGTGATTTCATTAGGGTGTGTGTGTGCAATCAATGATTATAAATATCTTTTCTATTACTCAACGTTTCGTCCGGTCAGGGCACAAGAATGTCGGAAAATATAACGATAACTGAACATCGAAGAGTGCCTTAAATATCAAATAAAGTGCTAGTTTCATGATAAAAATGAGCTTATGTGCCCGCAAGGGTCACGCCACGAATAAGTCCAGAGATCATATTCGATCCAAGTACACCAACAACGATAATACTTGAACAATATGTGTAGAAACTAGCAAAATACGCGATTATACAATGCAAATAGGGCGAAAAGATATCAAAATCAATGATTACGATACCCTAACTACATCAAAACCAACACATATGAAGATTAACCATGCATGGACAAATACATCAAAAAAACATCAAAATACGCGAATAATACTTCAATTCTAAGCCAAATACGCAAAATACAAGGCTAAAGATCGGAAAAATATCACCAAATCTCTCCAATTAAACCCCAAACTCCTTCAGAAGATAGAACTAGCCTTTATACCCAGGGCCTCCAAATTTCATGGCGAAATACGGTCTTAGAGCCCCCAATACGCCAGAATACGCAACAAAAACCCTAGAATACGCTTAAATAATAAGCACTGCGGGTTTACTGTGCTTAACTGGTCAAAAACCCGCTCCAAAACGCTTAACACCTGCACTCGCAGATCGCCGCATCTCTCAACCGTTGGATTTGTGCGGGATTTAACCTCGCTTAGACGTGTGGCAGCCTTAGCGGGTTTGATCTTCGAGCGTGCCCGCTTCGCTTCGAATACAACTCTGCTTCTGAGTTCGTCTGGGCCGTCGGATGCACGATCTAACGGATCTACGCTTGCCACGTCGCCGCATCAAATCTCTTCGCTTAGATCGCTTGTCAAAATGCGGGGACGGCAGAGATCTCGCCATGTGTCCCTGCTGCACATGTACATCTCCCGCTCTGCTTCCATTCATCGGGGCAACGTTCGTTCGTTGGATCGGGATCGTAGGGCTACCAAGAAGCCACGTCGTCCGCAAAGATAGTCGTTGCCGCCCGCTTCCTCGTTAGCCGTTGGATTAGATCTTAGCGGCCCCAATATAGCCACGTCGCATCGAGCTGATCGCTGCTGCGAGACCCCTCTTGTCCGTTGGATCTTGATCCAACGCTGATTCGATCGCCCATGTCGCCCGCGCTTTCTCGTCGTTAATGGCCGTTCGATCGAAATCGAACAGTAATGAGCTTGCCACGTGGACAAGTGCTGGCATAGCAGGCATATATGAAATGTATTCCGCTCGTATTTGCGTATTTTCGTGCATATTTCTCCATTTAAATGGTATTCTACATTCAAAAATTCACAGTAATTAGCACAGATCTTAGAAAAATAAAAATAAATAGTCGTTGGAATCGTAAGATCGAGATCTAGCCATGAAAAATATAAAAAGGTCAGAAATACTTAGTTTATTGCTGTTTTGTGCTTAAATCAAGTGATTTCTCTAATAAATGATGATATACAAAATACGAACGTATTAGAGACCAATTAAGCATCATATAAGCACAAAATATGGCTAAATAGGGTGTTAAATATGCAATATTCAACCCGAATCACTGTGTCCTCGTCCCGACACACGACCTCCTCGACAAAACTCTGGCTCCACATGCAATATGTAAAATAAATATAGCTCGGCCTCCTTGCGATGCACTGCTTCGGCCTCCTCCTCGGGTTCCTATGGTAAGGTAGGCAAAATGAATTTCATCTTATCCTTTCTACGCCTATGTCTTCGTTTCTGTCCTGGAACTCGAGGCACCTGATTGCATGGCTTGGCCCTCTCAATAGTAGGTGCAGGTGGCTCTATGGGCTCCTGTATCTCGGCCACGGTATAAAAGTGGGTCTTGTGCCCCTCAACTAGAGCGCAGACTCCATCATCAGTTGTGCATGTGGAAGAGATACGATGAGTAATAAACTTTTGAAATCCAAGCTCAAAAGGGTCACATGCCATTATCGTTAATGGACCGGTGCATCAAACTGCATCCACGATGCTTCTCAATAAGTCCATACATGTGTCCTCCTCTTACAGCTTATATGTATCTATTTGTGGAGTGTTAATGGTGTAAGGTGGATATGATCACCTTCAAGTGAAGCATACACTCCATCTATGATAGTACCTGCATCAGAGACATCAGCCATAACAAAATCGATGAATGCTTGGTCGGATGGTTTACCTACCGTAACAGTTAGCAAACCGGTAGATCGAGCATCATCTATCATTTGCTCCAGGTTTGTGGCCAACCGCAGGTCACTGAACTTTATCATTGCATCCTCTTCATAAACTCACGTGAGGGTCCCTTTAGTCTTCCAGCAAAGATATCAGGTAGCCTGGAACCATCCCACTCATGATCTAACTTCGTATGGAACATCCCTAACATTCTTTCGAACTTGCACAATGCATCTCTGAAGGACTCTCCATCATCCTGATAGAATGTAGCGAGGTTTATATAGGATCGTATAGAACCCGGCCGCATCCTTAGAAGCACCATCACTGCATCAACTGTACCTGATCAAGCAAAGTAAACAGCCTGGAAAAGACGTCAGTGGTACAAAGAGAGATAAAGATAATAATAAAATCAAGTGGTGGTAAAAAATCTCTCGGTTTTTTGAATTTTTTAATATTTTTTACATATGTTTTTTCTGCAATTTAATCAACCTAATTGTGGTAAATAGATAATATGGCGGAACACCTCCCCGACAACGGTGCCATAAACTTAATCGAGACGGAATCAACTTCGAAACGATGTCGTTTACCGCAAGCGCACGGTATAGTGGCAAGCGGGTATCGAACACGGGGAAGCGGTGCTATAATACCTATCTACTCCTAGGTTGAGTTAGACTTATGGGTTTATTGGTGGGTGTGGATTGTGGAGTGTCGTGATGATGATGGATGCAAAAGTCGTGTCACTCGATATCGCAAACAAGTTATTCCACACAATATAAAAGAATAAAATATAAAAAGATTAGGGCTTTAGGACTCGCCACTAGGACCGTCGGATGTCGACGCTAGGCTAGGACTCTTACGTTGCATTGGTTTAATTGGGTATTTGTAGTATCTAGAAAGTGAGTTCATGCATCTGGGTATCATGAATCCAACGTATCGCATTAACCCCGCTCTCGCAATAGGCGCATACGATACGTGCATTAAGGATCTACAATAATCTTACCACTCTCGTGGTTCGAATGCTCTCAACTCGTACCACACTCGTGGGTTAGATCTTCGAGATACTTTGGTGGCTCTTATTGACGCAATGGCGGTAGCCGTCAATTAGTTATATAGTTCATCGGTGGATCCCCTCAAGGCACGAGCCGGGCATGGTCACGTGCCTCGGTTGAATCCACTAACACCCTAATTAAATTCGTAGGATATTCCTTAAGCTAATCGATTCCATCGATCGTAGGCACGATCTCAGTATGTATTCTCCTATGGATCTTGCTAGATCAACCAAAATACAACCCCTTTTATACCAACGCACTATAAAAATCCTATCTTTGCATCTAAATCCTAAAATCCTATGGTTAACCCTTAGCCCTAGAAAAGACTACTCAAGCATAGCAATATCAATAGATAATAGAACACACAAAGATTTCATTGCATGCATCAAAAAAGGATAAACAAATAAGAGATCACAAAGAAAATAATAATAGAATTAAAAAGGGCAAAAGTACTTATCTTGATACAAAGGAGGGGCCTAGGGCATAACCTAAATCCAAAAGATCGTGTCCACAAAACTCTGAAAAAAATCTTTAAAGCTCTGTCTAAAAAGTATACAAAAGTCTCTCAAAATCTCTCTAAAAAATCTCCCCTTGACGGCTGCCAAAATCCTCCCCAAAAACCCTCGCGAAAACCGTCTCCAAATCGCCCCCAAAATCCGGGCGCAAATTAAAATTTGGGCCCACGGAAACTCGGTCCGAGTTGAAGGCTGCTCGGTCGAGTACGTCAGGAAATCTGAAATCATCACCCAAATGTCGCTCTGTCTGCTCGGACCGAGTAGGGTCTGCTCGGTCCTAGTAGGTAGCTGCTCGGTCGAGTAATAGGCTGCTCGGTCGAGTCTGTTAGTAGGTTGGCGCTCTCTCCAAAACATCGAACTTCCTACACAGCCCAAGAAGCATCTGCTCGGTCGAGTTTTCACCCTGCTCGGTCAAGTAGACAGCTGCTCGATCGACGGGGATGTCAAAACACGTTTCAGCATCATTTTTCACTCTGCTCGGTCGAGTAGTGTACTGCTCGGTCGAGTAGAAAGTTGCTCGATCGAGAAGGAGGGTGCTCGGTCGAGTAGGACATAAAAAACACATTTCAGCAGCATTTTGCACGATACTCGGTTGAGTAGTGCACTGCTCAAACGAGTATTGTAGTGCTCGACCGAGTAGGCTGCAGAGAACAGTTTCAGCACTGTAGCATCAACTTACAGAAATTCTCTAGGGCTCATTCGAGCTCCTATTGGCACATTCTTAGTGGCGTTGGAACCGTCCTGAAGTCTATTATCTGAGAAAAATATCAGAAAAATAGTGAAAAATCTCAGGGGATAGAAGATTTGGAAATAGTGCATGGCTGTCCTGTTTCCAGCACTTCGGATCGCTCGATTCCTTCGCTGCATCATAGTTCGATCGAGCAACCTGAAATCTATAAGTCATGGTATCATAAAACCATGATTTCTTCATTCTACTCTTCTTTACTCCTTCTCTCTTGCCCCTTCCTTGCTCCCCGGCAGCTTTAAGTCACCGAACACGGCGCCTTAGGAGCTCCGGTGTCGAACCACGCACTATCTCCTCTAATATACTCTAAATCGCTCGATATTCCCTGAAATGCAACCAAACGCTCTTAAAGTAAAATAGTTCCAATTATAAGCATAAAAGCACATATAATCTCATAGATAAAATGTGGAATATAATGACACATCAACTAGTCATGAACCGTGCCCGTGGGCACGGTTCATTTAAGAATCTCCCACAAAATCTTTGTTTCTCCAAAAAATTATTTTCACAACCAAAATTTAAAAGAATAAAAATTAAAGTAAACAACAAATACGGCGCAAAACAATAAATTTGAGTATTTTCGGCGCGAAACAACAAATACGATGTGGGTGCCTTCGGCGTGGAACAACAAATTCGGCGAAGAACAACAAATTCGACGCTGAACAACAAATTCGGCATAGAACAAAAAATTCGGTGCGGATGCCTTTGGCGCGTAACAACAAATTCTGCGTGCAACAACGCGTGAGCGCCTTCGACGCGCAACATCACGCGAGCACCTTCGATGCGGAACAACAAATTCGGCGTGGAACAACAAATTCGGCACGGGCGCCTTCGGTACAGAACAACAAATTCGGTACGGGTGCCTTCGACGAGGAACAACAAATTAGCGTAAAAATGTAGCAGGCGCCTTTAGCATGGAACAACAAATTTTACGCGGGCTCCTTCGGTGTAGAACAACAAATTCGGGGTAGAACAAAAAATTCGACGCGGGCGCCTTCGGTGCAGAACAACGTGCGAGTGCCTTCGGCACAGAACAACAAATTCAGCGCAGGTGCCTTTGGCGCGGAACAACAAATTCGATGTCAAACAACAAATTTGGCGTGGGTGCCTTCTGCGCGGAACAACAAATTAGCGTTAAAAATGTAGTGGGCAACTTCGGTGCGGAACAGAAAAAAATTTTAGCAGGTGCCTTTGGCAAAGAACAATAAATTAGCATAACAAAAAAATTTGCTGTGCAAAAAAGTTCACGAGCGCCTTAGGCGCGAAACTGGTTCACTGACTGCTTTCAAAGCTGGGCCAAATTTCAAAACTCACATTCATGGTATCAAAGCGCCCTTCATTCCAAAGCTGGACCAAATTCCAAAGATCACATTCATGGTTTCAAAGCTTCATCTCAACCTTCCATTTTCCAAGATCAAATCACAGCCACTCTTTACTTATCCTAGTCAGCCCTAGAATTCAAAAAAGGTTGTCAAATGTAATATAGATGTATATGTATGTATGTATATGTACTAGTCATAACCTGTGCCCGCGGGCACGGTTCATTTAAGATTTTCTTCCGCGAAAACTTTGTTCCTCAAAAAATTATTTCAACAGCCAAAACTTAAAAGAACAACAAATTAGTGTAAAAATATTTAGCGGCACGGGCGCCCTCGGAAAAATATAAAGGAACAATAAATTCGACGTGAAACAATAAATTAGCGTAAAAACGGGGGGCTTTCGGTGCAGAACAACAAATTAGCATAAAAGCGGGCGCCTTCGACGCGGGCCCTTCAGCACGGAACAACAAATTCGGCACGAAACAACAAATTAGCGTAGAACAACAAATTCGACGCAGGCGTCTTCGGCATGGAACGATAAATTAGCGTAAAAGTGGGCGCCTTCTGCGTAGAACAACAAATTTGGCGCATGCGCCTTCAACGTGGAACAACAAATTAGTGTAAAAGCGGGCGCCTTCGACGCGGAACAACAAATTCGACGCAGGTGCCTTGAACACAAAACCATAAATTCGACGCGGGAGCCTTCGGCGTGGAACAAAAAATTAGCGTATAAGCGAGCGCCTTCAGCGTGAAAAATTATTCTTATCTTGTTGCCCCATACGTCAAAGAGATGGCGGGCCCCGCATTAAGGGAGAGATCATTCGATCTGCACAATATTCGATCTACAGCATTAAGTGCAAGTTAAAGTTTTTTTACCAAATGCATTAATTGCACTATACTACTCCCCAGAAACTTTCATTCCCCATAAAGTTTCATTTCCCTAGAAACTTTCATTTCCCTAGAAATGTTTCTCTCCAAAACTTTCCACGAAATTTCATCTCAACCATTCATTCTTCAAGTTTAAATCCAAGCCGTCTTTCTATCAACCTGTTTGTCCTAGTCAGCTTGTCCTAGTCAGCCCTAGAATTCAAAAACAGTTGTGTTTTAATACACACACACACAC
Organism: Scilla litardierei; assembly: GCA_030789695.1. Classification (NCBI taxonomy): domain Eukaryota; kingdom Viridiplantae; phylum Streptophyta; class Magnoliopsida; order Asparagales; family Asparagaceae; genus Scilla; species Scilla litardierei. Next base: position 113,257,030 of record CM061133.1, on the reverse strand, counting down.
ACACACACACATACTAGTCATAACCCGTGCCCGCGGGCACGGTTAATATAAGATTTTTTTCCGATGAAATCTTTGTCCCCAAAAAATTATATACACAACCAAAATTGCACAGAACAACAAATTAGCGTAAAAATATATAGCGGTACGGGCGCCTTCGGTGTGGAATAAAAAATTCGGCAAATGCTCCGTCGACATTAAACAACAAATTCGGCGTAGGCGCCTTCGACGTGGAACACCAAATTTGGCGTGGAACAACAAATTTGCGTAAAAAATTAGCAGGAGCGCCTTCGGTGCAAAACAACAAATTCGCGTAAAGAATTTAGCGGGCGCCTTCGACGCGAAACAAAAAATTCGATGCGAAAAATTATTCTCAGCTTGTTATCCCATGCGTCGAAGAGATAGTGGGCCCCGCGTTGATGGATAGATCATTCGATCTGCAGCACAATCGATCTGTAGCATTAAGTGCAAGTTTTTTCTCAAATGCATTAATTGTGTGCACTCTGATATTCACCAGAAACTTTCATTACCCAAAAATTTTCATTTCTCAAGAAACATTCATTTCCCTAAAATTGTTTTTCACTTCAAAACTTTCCACAAAATCTCATCTCAACCATTCATTTCTCAAGATTAAATCTCAACCATTTTTCTATCAACCCTTTTATCCTAATCAGATTGTCCTAATGAGCCTAGAATTCAAAAACAATTGTCAAATATAATATATAGTCATAACCCGTACCCGCGGACACGATTCATTTAAGATTTTTCCCCACGAAATCTTTGTTACCAATTTTTTTTAAAAGAATAACAAATTCGCGTAAAAATATTCAACAGCACGGGTGCCTTCGGCACGAAACAAAAAATTTGGCGTGGACGCCTTCGGCGTGGAACAACAAATTAGCATAAAAAATTTAGTGGCACAGGCGACTTCGGCGTGGGCGCTTTCGGCGCGGAACAACAAATTTGGTGCAGGCGATGTCTGTGTGGAACAATAAATTCGGCACAGATGCCTTTGACGCAGAACAACAAATTAGCATAGAACAACAAATTCAGCGTGGAACAACAAATTAGCACAAAAATATTTAATGGCACGGGTGCCTTTGGTGAGAAACAACAAATTCGGCGTAGTGCCTTTGACATATAACAACAAATTCGATTGGTGAAGTTTGAATTGTTTCAAATATATGTGAACCACAAATATATTTGAATCTGCGCAGAACCACAAATTAGCATAAAACATTTAGCGGGAAACTCAAACTTCAGATATATGTGAAGTTTGAATTGTTTCATTGGTGCCTTAGTGGCTTGGGTATATCGTCACTTGCATTTGTTGGGACATATAATATTCTACTTCACAATTTAAAAGAACAAACATTTGTTCATTTAAAATCGTTGTTTCCCCAAAAATCCCCTCTCCCCAAAATTTTGGGACATATAATATTCCATTTAAAAATTTAAAAGAATAAAAATTTAGCAGACGCCTTCAGCTTTATTTTCCCTTTATGATATCATTCTAATTTTTAATTTGTTCCTAACAATCATTCAAGTAAGTTGACAGCAGGTGAAACGGCGCGGTTGTCGTTGACTTTCTTTTTCATTTTTGATATCATTCTAATTTTTACTTTGTTCCTAACAATCATTCAAGTAAGTTGACAGCAGGTGAAATGAGCATGTGATAGCCTTTAACTGAAGCTTAATATGGTATCTGCCACATAGTGAATAACCTGACAAAAGGTTTGCTGATGTGATGTTGCTTATGTTTACACATGATACCAAATATTTCTAAACAATCTGATTATTACAACGCTTGAATTTTTCTGTTCACTTTGGCATTGGAACATTTATTGTACATCTATATGCAATTGTTGCTTGAATATTTTAAATGAAATATATCTGAAGTTTGAGTTATTCAAGCAGACAGTTTCATTGGTGCATAGTGGCTTGGGCATATCGTCACTTGCATTTGTTGGGACATATAATATTCTACTTCAAAAATTAAAAGAACAAAAATTTGTTCATTTAAAATCATTGTTTCCCCAAAAATTATTTCCTCTTCAAAAATTTTGGGCATATAATATTCCTTTCAAAATTTAAAAGAACAAAAATTTAGTAGGCACCTTCGGCGCGGAACATCAAATGCAATTGATGATATACCCAAGCAACTAAGTGACTGTTCATTTCTCCGAAAGCTGGAGAGGAATCCCGATTTGGGCACTGTTCATACACTATTTACTCGGAATCCTACTTCACTTTTGTTGGGGCCATTCTTTTGTGGTTTGGGTTTTTTGGCATTTTTGTCCGACGTGGACGGTGTCAGAAGGATTCCTCGCGTCGTTTTTTCCGCCAGGTTTCGCTCCGATTACAAAGAATTCTCAAACATGTGGGTCCACATGCTCTTTCCCTCTCCAATCGCAAGCCATCATGCCTTTTTTTGTTACCGTTGCAGCATGCAACGCGTGAAGAGTGGGCCACATGCTAAATACACATCTGAATACATTTTGTGTACTCATTTAATTCTGAAAACAATTAAACAATTAGTATATTAATTAATTAATTAATTAATTAATTAGTACTCATTTAATTATAGCAATGCGTGGACCCCACACCACTTTCTTCTTACTACTTTCTTCAACCAAAAGAACACACTACTTGGAGTGGGTCTCATCTCAACTTTCCAACTCCACAATCCAACCTCACTTTCCAACCAAAGAACACACTACACCAGATTCCACACTTCTCAACTTTCCCATTTTATACTTTCCAACAAAAGAACATCCCATAAGGCACCAATGAAACTGTCTGTAACTTCAGATATATTTCATTTAGAATATTCAAGCAACAATTACATATATATGTAAAGTAAATGTTCCAATGCCAAAATGAACAGAAAATTGCCTGAGTTGCAGTAATCAGATTGTTTCGAAATATTTGGTATCATGTGTAAACATAAGTAACATCACAATCTACAAACTTTTTGTTAGGTTATTCACTATGTGGCAGATACCATATTAAGCTTAAAATATATCAACTTCGCATTTCACCTGTCAACTTACTTGTCACCTTACTTGAATGATTGTTAGAACAAAGTAGAAATTAGTAGAATGATACCAAAAAGAGAAAAGAGAGCCATATCATTAAACTGTACATGTCATATATGTTACATCGAAAAGGATCAGAACTCGGACTTAGAGTGGACAAATAGACACAAATAGACCATGGAATAGAGCACAAATCACCTCAAAGGGAGAAGTGTTAGGAATTTTCAACCATTTGAGTTTTCCCCCAACTTGAGTTTTCACCCACTGACGTTTTCCCCTTGAGTTTTCATCCACATGCAAGCACAAATGGTGGGCCCCTGAAGTTTTGCCGACTTGATTTTTCACCTCCCCATAAATGGCACAGGTGCAGCCTCTTCTTAAAGGTTCTGCACAAATTAAATGCAGACTCCCCACTTGGCCAACCACTTGATTTCGTGCACAAATTAAATGCTCTTCAGCTGCCACCCACTTGATTCCTCCACCAACTACAGTACTACGCAAGCTAAATGCAAATGCATTGACCGTTTAAGGTGAGAGTGTTTAAGTTAAATGCAAATGCAAATCAACCCACTCGCGTTCTGATAAAGTGTTTAACAAAGTGTTTAACAGAAATGCAAGTGCTCTGCAACCTCACTCTTAAATGCAAGTATTTGACGAAGTGTTTTTTAAGGTTCACTCTTCCATTCAATGTCTTTAAGGTGCACTCCGTCTCTCTAGTAGTCTTTCTCCTCTCCTACCTCTTAACTACATGTCTTTAGATTCTCAGCGATAACCCAGATATACAACTGGTGACAATGCTTCATCTTCGGTATCACTCATCCTAGATGAGCTCTCTGATTTTGAACCTACATCATTCAACAAAATAAAAACACAGAAACGATATCAACCAAATGTTTTTTCCAGAGCAATAAGAACAAATTTTTTCTAGCAGATCGTCATTTTCCTTTGGAATCACTTCCAAAGAAACAAAATCCTCAAAAGGAGACTTGTTCCAAGCCCATCAGAATCACATCCAACGATCTTCCCAAGAGCCGCAACCCTTCTCCATTTCAAAATCCGAGCAAAATCGAGCAGATTGAGTAGCAAAATACGATACAAAAGAGGAAATTTTCGGAAAGATGAAGCATCAATTTCTGGATGATGACAGCCCTGAGCTTCTGGATGGTGACAGGGAGGTGCCGGTGACGCTAACTAAGGTGGAAATTGCGCTAATCTTGGCACCTCGATTTGTGATTCCAGTGGCGCTTTGCATCGCCCTTGTTGAAGCCCTTGCCACCCTTTCCTGAGACCTTGCAGAAAGATAGAATGGCTGATTAGAGAAATGAAACCTTAGTTTGATTGTGTTTCTTAACTGAGATAGCTTGAGAATTTGGTGATCTGAGTAGAGAGGGGTTGGAACAATGGAGAACTATTTCGTTCCTTATGTGTGAGAGAACTCAGAGAAGGTTCGGGTGTTTTTAAAGTTTGGATGTTTGAAGATGCCTTTTGTGTGGATCGATCTGCTGGGGAGAAATAAGGGATGAAACTATTGTTGATCTTTGAAAGTTTGGAAGGTTATGATGTGTTTGGTTTTGTTAGCCACGGATCAATGACATGGCAAGCATGTGCTCTGGCATGATTAGACTGACAGGCGCAATTTTACGTCTCGAACACTGTGTATAAGAGACTGCAAGTTGAGCTTTGAATGTGTTTTATTTTATTTAAATCTAGGGTTATGTTTTCCCTCCAAGAGTTAAGGTTTTGCTTGTTAAAAATTTTACAAACTTGCATCACAACCATTCATGTCCTTAGATTAAATCTAAACCATCTTTCTATCATCCCATTTGTCCTAGTCAGCTTGTCCTAGTCATCCAACACTTTCAAAAAAGTCCTCAAATGTATGTGTGTGTGTGTGTGTGTGTATATATATATATATATATTAAAACACACCCTGCAAAAAAATATATATATTAAAACACACCTGTTTTGAAGTATAGGGTTGACTAGGACAAGCTAACTGCTGACTAGGACAAATAGGTTGATAGAAAGATGTCTTAGATCTAATCTTGAGGAATGAATGTTGAGATGAAATTTTGTGGAATGTTTTGGAGGGAAAAACATTTATAGGGAAATGAAAGATTCTGAGGAAATGAAACTTGGGAATGAAAGTTTCTTGGGAATAACAGAGTGCACACAATTAATGTAGTTGGTAAAAAACATTAACTTGCACTTAATATTGCAAATCGAATGATGCTGCAGATTGAATGATCTCTCCCTCAACGCAGGGCCCACCGTCTCTTCGACTCTTGGGGCAAAGATGAGAATAATTTCCTGCACCTAAGGCACCCGCTAATTTTTTTACGCTAATTTTTTTTTCTGCGCCTTAGGCGTCGGCTAAATTTTTTACGCTAATTTGTTATTCTGCGTCGAAGGCACACATGCCGCTTTTTATGCTAATTTGTTGTTTCACGCCAAAGGCGCCGATTAATTTTTTTACGCTAATTTGTTGTTCTGCGTCAAAGCCACCCGGCCGATTTTTTACGCTAATTTGTTGTTCCGTGTCGAATTTATTATTCCGCACCGAAGGCGCCCGTGCCATTAAATATTTTTATGCTAATTTGTTGTTCCGCGTAATGTTGTCTGTGAAAATAATTTTTTAAGGAACAAAGATTTCGCGGGGGAAATCTTAAATGAACCGTGCCCGCGGGCACTGATTATGACTAGTATATATATATATATATATATATATATATATATATATATATATATATATATATATATGACGAGTAAGTGTGTAATCTTTATTAAAGGGGAAGTAGTACAAACATCCACAAGAGTGTCTAGGCAGGTGACAGAGAGAGTGGGGAGAGGGCACAAGCGCCGTCACCCACTACAATCTAGCATCTGCCTAGGCACCCCTTTTGGCCAAATATATACAAAAAAAGTATATTAATTCACACATCCTCAAAACCCCAGTTAGCAAAAGGAATATCCGCCGAAGTATGGTCCCGATCCATATCGTGCAAAGCTATAAGTACATCTGAAGATATATCCTCAAAAGTGTAGTTTTTCCCACTCCCTTTCCTTCAAATATCCTGATGTTACATTGCTTCCAAACATGACATACGATAGATGTGAGGACTGTTTTTGCCAGAATACCTACACAGTCGTGTTTATTATAAATGGAAATGAAAAGATCCCCTATCCCAGCAAGAGAAGTAGGTGCAACACCTGTGATGTTAAGTTTAAGGAGACTCCTGCATAGAATATAATGACTATAGTTGCATTCAAAAAATAATTGGTTAATACTTTCAACTGCTCCATCATCGGAAAGAACGCAGCACTGTTCGGAGGCAATACCCCATTTATGCAAAATGTCTCTGGTTAGAAGCTTACCATGAAAGGCACGCAAGAGGGTAATAGCCCACTTTGGAATATGCTTATTATACCAGACGACATTGTAGTAGGCGAAAGGGGGACTTCTGATCCGGGTACTATCCCAAGCATCTCGGAAAGTGAATGATTTACCAGGGATCCATTCCCACGTGTCAGAACCTGTAGTGATGCTGAAATGTTGAATATCAGGCAGGAGATGCTGAATATGAGGGTCTTCATTCCACCCATTTGCAGACCAATAATGACACACCAATCTATTTTCCTCTCCAGGGGGAACATCATGCCTAAGAACAAGGGGTCCACAAGGCAACCAATTATCATACTAGAAAGAAGTAGAGGTACCATCTCTAACAATACGTTTGATCAGCCTCTGAGAGGTGCTACGATGACGGAGAAGGAATTTCCAGGTGCCGGAGTGCCCAGGCGCAGACTTGGCATTGTATAACCCTTCAGGCATAGAGCAGTTTCGTCGTCTTATAAACTATGCCCAAGGACCATCAAAAGATAAGAGTCTCCAAGTCAACCAAATACCTGAATCCACATTAAGATCTGAAAGCAATCTCAGTCTCACTCCACCCTCCTCCTTAGGCTTGCATATGTCTCTCCAGGCCCAGATGTGTTGGTTCCCCCAAATGAACTTCCTACAGGCAGAGGTGATAGTGCGCAGAACTGAAAGAGGAAGACGAAAAGCACACATCCAGAAAAACAACATCCCATATATAACTGTGCAGACCAACTCAATCCTACCAGATATAGATAGAAGAGACGAGGCCCACCCATGAATTCTCTTCTTGCACTTCTTAACCCCAAGGAAAGAAGCAAGAGCCCCAGGATCATGAGTCCCTTTGCTAAAAATGGCGGAGCTTTTATCTCAATTCACCTAAAGCCCGGTCAGCAGATTAACAGCATTGAATAGCTCATTCAGCCCCTCAAAGGAATTTCAATTTGCGCGGCAGAAAACTAGAAGATCATCGGTAAAAAGTAAATGCAAGATAGAACCCGCTCTTTTCATAGGATGTATGGTGCGTGAAGCTTCCGCTTTACCCATAAGTAATGAAAAAGCTTCCATAACTAGATCGAAGAGACATGGGGAAAGAGTGTCCCCTTGTCTCAGCCATATGTTTGATGTAAAATACCCTGCAGGAGAACCCTCAACCAACACAGAGAAGGAAGGGGTAGTAATACACTCTGAAATCCAGTTAATGAACCTTCCCCTGAACCCCATTTGATGAAGTGAAAAAAGGACAAACTGCATATTAACCGTGTCGAAAGCTTTACGCAAATCCAACTTAAGACATGCACGGGAGCCCATTGGGTTGCTGAAATCCCGAATCTGCTTATGTGTAAGAAGAGTGCAATCAGAGAGTAGGCGCTCCTTAAGAAAAGCAGCCTGGTTTGCTGAGATCAATTCATTTACCACCTGCTTCAGCCTATTACATAAAATTTTGCCGATAATCTTTTAGATAACATTGCAGCAGGCAATGGGTCTGTAATCTCCCAATTTAGAAGCTTTGGAACTCTTTGGGACCAAAGTGAGAAAAGTATGATTAATTTGATGTAGAGTAGATACTGATGTAAAGAAGGAAGAAACTTCCATACTTACGTCCTTACCTATGATATCCCAATCATGCTGATAAAAATGAGCATTAAATCCATCTGGTCCAGGTGCATTATCCTTACCTATCTGAAACACTGCCTCCTTAATTTCAACCACAGTGACATTCCTTTCAACCCAATATGTTGCATCAGTAGTGAGCTTGCGCTTAGGAATAACATTTGGAAACAAATTCCAATAGAAATCCTGGTTGTAAAGCTGTTTATAAAATAAAGTTTCTCCTTCCCTCAGCTTATCAATATTCAAATTGGAGGACGCATCCGCATTTACTAGGTGGTTGCGACTGTTATAGCCATTGCGAGCCTGCTTAGCAGTGTAAAAAAACTTTGTATTCCTATCACCATTCTGAAGCCAATTAACACTACTTTTCTACCTTAAGTCAGCTTCCTCAACTTCAAAGTGTTCTAGCAAGCTCAAGTACTGCCGCCTGCTCTTGTTTCTGCACACAAGCACTCCTTGTAATGTGTCTATTTGCTTGTATAGCTTCAAGCTTCCGCCTGCAAATGTTAACCTCAACACTATCCCTGTAGGATGCCGCAAAATCCTTAAGCATTCCTTTTAGGCACTTCAGCTTATCAACAAAGATTTTCATTGGATGGATCCCCAGCCTCTGCATGAAAGGGGATGGAGAAGCCACCTCACAATCAGCCCAGGAGGTTTGCACGAATTCTCTATAGCAAAAATAAGAGCACCATGCATTATAATATTAAAAGTTTTAGGGTAAGAATGGACCTCAGAGAGCAGGTGAGTAATCATTTCCGCGTGGTCGCTAGTCCCTGGGGATGAATATTCGTAATATGAGTTTGGAAGCCGCCGATACCATTCCAGATTACACAATATTCTGTCAAGTCTTGCTGAGACGCGCTCCCAACCAATACATCTATTGCTCCAGCTATAATGATGCCTGACGCTCTTTAAATTTATCAGTCCACAGCAACTAAGGCAATGGTTGAAGTCATCTACAGATTTAGTATCCAATGGCCGACCACCCACCTTCGCATTACTAAATCTCACACAATTGAAGTCTCCACCTGTGAGTCACGGCCAATTCCTAATCTTTGGAGCATCATTAATGAGTTCATTCCATAGTTGCTGCCGCAATGACACCAAATTGAGGCCATGTACCACTGTCAAAGCCATAACAAAACCTGCACTATTAGCAAGAGTCAAGGTAATGTGCTGAGCCGAAGATGAAATGAGAGTGAAATTCCAGATTTTATCATCGACAAATAGAACGATACGCCCTCCAGAATGGTGAGACCTGTTATCAAGTGATTTCCATGTATTAGGGAAGCAGTTTGCTATCCTTCCAACATTTGCCTCTTCTACCTTAGTTTCAAGCAAACACACTACTGATGACCGTAACTTACGGACTCTTTGCTTGTGGTCTCCCTGCCTAGTAGCATTATTGAGACCTCTTGTGTTCCAGATGAACACAGACATTAACGCAGGGTTGGGGAAGCTCCATTACACCCATCTATCCGTGAGCTCCTACGAGTAGGAGATTGGGGGCTAAGCTTAGCCTTTGGGATCTTCAGCTTGCTGCTGAATGTCAGGGACTTCAGTCTTGTGATTTCTTCAATCCATTAGGAATTCTGGAAAGTAATTTCAGCAGGTTTATCTGAATCGTCTACTTGTAAAAGGGAAGGCTCTGCGGTGCCATTCCCATCTTCGACATGAAGAACCTGTTGACTAGTATCCACTGCAATAAGACCCCCAGTAATATTGGCATTGCAGCCCATAGGCAGTGCAACATTGATGGCGCCCATGCTTTCTGTCTTATAACCTATCTCTTGTCCTTCCTCTGCATTGGTATTAGAGTGACTGCAGTCTCCTATGTTTCCCATATTAAAGCCTCCCTCTCTTGTATTGGCCGCGACAAAGTTTCCCAGAATGCCCTGGGGACATCCGCTCTCTCCAATGTCCTCATGGCCTACTGAATTGAGATTGGAGTTACTGCACTCACTAATGTCCCCAAACATAACAGGATTAGCCCCATTCAAACCAGGCCAAACTGAAGTCTTATCTATAGAGCAAGCATTAGCCAATTCACTGACCTGAATATCAGCAGCAGACATTACCTTTGAACTTGCAATTTCAGAGGTACATGACATAGATGTAAGGCCAAGTTCCGCAAATTTCTCACTGTTGTTGGCTCTCAAATCTTCTTCTAGAATAACCTCAGCCTCGTACATATCTTCCTCGCATAATTCTCCTTCTTCTATTCCTGTAGGATGTTCAACCGCATCTCCCTTAGGCTTCTCGCTAGCCTTTCGGGTCAGTCCATCATTATTACCAGCAAACAAAGGGCCATTGGTCGTAGATGTATTGACCTCCATTTGGATTGAAGTGGGCTCATTCGTAGTCTTCTTAAATGTACACTGAGGGTTGTGGTGACCAAAGCTGGAGCAAGCGTTGCACATAGGGGGCTCCCCCTCGTATTTAACATCCACAGAGAGAGTAGAGCCGTCATCCAGTTCTATTAATACATTTCTGGCCAGCGGCTTCTTTGCCTCTACTTCAACTAGGCACAGTGCATACATAATCCGATCCAAGTTAGCCGTTGCATGATCAAGAAATATTGGCGACAACTCCGCTAGCCACTATATTCATGATATCCAATGACCACATATGGAGCGGTAGGTTATGTAGCTGAATCTATACTGGCACATCAGTTAGGAAATCAAGCTCGTGCTTAACGGACAGGCTCCATCTCTGCAGGACAATAAGTCTCCCATCAAAAAGCCATGGCCCTCCGTGTAAAATTGATTCACAATCCTCACTTTTCTCAAAGCGAAAATAAAAGAATCCATTTTCTTTGCTAAATATTTGAAGTCGTCCTTTAAGTTTCCATAGACGCTCCGGCCATGCTTTAATCTGGCCATAGTAGGGAATGTCGCCCAACACATATCCCACAAACGAGTTAATCCATCTAGCCGCACTGACTCCAGAAGTGTATTAGGAACCCGTACTTTGGCTATTCCATCTTCCCCAACTAGCGGGGGGATAGTCGTCATCACCAGTGGATCAGCATATTTCCTTCTCAAGGTACAAATGTCAACCTACGACTTCTTGCCTGCTCCCGGAGATATGCAAATTGATACTACAGGCCGAGTCGACATTTTAGCATACACCTGGAAGGCAGGAGGTGCAGACTTCTTAGCAGGTGGGTTAGATGCATACTCTGAAATATTTCTTGCCAGGAATGTGGAGGGTATGATATTGGGTTGTCGATTTGAAGCATTCCTTCACTCACCCCTTCTTCCCCAAGCGAAGGGAACCCTGGGGGAGTTGAGATTTGGCCGCTCTCTTCTTCGCGTAGTTAACAGTATTCCATCCCCCTTCAGCTGATGCAGCAGACATAGGGTCCTCCCTCCTAGTGTCAGCTGTCGTTCTTATATTTGGTAGTGACGCTGGCCCGCTGCTTGAGGAGGCACCGACATCACAATTCTGGCCGCCAGGATCGCCCAAGGTGGGAGCTCTGTGAATGTCGGACATATGGTTTTTTTACTAGTATGTATATATATATAGAATAATGGCTATCATACGCCATATGAGATAGGCTCTCATATGCCCTCTCACATAAAGCAACCAAGTACAACCAAGTACAAGCCCATGTGGGCTTGTACTTGGTTACTTTATGTGAGAGGGCATATGAGAGCCTATCTCATATGGCGTATGATACCCATTAATCCCATATATATATATGTATATATATATATATAGTAATCTGCCCACGAGAGGGTGTCCCAGTGGTAAGTCATTCCACTCCAAAGCCAAGGGGTGCGGGGTTCGAGGCCTATGGCCGCCGTGACTTGGTAATTATTGTGGAATTTGTTGTGGAATTATTTACCCTGGGGCTACATCTCCCCTCTCGGACTTACCCGGGGGCCGTTGGGGGCACGTCGGTTTCCCCCCAGTTTGCATAGTCTCGGCCGGGCTCTCGCCTTACCCTCCTAAAAAAAAGCCAAAGGCATGGGGAGGGGGTTGGGGATTTTTCTGGGTTGTCAAAAAAAAATTTATATATATATAGTGATCTTCGGGTGCAAAAAAACCAGTGCGAAAGCCCGTGCGAAAACTTTTTTTTATGTTTTTGAAATTTTTTTTCAAAATTTTTTTTTGATATTTAATCCATACAATTATATACCCCAGGGAAAATAATGGGTGAACCCGTTGGGCATTAGAGCACCCATCCACCCGTTACAAATTTAACGGTCTCAAAACGTGCAAATTTGATGAAATGCCTTGATCGAATGCCAAATGACATTATTTTTCAACCATTATTTTTTGAGGGGGGTATAACAACATATAATGAGGGTGGAAAAAAGAATTTTTGAAAAAAAAATTTCAAAAAAAGATAAAAACATTTTCGCACGGTGCGAAATGTTCTCATTTGAAAATTTTCATATATATATATGTATATGTGTGTGTGTGTGTGTGTGTGTGTGTGTGTGTGATGAAGAATTTGAATTTTGTCCTAGTAGGACAAGTGACTAGGACATAGGGGGATGACTAAGATATGGTGACTAGGACAAAGATAAAGATTAATAAGACAAAGTTTTAAGGCTAAGGTTTTGAGAAAGCTTTTTGGGGGTAGGGGGAAACTTTGTAATTTGAAAGGAAAATAAAAACTTCACTCAATCTTTGAGCCAGCAACCATCCCTCCCCTTTTCAAAATAAGACATCACGTTTTAAAATCTAGCGCTTAAAATTCAAAAGCCTTCAAATGTCTCTGCCCTTTTCAAAATTCAAACCCCCCACCTTAAGCCTGCTTCATAAGACCCAGCTCCCCCAAAACCCCTCTTCCCAACAGCCCCAGCTCCCCCAAACTGCTGCATAAGCCCCACCGCCAAGCTCGCTACAAAAGCCCTCAACAGCATCTTCAACGCCGACGGCTACCTCTGGAAGGTTTAACGGAAGACCACTAGCTTCGTTGTGTGAAACATTCAGTTGGATACTATCGCAATGCTTCTTCCAATGCTTAAGAGATGCGCTGATAGTGGGGAAGCCATCGACGTGCAGGACGTGCTGGAGAGCTTTGCTTTTGATAATGTTTGCAAGCTTGCCTTGCTGTTGGCGTGTTGTCTCCTCAAGGTAAGATCTGTACCTTTGCCAACACTTTCAGGGATGCTACTGAACTCAGTGTCGGAAGGTTCTGGGAATCCATTGGTTCCGAGCGAAGGCTGAGGGAATCCATTGCCACACGGTTCATCACGCTTGAAGAGGATTACTCTGAGATGAGTTCTTGCGGGACATTATGATCAGTTTTATCCTCGCTGAGGAGTTCTTATGAAACTGCTGCTAGCTATGTTACTGGCCAGATGTTTGATGTATTGCCCCAGTGCAAGATGCATGAAGCAAATGACTTTGTAAAAGAGATGTTGAATAAGAGGACCCTTTTATGAAATATATATATCTGCTAAGGAGGGAAGAACATGTATTATATAATATCTCCATATGTCATTCAGGCATTTGATCAATGGTCAGCCATAGAGCAGCCTGCAGACTTTGTAAAATGAATAGAAGTGTCTTTTTATCCAATGTTGATGGGGGTTTAAAATCATAAAGAAGGGGAAAACCAAGTGCCGAATGAGAAGAGAATGTTGGTAGTAAAGTTTCTAAATACTAGCATTTAGAATGAGAAGAGATTCTAAATACTGCCATTACTGGCAAATATTCCTATTCCTGCATTTTATAAATGCTATTCCTGGCAAATAGAAAAGTTTCATCCTTACTGACAGGATTTAGTAAAGTTTCTAAATACTGCCAAGCTTATAAAGAAAAACATTTATAAACTATAAACTACTATATTCCTTAAATACTGCATTTATAATCATAGCAAATAGTAAAGTTTCTAAATACTGCCAACTTTATATTTAGGGAATATGTAAAGTTTCTAAATAGAAACTTTATATTTAGCAGTAAATGCCAAGTTTCTAAATACTCCCAATGCAGTAAATGCATTTATAAATACTGTAGGTTTCATCCTTACTATTTACAATTTGCCAGTAAAGTTTCATCCTTTCATAGATTTATGGAATATGGTAGTTTATAGGTTGACGTTTGTGGAGAATTATGCTTAATAAGAAGTGTTATAATTCCCTTAATTGTATAAGAGATAATTAGATATCCAAACCTGGGGAAGCAATAACAGGGTTTTGTGATCCTACAAGATAAGATGTCCAAGGCTATGAAAAAACAAAGACATTTCTAATTCTTTTCGTCTTTTGTCATGATACTTTGGTCTTGATACCTGCATTTTAAAATACACTTGGTAATTAGATGGCAAGAGTTTGTACGCCGTTCATGCAAAATATAAGCTATAAAAGATACTCATTCATAAGCACTTTCATTATCTTTTGGTCTCAGCAGAGGAAACATCAATTTTTTTGTTTTTTTATTTTCTTCTTTTGAGAGCATAATACAACACTTGCAGGTGGATTTCTACATGTGTTAGTACATAGATTTCTGTCACTTAGGATATCAAAATATGACACTCGCATTAATCAACAAATATCAAAGCCTATATTTAGTAGAATGATTTCTGTCACGGTAGATAGCAGAATACGATGCCGGCAGGAATCAGTAAATTGATGTTTATAAAAACTTTGTTTATGTTGAAGCTGAGTTTGTTTTGGTTGACTGATTTGTTTTCAGGGATAAGTGACCAGGGAGTTTTCAAAACAAGGGCTGAACCCTGGGGTGCTTACAATCAGTTCAAAAGAGGTGGTATGTAATTTTTTATCTCAGATGTATTTATATTAGCTGATGATCATTAAATTATTATTATGCCATCAATTTGGTTAAAGATTCCTTTTTTCAACTTGATATATTGCATTTTGGTTAACATATTTATCGATTTGGTTCTGAAATTTTTATAATCCGAAAACAATTTCGTTTAGTTCAGCTTTATGGTTTTTTCATCTAGCATACCTTGAGCAAACTATCAATTGATGGCATAACGTATTATGTTTGAGTATATAATGTTTCATTGTTTGTCATCTTTTACCAGGAAATCTACGTTTTGCTCATGTAATATTATCACATAGGTTATGTTGATTGAAGAGATCAATTTATCTGGTTAGTTTCGGTTGAATAGAATAAATTTGCGGTTCTATATTATATGTGCATGACGTAATGAGAACATCTGATTTGGGAAGCACGAATTATGTGATCTTGAGTTAGCTTGGAGGTTGTAAGCGAACCCGATCCAGACCTGAATCCAATACAATCTTCTTCGTCATTGTGTATATCTTAAGGTTTATAAGTTTTGATTTTACTTTTGTTGGCAGATCATCTATTGATCGCTTGGAAGAAATATTTGCAACTATTCCTTTAGAAGCATAAGGAGAGGTAAGAATCATAGCCTTCATTATATGTTATTTTTATTTTTTTCAAAGTTATTTTGGAATATTAAAATTTTTAAATACAAATAAATATCATTGTATATAACACATCATTGTATCTATTATACAATGAGGGATATGAGCTTCTCAGTTTGTCTTCAATTACAAAATAATTTTCATGCTTTTGATGTAACAAACTTATATTCCAGTGATATTAACTTGAGGAAATGAGGGTAGCAACTCATTTTGTCTATATATTTTGCAGGAAAAGCAGTGGATTTTCACAAGGAGCTGCTATTTATTAAGGAGTCACAAGGTAATTATCTTTATATGTGTTTGTTTGTGGCATGACATGATTTCAAAAGATATCGGGTTGAGTTCACCAATTTGCTTATCAAATGTGAGAGTAGTAATTTTACTTGAAATTTTATTTATGCTTACACTTAAGCTGTTGTTTGGTTTTGTTGATATGAGATAATCTGTATGTTGTAAGTTTGATGACTTCTTCGTAGTTTTAATGAGAAACATGTTGTTCTATTGTAGTTTAGGCCTTTAGCAAAATTCTGGCCTTTAGCAAAATTCTTAGTATGGTACTTTAACTTTTGGAGATGATCGATGAATGTTAAGCCAAATTTAAGAATAATGTTAGGTTTTTTATGTTGGGACTTTAATATAAGTAATATACTGCATGCTTATTATCTTTATTGATAAACATATGATCTTGATGTGTTTCATGATGCTCTAGGGTCATTCCCTTTATCAATTTTATCAGGCTTTATCATCTTTTTTTCTTTTTATTAGCTTTGAATCTGATCTTTTATTGGATTTTTGCGTCTTTGGGCTCATGTATGATGGGATTTATAAATGATCAAAATTATGTAGTTTCCCCATTAGATGAGAATGACCAAAATCACACATTTACACGTGCATGCATCATAGCCATATCATATGCCTTAATTTGAACGGGGGAAGATTTTTGAATGCGGAAATGTTTGAATGGGTGGAAATTTTTCAAAGGAGAGAAGATTTTGATTAGGGGGGAGGATTTTAAATAAGAGAAGTATTTTGAGTGGGGAAAAGTTTTGAAAATGGTGTGTGTCCTAAGTGCACATGTTATGTCTATTTATCTATTATACAAATTAGGGATACTTTTTAATGTGGTTGTTGACTAGGACAAAAGGGTGGGTAGAAAGACGATTGTGATTGAATCTTAAAGAGTCAATAGTTAAGATGAGAGCTTGTGAAAATTTTGGGAGGAAAACCCTACAATTTTAGGGTAAACTAAATTTGGAGGGAACTAAATTTTGGGGAGAACAAATTCCTCGGGAGAACTAAAGTTTGCAGGGAACTAAAATTTTTGCGGAAGTAAATAACAATTATTGTGCTTTAGTTAGGGGATCCATGATTTTGAGGAGATGGTATTTTAAATGAACCATGACCTTAGGGCACGTGTTATGACTATTATATTATATTTAAAAATTTTATGTACAGGTAATAGTGGGGCCTTGCAATGTTACGAAACATAGAGCATGGAATCCAGTGGAGCACAACAAGTGGACAAAGGTTGGTTATTCTAATTTTGAAAATTCATGTGAAGTTAAACATTAGAGGCAAAATTTACAGCAAAACATGAACTGTACATATGAATGTAGATAGCTATGGGCCCGAGGTGGAGGGTGGTGCCCATGAGATGGTGCGGGGAACCTGCCGGAGAGTTGCATGGCAGAGATGATGCTCCCCCTGGATCCGGTGGAGATTTGCTTACATGCGAGGCTGAACTGGGTTTTCCAGGGGCTTTAAGAAATTTTGTTTTGGGTTTTTTTATTGGTGAGATAAAATTGGCATCTTTTTGATTTTGTGCAATGGGCATTGGAGCTTTTCAAGTAATGCCAAGTTGAATAGTGTAGTTGGAAATCTCTTGCATTCTTTAATTCTTCAATTAAATAATTTTTGGAAAAAAATTGAACTCAATTATTTACCATTTACCTTAGAATTTAATTTTCTTAGGTTGTTTTTAGGAGAATAAGCCACAGAACTCATCACATGAACCATGGGCATGTAGATAATGATGAGTCCCAGCACCCAGTAAGTAATTTAATTTGATTTTTTAATTTCAGTGAGTTAAAGTTTAATGCGTTGTTACCAATTTTCTGAACAATGGGGTTTGCTTGAATTCTTCTGTTTACAGTTACCTGAAAAGACATATAAGAGTCTGGATACAGTGATATGAAAGCTTCGGTTTTTGTTGCCATTTCCAATGCTAGCTTACCATCTCTATTTGGTATGAATTAGTAGTTCATTAGACTTAGTTTTAAACAATCATGAGTGCAAAACTTTAATTTTGCTAAATTTGATTGTGTTTGGTTGTACAATGGAAGAGAAGTCCGGGAAAAAAAGGGGTCACCTTTTCAGCCTAGCAGTGATTTGTTCCTACCAAATGAGAGGAAAGATGTGATAACATCGACTGCTTGCTGGATGACAATGACTACTGTTCTTGCAGGTCTGACTTGGTTCATGGATCTTTTGCAAATGCTCAAGCTATATTTTGTTCCATATTGGGTGAGTTTATCTTTGCGCTTTTTCTAATTTTGCGGTGGTTTTATTATAAAGAGGATTTTAATTTGTGTGACTATATGATTCAAATTGCAGATATTTGTAATGTGGTCGGACTTAGTGACTTGCATCACCATGGACACGAGGACCAGCTTCATGGTATCGCGGCAAGGTGAGAAATTGAGAAGAACTTGATTGCCTAATTCATAGAGAAAATTTGCAGTGTAGGCACTCTCAAATCTTAGGTTTTTCTTTAAGCATGGGGAGTAAGTATAACTGGTTTCTTTTGCATGCCACTGTTAGCTCTAGCCAAAGTGCAAGATCATTTATTTGTGGGCTTTTAAAATTCTAGATTTTAATGATTTAACCATTTTGCAATTGGTTGCTAAATTTGATGCCATCGGATTGTTGTCAAGGTTACCACCAAAGCAAGTAAGAACAAAATTCGGGAAAAATTGATATTGTTTTCATTAACGTTCTTTAATGTGCTATATTTTAACCTTATCTAAGCAGTACATCAATGTTTCTAAGTTTTGTATCCTAAGTCTGAATTGTTACGACTAATTTGGGAAAAGCCCGAATAACAACGGCCCACGGCCCAGCCTCAAATGCGACGCCCACTAGGGAAGACGGGTCCACGCATAAGGGCCCACGGATGGGGCTGAAGGCCCGGCTACTCCATCCTCGGGGGCACCCAACTTGCCCCCATTCTGCCAGGTTAACGGCCCCTCAGAATCCGCGACCCCTTAATGGCCATTAACAGACCCGCTAATGGGCCATCCCTCCACTACGCGCGAGTGGGAGGAGGCGGAGGCGGATCGTGGGGACATGAAAGGAGGTGGGACATGGGGCAATCACGAGGAACCCTATAAGGGGAAGGCCAAGGCGACGGAGGAAGGGGATCGAGACTCAGGTAATCAACAGAGAGGTACTCCATCAACGACCTAGGCATTCCCCATCTCAATTCCTCCCTCCCCCAAAACTCACGCCGCCTGGGTTGACGTTCCAGCTTCCTTACAAGCCGGATCTCCCCCGCCAAGTACCCCTTCAGACCTTGATCTGACTTAGGCATCGGAGGGGATTTGGCCGGAACCTAGGTCCGGCCTCCCTGATGAGTTTCCTCATCTGTCCAGGAAGAAGCTGTCCGAGGCGCCGAGGCTACCCCTCAGCGTCGGGCGGCCACCCCCCTCGTAGTCGTCAGGTGGAGGGCTGATCGAGAACCGACCCTCTAGCAAGGCACCGAGGCTACCCCTTGACGCGGATCCGACCGAGAATGAGTGTGACCCAGCCGAGGCCGAGCGCGATCCACCAAGCCGAGGCTTCTCCTCAGATCCCTGAAGGCAGAGGATCGACGCGACCCGGGGACTCCCCCATCTGCGCCGGACCTCGCTTCCACCAACGCCGAGAGCACGCGGGCTCGGCGATCCCAAGGGACCCCCAAGTCGGCCCCTTGACCACGTTGACCACGCAGCCGACGGTCAACGAACAGTGGTGAGAAAACACCCGTAAACATCTGGCGCCGTCTGTGGGAACAAACAACACCCACGTACAACAACCACACCGACAATGACACGGCTCCGCCCCCCGTGGCGGAGAAGAGGCACGGCCCCGGTGGTGGGCACTGACCAACGCCGTGGCAAGCGGAGTGAGGCCGTGCCTCCCAGGCACGCGAACCGGGTGGCGAGCTCGGATCGCACGGAGGACAGGGTTGAGGAGACCGGCGGCCGACCGTTAGCTTCCCGTGGCAGTAGGATCGGGAGAACATGGGAAAGCCAAGATCGATCGAAGCACTGGAGGTATCCGTGATCATCGATACCTCCATGGTGCGGCGGCTGCTAATCGACACCGGCAGCTCGTGTGACATCCTCTTCATGTCGACTTTGGAAAGGATGGGGCTGCATGGTAAGGACTTGGAGCCGTGCACAGGGCCCGTGGTGGGCTTCACGGGACACTCCGCACCTATCATCGGGGCGATCCAGCTCCCGGTCATGCTCGGGGGAGCACCCGATTCAGTGACACTGACGGTGGAATTCATTGTGCTGAAAGTCGGCTCGGCGTACAATGGGATCATCGGCCGCCCCCTCCTCAACGCTATAGATGCGGTGGTCTCGACGCTCCACCAGACGATCAGGTTTCAGACCCCAAAAGGGGTCGGGAAAATCGACGGCGACACGAAGGGAGAGAAGATCTGCTACCACCTGACAGACGAGGAGGTCGTCAGAGGGCCTGGCGATCCAATGGCCTCACTCGACCTGAGGCATGGGCCGAGACCCACCCCTGCGGAAGAACATGAGCAGATCCCCATCACGAACGTCGAGGGGAGATTCGTCTCCATTGGGTCAGGGCTGGATCCTGACTCAAAGCGCAAGCTGGTTGAATGCCTGGGGGCTAACTTGGACGTCTTCGCGTGGTCGACCGAGGACCTGCCCGGCGTTGATCCCCGGGTGATCGTTCACCGATTGAACGCCGACCCCAACTTCAAACCCATCCGGTAGAAGAAGCAGAACCTTGGTGGCGAAAAGATGAAGGCGGCCTCTGATGAAGTAGAAGGACTCCTCGACGCCGGTTTCATCCGAGAAGTCTGGTACCCCAAATGGCTGTCCAACGTTGTAATGGTCAAAAAACCCAACGGGAAGTGGCGAATGTGTGTGGATTGTAGCGACCTCAACAAAGCCTGTCCCAAAGACAGCTATCCATTGCCACGGATCAACCACCTCGTAGACAGTGCCTCGGGATACGAGATGCTCAGCTTCATGGACGCCTACTCCGGGTACAACCAGGTCCAGATGGATCCAGATGATGAAGAGATGACGGCTTTCACGATGGACCGAGGGACCTTCTGCTACAAGAAAATGCCCTTTGGATTGAAGAACGTGGGGGCAACCTACCTGTTTACGGGTGTTTTCTCACCACTGTTCGTTGACCGTCGGCTGCGTGGTCAACGTGGTCAAGGGGCCGACTTGGGGGTCCCTTGGGATCGCTGAGCCCGCGTGCTCTCGGCGTTGGTGGAAGCGGGGTTGGGCACAGATGGGGGAGTCCCCGGGTCGCGTCGATCCTCTGCCTTCAGGGAGCTGAGGAGAAGCCTCGGCTCGGTGGATCGTGCTCGGCCTCGGCTGGATCGCACTCGGCCTCGGTCGGATCCGCGTCGAGGGGTAGCCTCGACGCCTTGCTAGATGGTCGGTTCTCGATCAGCCGTCCACCTGACGACTACGAGGGGGGTGGCCACCCGACGCTGAGGGGTAGCCTCGGTGCCTCGGACAGCTTCTTCCTGGACAGATGAGGAAACTCGTCAGGGAGGCCGGAACTAGGTTTCGGCCAAATCCCCTCCGATGCCTAAGTCAGATCAAGTTCTGAAGGGGTACTCGTCGGGGGAGATCCGGCTTGTAAGGAAGCCGGAACGTCAACCCAGGCGGCGCGAGTTTTGGGGGAGGGAGGAATTGAGATGGGGAATGCCTAGTTCGTTGATGGAGTACCTCTCTGTTGATTACCTGAGTCTCGATCCTATTCTCCGTCGTCTTGGCCTTCCCCTTATAGGGTCCCTCGTGATTGCCCCCACATCCTGCCTCCTTTGACGTCCCCACGATCCGCCTCCGCCTCCTCCCACTCGCACGTAGTGGAGGGGTAGCCCATTAACGGGTCTGTTAATGGCCATTATAGGATCGCGGATTCCGAGGGGCGGTTAATCTGGCAGAATGGGGTGTAGTCGGGTGCCCCCAAAGGTGGAGTGGCCGGGCCTTTAGCCCCGTCCGTGGGCCCTTCTGGGCGGACCCGTCTTCCCTAGTGGGCGTCCCCTTTGAGGCTGGGTCGTGGGCTGTTGTAATTCGGGCTGGTCCAAATTAGTTGTAACAATTGCCCCCATCGCCCGGGCCGTTCGGCTTCTGTAGATTCGGCTCGGGTGATGTGACTCTTACATGATCCGATGGGTGCGTTAGTCGAGGTTCCGCCATTAAATGAATGCCATTATTACCGCTCCATTTGAACTTCCGTTGGTGCAGTTTTCGAAGCATCGCCACCGTCTTGATGTCGCCACGTGCTCTCCCCTGACGGTTCAGATCCAACCATCGTCCTCAATATATATGTCCTAATCCCTCGAGCTTCAACTCTTCGCGCTCATTCCTTCTTGATCTCCGTTCTGTCAGCTTCTTCTTCCCGACATCTGCCTTCTTCCAAGCTCTTATTAAGGTAATTCTCCCACTCTTTAACTCGGCCTATGGCCAGGCTTAGAATAGGTGATACATGTGCTGGCGGACCGACGTCTGGTCCCGATCGTGCCCATCCCCCAGGGCCCAAAGCTTCTTTGCCGCCCCCGTGGGTCCCGGATAAGGGGAAGGGAAAACTTTTTCCGGATCCCGTTGGGGACGATGTGGCCTCGTCTTCCGAGTGATTAGGCATCCCTCCGTCGATCCTCCGGTCGTCATCTATGGCCCCTTTCTTAGTCACTAGGAAAATACGGGAGAGGTAATTATGTCATCCCTATGACGTCCAAATTCCCTTTGGAGATGAGCGGATCTGCTTCCCGCGGAGTAACGAGATCGGCGTCTACGTCGAGATGTTCCATCTGGGGCTCCGCTTCCCCCTCCACCCTTTTATCATTCAATTCACGGATTCCTTGAAAGTCACCCTGTACCAGCTGACGCCATCCTCTATCGCAGTGCTGACCGGGTTCATTATGCTCTGTATCGCTCACGGCCTGGAGCTGTCTCTTCCCCTCCTCTTTCACTTTTACCGGATCCAGACGGTTGGCCTCGGATCTTGGCTGCACCTCTGGGCCCGCACGGGGCGGGTGTGCCTGCTCGGTCTGATCCGTTGGTCGGGGAACTGGGACTCCAACTTCATTTTCGTCGCCTTTCCCCGAGTCTCAGTGATCTTGACAGGTTGGGGGAGTCCACGACCAACCGACGGGGCGGTAACCTTATCCGAGGTCGAGCGGGCTGCGGTCCGCCTCCTGTCGTCACTTTCTCTTGAGGAGAGGTCGGTCTGGCCTTTGCTAGACGACCTGCTTCTTAAGTGCACTCTGTGGTCCCCCGGTAGGTTGTCTTCCCTCTTCCGTTCAACCTCTGGCTCACCCTGATTCCGATTCCTCTCGCAGGGATGGATGGCCGCGAATTCTCCCACGATGTTGATGAGCTTATTCGGCTGGGGTCTCATCGAGGCCGTGGGGGTTCTTCTGGATGGGTGCCTCGGCGCACTGTAGAGGATGAGTTGCGCCAATCCGAGCCTCCTTCGGGGAGGATTGAGGCCAAGTCTCCCCACGGGTCGCATCGGGTCCCCCCAGAGGAGAGGTCACTGGGATCGACCCCCTCCCTGTTGAGGGTTCCGGATTGGCTCCTCGGCCGTCCGCGGGCGGCAGTCGCAAGTGCTCCACCCCAGTTACCGCTGGCCCCAACAGGAAGAAGCCGCGGAAGAATGGGGGGTGCGCCTCTTCTCCGGCTCCCACCGTCGTGCCGACGGATCCCGGCAAGGCAATCACGCTGATCGTTGCGGCCGACCCTGCCGCCCATGCCATCGTCACTCCCTCGGCTACCCCTTCGGTCTTGGGGGCTAGCTGCGTCCTGTCGAGCGCCTTAGCGGGCCCCGCTGATCCTCCCGGGGACTCGGTGTCCCTTGATATGGCCTTGGCGAATCGGTCGGCAGTGGATTTCGTCCTTTCGGGGGACCATTCCCTCTTGGAGATGTCCCCAATGGACATATTGTCGGACTCCCTGGTCTGTCATCCCCAACAGGTTCGAATTCCTGTCTATTTCGGACAGTTGCCCTGCCCTTCGACCTTCCTTAGTATAACCCACCTCTCTCTTGTTTGCAGGCCACCGCGATGGCTGTTGAGGTGCAACGCCAGGCGACCCGATTGAGAAACCTCGAGGATTCCTTAAATCGGGAGCGCGCACGGGTTGGGGAGGCTGAGGTAGCCCTTCAAGGTGCCCGCATGGAAGCTCGGCAGCTACGTCGTCGTGCCGATGAGCTCGAGTCTCAGGTGCATGATCTTAAAAGAGATCTTGTCGATGCCCATGACTTGGGCCGAGAAGCGGAAGAAAAGTTTCGGCGGGAGAGGGAGGATCTCTGGGGCCAACTCGCTGAGCTGCGTCGGAGGCTCCGTTTCGTTGAGGAGGCTGAGAAGGGCGTCGACACAGCCATAAGGCCGAGAATTGCATCGGTCCTGAGGGAGGTCTTCGGGACCTATGAGGACCTCCTCGCCCCTCGCATAGTGGAGGTCATCAGGGAGTCATTCCGGTAGTTCGCGGAGCTCGCCCGGGAGCCGATCGCCCCTCCACCGGGACACGCCGATCCCCTTTGCTCGGAGAAAGGCGAGGCCCCGGATGACGCTATCTCTCGTGCTCCGGACCTCTGAAGAGCCCTTGTACCCTGTCCCCCTTTTTCTTTTCTTGGGTGACAAATTTTGTTGTCAACAACAGTGCTTGAGA
This sequence comes from Scilla litardierei, assembly GCA_030789695.1. Lineage (NCBI taxonomy): Eukaryota > Viridiplantae > Streptophyta > Magnoliopsida > Asparagales > Asparagaceae > Scilla > Scilla litardierei. Next base: position 113,232,687 of record CM061133.1, on the reverse strand, counting down.
GGATGTTGCTGAGTGATATGTAACCTATACCATTAATGAAAACGATTTCTTCTAGTCATTTTTTCTGGCGCCACTGGCCTCTTCTTCGGAGGTTCTCCCTATTGAAATAACCTTTAATGTTCTTAGACCGGACGGGCGTCGCCCATTTTCTTTTCTGCCCGATCATCGTACGTCGCCATCGCCTAGGGGTGTTGTCCTGGGCTCATCTGGCTTGGGATGTCATTCTTCCCGCCGATTCTTTCCGTCGGGGTGATTGTCCTCAGCCCGGTGAGCGGGTGGGTCACTCGGTCCGCGAGGGAGGTCGTCCTTCGGCTTGTGGCCGGCCGCCATGCTCGTCGGCTGGGGGAGTTGCCCCCAGCCTTACGAGCGGGCGATTCACTCGGTCCGCAGGGGAGAGTATTCCTCGGCTTATGACCGGTAATCGTGCCCGTCGGCTGGGGGAGTTGTCCCCAGCCATACGAGCGAGCGGTTCGCTCGGTCTGCGGGGGAGAGTATCCCTCGGTTTATGTCCGACCGTCGTGCCGGTCTGCTGGGGGAGTTGCCCCCAGCCTTACTAGCGGGCGGTTTGCTCAGTCTATGGGGGTGAGTACCCCTCGGCTTATGACCGGTCGTCGTGCCTGTCTGCTGGGGGAGTTGCCCCCAGCCTTACGAGCAGGTGGTTCGCTCAGTCCGCCGGGGTGAGTACCCCTCGGCTTATGATCGGCCGTCGTGCCCGTCTGCTGGGGGAGTTTCCCCCAGCCTTACGAGCGGGCAGTTCGCTCGGTCTGCGGGGGTGAGTACCCCTCGGCTTACGACCGCCCGTCGTGCCCGTCTGATGGGGGAGTTGCCCCCAGCCTTACGAGCGGGCGGTTCGCTCGGTCCGCTGGGGTGAGTACCCCTCGGCTTCGCGGTCCACCGGCTCGGCTGGCCTATTCTCTGGGGAACGGATTTCCTCCCCACTTAATGGTTAATCGTGGTTGCCTTGATTGAGTCCCCATATGCATCCTGAATCATCTGCTCAAAACAAGTGATTGAATCTGCACTGACAGAGTATGCCTTCATTTTCATGAGACAGTACATTTGGAGGAATGAAAAAGAAAAAGGCGACAAAAGACAGGGGAGGTTCTGGCAGGATAGCCCTCCCCTGGCGAAGCAGTGGTTGTTTACTCTATCCCCTTACTCGATGATACGCGTAACCATCTGGACCGCACTCACCCTTTTTCCCTTGTCCTGCTGTTTGGACGTTCCTTCTCCCTAGGCGGGGTCGTTGGCGAAGTTCTTCAGGTGTCCCCGGCTCACAGGCTTCTCGATGTCTTTCTTCAGATGCCAACAGTCGTCGGTATCGTGGCCGTTGTCTTTGTGGTACTTGCAGTACTTCTCTTCATCCCTCCCGCCTTTCTTCATCCTAGGGGGAGGTCGGTTCATATGTCCCTCCTTCTGGGCTTGCGCTAGGACCACGTCCGGGGCGGCGGTCACCGAGGTGTGCCGGGGCTCTTCCCTCCGTGGTCTTCCTCTGGCCCTCTTCTCTTGTCGGTGCTCCTCTGTGCCGCGACGCTCGTTCTCATTGTGCTTGGTTCCGTGCCTGGTCTTACCCTCATCGACGGCCAGGGCCTCTTCCGTCAGCATGAATCGTTTCGCTTGGGGCATAATTCCGGTGAGGTCCTTCGGAGGGTCGCTGTGTAGAGATTTCTTCAAGCCCCTATGTCGCTGGCCTTTCTTCAGGGCCGCCTTCACAACCAGCTCAGGGCAGCTATCCACGCTCAATCGCTCCATATTGAAGTGACGCATGAAGTGTCTCAGAGATTCGGCCGGTCTCTGTACCACATTGAACAAGTGTTCCGAATCAGGTCTTACCTGCCGCCCAGCCATAAATTGCTTACAGAACAACTGGGTGAGCTCCTCGAAGCTGTCTATCGACCGACCGGGCAGGCTGAGGTACCAGGTCCGGGCAGCCCCCCGTAGGGTGGAGTAGAAACCCCTGCAGAGCAGGGTGTCATTGGCCCCCTGGAACGCCATGACCCCCTCGTAGTCCATCACATGATCCGTGGGGTCACTGATGCCGTTGTATTTCTCCAGTGTCGGCACCTTGAAGTTCGAGGGTATCCGTGCCTCAGTTATCCTTCGAGTCAGGGGGCATCGTTCTCTGCTGATGCACCTGGGTCGCTCCCCTTCGCCTGCCTCCTTCTCGTTCAGCTGCAATGGGGGGGCCGATGGAGGCTTGACCTCCTCTTGTGCCTTCGCTATCTTGGGTGCCGGACTCAATTGGCACAAATACTCCATCCGGTTCTTTTGGTGGTGCGTCCTTGCTCGTCGGCTGCTTCCGCTCTGGTAGGACCGGACGCTCACTGACCGACGATCATCCCTCTTACGTTTGGACGATCCTGGACGTGGGGACAAGGCCGTCCTCGTGACACCGTCCGTCCATTCCGAGTCCCTCCCCTTTCCTTCTCTGAATGAGGTGGGAGTGGGAGACCGTGCTGGGGAAACACCGGACATGGTGAACCTCCGCTCCATGTTGTGCACTCCTTTTCCATGGTCGGTAACCACTGTGGACCGAAGAGGTCGGTGATCTTCTTCCTGGCGGTAGGTCTGCCCCTCTCCACCCTCAGGGGTGGGAGTGCTGCTGACGAGCTATTGAATCGTCGTGACTAGAGTCCAGATGTTGGTGTTGGTCTCCTGCGCATAGGTGCGGAGTTGTCCCTGTGTGGTTAGCCGGGCAACGTCGGTCTCTCTGGCGGCGCGGTCGTGTAGGTTCTCGGTGGGGGCATGGTACGCTCCTTCCTCTGGGATAGGTGGCATGCGCCCCTGGACGTTACCGATGGGTTCCATCTTGGTGGTTTGACGTGGGTGTTAGTTCATTCCCACAGATGGTGCCAGATGTTTACGGGTGTTTTCTCACCACTGTTCGTTGACCGTCGGCTGCATGGTCAATGTGGTCAAGGGGCCGACTTGGGGGTCCCTTGGGATCACCGAGCCCGCGTGCTCTCGGCGTATGTGGAAGCGGGGTCGGGCGCTGACGGGGGAGTCCCCGGGTCGCGTCGATCCTCTACCTCCAGGGAGCTGAGGAGAAGCCTCAGATCGGTGGATCTCACTCGGCCTCGGCTGGGTCGCACTCGGCCTCGGTCGGATCTGCGTCGAGGGGTAGCCTCGACACCTTGCTAGAGGGTCGGTTCTCGATCAGCCGTCCACCTGACGACTACGAGGGGGGTGGCCGCCCGACGCTGAGGGGTAGCCTCGGTGCCTCGGACAGCTTCTTCCTAGACAGATAAGGAAACTCGTCAGGGAGGCCGGACCTAGGTTCCGGCCAAATCCCCTCCGATGTCTAAGTCAGATCAAGGTCTGAAGGGGTACTCGACGGGGGAGATCCGGCTTGTAAGGAAGCCGGAACGTCAACCCAGACGGCGCGAGTTTTGGGGGAGGGAGGAATTGAGATGGGGAATGCCTAGGTCGTTGATGGAGTACCTCTCTGTTGATTACCTGAGTCTCGATCCTCTTCTCCGACATCTTGGCCTTCCCCTTATAGGGTCCCTCGTGATTGCCCCCACGTCCCGCCTCCTTTCACGTCCCCACGATCCGCCTCCGCCTCCTCCCACTCGCGCATAGTGGAGGGGTGGCCCATTAAAGGGTCCGTTAATGGCCATTATAGGATCGCGGATTCCGATGTGCGGTTAATCTGGCAGAATGGGGGCTAGTCGGGTGCCCCCAAGGGTGGAGTGGCCGGGCCTTTAGATCCGTCTGTAGGCCCTTCTGGGTGGACCCGTCTTCCCTAGTGGGCGTCCCCTTTGAGGCTGGGCCGTGGGCCGTTGTAATTTGAGCTGGTCCAAATTAGTTGTAACACTACCAAAGAATGGTCAACAAGGTGTTCGACTCCCAGATACGAAGAAACCTGGAAGTCTACGTCGACGACATGCTGGTCAAGTCGAATGATCCTACTGACCATATCGCCGACCTAAGGGAAACCTTCGAGCGGCTACGAAAGTACAATATCCGGCTCAATCCCGCGAAATGCACGTTCGGGGTGAGATCCGGCAAGTTCCTGGGATTCATGATCACCAATCGCGGGATCGAGGCCAACCCTGACAAGATCAAGGCACTGATCAACATGCGGGAGCCGACAACCATCAAGGAGCTACAGAGGTTGAATGGCCGCATCGCCACCCTCGGGCGATTTCTGTCCCGGTCGGCGGAAAGATCTCTCCCGTTCTTCAAAACTCTGAGGAAGGCCATCGCCGCGCCAGCCGATGAGAGCAAAACAATACCATGGGATGAGGACTGCTCCCGAGCATTCGCCGAACTCAAAGAGTACCTCCGTAGCCTGCCACTCCTCTCCAAGCCACGAGAGGGAGAGCCGTTGAGCCTCTACTTAGCCTGCACGATGGAAGCGGTGAGCTCGATGTTGATCCGGGAAGACGACGGGGTGCAGAGACCGGCATACTACACCAGTCGTGTCTTGAAAGACACTGAGGGGAGGTACACACCAATGGAGAAGCTAGCATACGCCCTCGTCCTCTCAGCCAGGCGGCTCCAACCCTACTTCCAGGCTCACACGATACTGGTCCTAACCGATTCCCAGTTGGAACAGAACCTCAAGAGGTTTGACTGCATGGGAAGGATGCTGAACTGGGGGGTCGAGTTGAGCGAATTCGACCTACGATTCAAGCCACGCACGGCCATTAAAGGGCAGGCCCTAGCTGATTTCATCGCCGAGTGTACCATAGAAGAAAGGACCCTCACGCCGAGAGACGTCTCAGAAGAGGTAACAAACCAACCTTTGTATTTACTTATGACTGACGCCAACTCGGCTGGCCACTCAGGGGACCAGGACACATGGATTATTCATATGGATGGCTCAGCGACCCGGGCGGAGAGTGGGGCCGGGATCACAATTCAATCTCCTGAGGGGAACGTCGTCGAATACGCGCTTAGGTTCAAGTTCCTGGCCACTAACAACGTGGCCGAGTATGAGGCCACGATAAACAGCTTGAGGCTGGCCCGAGAACTCGGAGCTGAGTACGTACGGCTCCTTAGCGACTCGAAGCTCATCATCAACCAGCTGCAAGGGAGCTACGAGGCACACGAAGAGACGATGCAGGGCTACCTGGCCACGGCCAAGACTGAGATGTCCAAATTCAAAAGGGCCGAGACCCTTCACCTCCCGCAGTCAAAGAATGCCCGAGCAGATGCCCTATCCAAGCTTGCATCCTCCTCGCCCAAGGAGTTGGGTCGCACCGTCTATATGGAAAACCTCAGGAGCCCAGCACGGAAGAGAAGGAGGTGATGGAGATTGACGGAGACCCCACCTGGATGGACCCAATCATCCGATACCTCACCCACAGGAAAGCGCCAACCGATGTGGAAGAACGTCGAACCTTGGAGAGGAAGGTGCTCCGGTACGTGATGCATGAAGGAACCCTCTACAGAAGACGGTGGACAAAGACAGACGTCCTCCCCTACCTTAATAGCCTCGGCCCCCAGGAAGCTGACTACGTCCTCAGGGAAGTGCACGAGGGGATCTGCGGGAACCACTATGGAGGCACGACAATCGCCCAGAAGATCTTGAGTTAAGGATACTACTGGCCGACCCTGATCCACGACGTGACAGAGTACGTCCAGAGGTGCCAGGAATTTCAAAGGTTTGCCAGCACCGGGACCACTCCCCCATCAGAGCTCGTCCCAATCATTAGCCCAGTACCTTTTGCAAAGTGGGGACTCGATATCCTGGGACCGTTCACGTCGGGCCGAAGGCAAAGGAAATACCTGATCGTGGCCATGGACTACTTCACCAAATGGATCGAAGCCGAAGCTCTAGCCTCAATCACCTGGAAGAAGGTAAAGAGCTTCGTATGGAACTCCATCATCTCCAGATTCGGAATCCCCCGTGCCATCGTCATCGAAAATGGAAAGCAATTCGACTCGGCTGGGTTTAAAGACTTCTGCGCCGAATGGAAGATCAAGCTACTCTTCACCTCGGTGGCTTACCCCCAGACCAACGGGATGGCGGAGGCCGCCAACAAATGCATCATAGAACCCCTCCGTAAGAGAGTAGAAGGCGCCGAAGGGAAGTGGCCTGAAGAGCTTCCCGGGATACTCTGGTCTTACCGTACGACCCACAAACAAACCACGGGTGAGACCCCATTCATGCTCACCTATGTCGCCGAAGCAGTGGTCCCAGTCGAGGTGGGCGAGGAGTCCCTCCGCATCCGACATTTCGACGAAGAAAGAAACGCCGAGGGTTTGGAGCTCGGCCTGGAGCTCCTGGGTGAGCGACGGGAACAGGCCTTGGCCACCATCATCCGCCAGAAGCAAAAGGTGGCGCGTTACTACAATTCCCGCGTCAAGGGGCGGATTTTTCGCCAAGGGGATTTAGTCCTTAGAAAGGCGGTCTTCTGTCCAGAGGTCACGCGCAAAGGGAAGCTGGCAGCCTAGTGGGAGGGTCCATACTGGGTGATCGAAGTTCTAGGACCTGCTACCTATCGGCTAGCCAATTCGGAGGGAAAGACCCTCACCCATTCCTGGAACATCTAGCACTTGCGCAAATATTACCAAAAAAGCCTACGAGATCGCCCGTGAATGTAACTCTTTTCTTCCCCCTTGCTAAATAAATGGGTCTGATCCTGCTTTCTTCTTATAGCATGGCCGTAAAAGAAAACCTCACAAAAAGGGGAGACCCTGTCAAGGGATTGTCCAGGGGGCACCTCGCAAAGACAAGGGATGGCCCCCAAATGGGCTGGACCCCCCTCCACGTTCGCCTGGTTGGGAAACTCCCCGGAGCCGAACCTCGGAGTGGGCAGACCGCTAGGCGAGGTAGCCCTCCCAGCGAACGGAACGACTCGAACCGGCCGTAAGGCTGGGGGCAACTCCCCCAGCGGGCCGGCGAACCGACCGACCGTGAGGCCAGGGGCAGCTCCTTTGGCGGGTCGGTCGAAAGGACGACCTCAGAGGTCGACCTCCTCGGCTAGTCGTAAGACATGGGGTCGCACCCCAGGCCGACTAGCCAACTGACCCGGGGGCAACTCCCCCAATACGCTGACACGCCAACCGAGCCGAGGGCAACACCCTCGGCCCGTAGGCATGCCAACCAAGCCGGGGGCAACCCCCTCGGCCTGTCGGCACGCCAACCGAGCCAGGGGGCAACACCCTCGGCAGGAGCACCGACTCTTCTCCGTCAGAACTTAAAAGAAGGACCCGCCCCAAGGGAGGAGGTGAGCAATAGCAAGCAAGGAAAAGACAATTTACTCTCGGAAAAATACGAGGGGCTACACCAAGAGCCCTGGTCCTGACAAACTTAAGGACCAGGCTCGGGATATAAACACTCCCCACTCATCTCCTCGGGGGGCCCCCTCGAGACTGTCAGCTTGGGAAGCGCCAGACCGCCCTGGGATCTCATCCTCTTCATTGGAGTACGCTTGAAGCTCCTCAAGATTGATCTCCACGAGTGGGAACCTCTTTCGAACCTCGGCCTGGCAGCGGGCGAATCCCTTCTCGAACGCCGATGACATGGCCTTAGAGGCAAAGGAAAGGGCATATTCCGTCACGGCGTCCTGGGCAACCTTAGCAAGGTCCATGTCCTCTAGCTCACGAATCCGACCCTCGAGAATGGCCACCTGTCGTTGGTGATTGAGTCGGTCCATCTCGATCTCTTTCGATCTCACGTTAAGCTGGGATAGGAGGGCGCTCTCTCGCCCTTCTGCCGCCTCCAGCAGAATATTGAGTTCCTGGGCATCGGCCGTGATGGAAGGGGCCAGATCGTTGCCAGCCTCAGCTGCTGCACCAGTGGGCGCGGTGAGCGCGGCAATTTGCTCCTCGACCTGGGACTTCCTGACCAGAGCTAAGGCTTTGTCATGCTCTGACTTCTCCAAGGCATAGGAAAGCTCGGTCACGCGAGACTCCAGGGACTTCACAAGCGCTTTGGACAAGTGATCGGCCTCCTCCTCACCTTCTCGAGCCCCGAGAACCAACGCCGCGTCTGCCTTAGCCTTGGAGAGAGCCACAAATTTGCACCTCATCGAAAGCCCAACAGAGGATAGCTACACAAAAGAGGCGGGAATAAGTTGAAAGTAGCAGTAAAAGACTGGGTTAGGGAAGAAGCCCCACCTGTTGGCCGGTCTGGACCACGAAAGCGGCCAGACGGTCACCTCTGACCTCGTCCAAGGCGGATCGGTCCGAGGGAAGGATGCAGTTCTTAGCTACCCGTGCCGCCACACTACAGCCGGAAAAGACCGATTCACCCGCTCCTACGGGAGAGCGGGGACAGAGAAGATTCTCCTCATGAGGTAAATCCGGGGGGGCGGAGCGGAACGCACCTAGATACCGCTCGTATATATCAGGAAGAGGGCCCGGCTGCGGAGATGAGGGGCCAGCCCATGGCCAAGCAGCCTCGGTCGAGGGTGACAGAGCCCGGCTCTCGGGCAATGAAACGCTAACCTCCCCAGCAAGATCGCGGACCTTCTTCAAGACGCCATGCTGGGAGGAAGAGGGGATCTTCCTCTTCGGCTTCTCGGCACCGGCGGCCGGGCGGTCAACACGTTGTATCTTTCGGACCGCCAACACATGATCCCCTCTCCGAGAGGCGGGGTCCGGGATCCTGACTTGAGGAGGAAGGGCAGAAGAACTGGAGGGAAACCCACCTGCACATGGGGAAAATAGGGGAAGTCATCATCAACCCACCCCATCAGCCATAGAACTGTGGCCACGGAGCAGTATCCTCGGAGTGATGAGGGACGGCTGAGCTCACCAGAGGGCCACGTGGTCTTCCGCAGATTGAGGTCAGAAAAGAGAACGATGGCTTTCCGATCACCTGGCGGGACCGCCAACAGGGCCTCCACGGTCTCGAGTTCGGCCGCGGTCGGGTCACCCAGCTCCAGTGCCAGCATCACGTCGGCGCTCTAGTGAGTTGGGAAATCCATATCCGATGGGCCGACGACGAAGAGATACTCCTCCTTCCAGAGCTTGACGGAGCTCGGCAGCCCCAGTACCAGGCTCTTCGAGGGCCGAGCGCTAATGTAAATCCAAGCCCCTGACTGATGGCGACTAAGACGATAAAATTAGGAGAAGAGTCGGAGGGAGGGGACCACCCCCTTCTGAAGGCAGAGCATGACGAACCCAATGAAGAGCCCGATCGCGTTGGGACAGAACTGGAATAGGGCCACACGATGAGCATGCAGAAACTCAACGATGAAAGGATGGAGGGGGAATCGAAGCCTGAATCGGAAGCACACCTCATACACCCCGACCGCCTTCGGACTCGGAAAGCAGATCTGCTCGTTAGGCTCAGGGGCCCGGATGGAGTATGGGGGTAGAAGGTAGCGGGCGTGCAAATCTCCGGCGGAGGTGGCACAGAAGGAAGAAGAACATCCCAGAACCTCCGGGGCACCCCCGAGGGGTCACCCCCTGACTACCGACCACTGAGCCGGGGCTATCAGGCGAGTCGAGGCAGACTGCATCCTCTGGACGACCCGAACCGGGGGAAGGGGAAGGCGACATGACACGGAGTTGGAGCAGGGTTAGAAAAAGGAGTGCTGAAGGAAAATCCGGGCGTTCGACCAACGGATGACGGCACTCCTTTCTTGGTTCCCTTTGAATAACCCTTCGCACTGTGGAGATGAACGCAAGGGGCACGTGGCGACATCAAGACGGCGGCGATGCTTCGAAAACTACACCGACGGAAGTTCAAGCGGAGTTGTAATAATTGCATCCATTAAATGGCGGAGCCTCGACTGATGCACCCATCGGATCATGTAAGAGTCACATCACCCGAGCCGAATTAACGGAAGCCAAACGGCCCGGGCGATGGGGGCAATTGTTACGACTAATTTGGGAAAAGCCCGAATCACAACGGCCCACGGCCCAGCCTTAAATGGGACGCCCACTAGGGAAGACGGGTCCGCCCAGAAGGGCCCACGGACGGGGCTGAAGGCCCGGCTACTCCATCCTCGGGGGCTCCCAACTAGCCCCCATTCTGCCAGGTTAACCGCTCCTCAGAATCCGTGACCCCTTAATGGCCATTAACAGACTCGTTAATGGGCCATCCCTCCACTACGCGTGAGTGGGAGGAGGCGGAGGCGGATCGTGGGGACGTGGGGCAATCACGAGGAACCCTATAAGGGGAAGGCCAAGGCGACGGAGGAAGGGGATCGAGACTCGGGTAATCAACAGAGAGGTACTCCATCAACGACCTAGGCATTCCCCATCTTAATTCATCCCTCCCCCAAAACTCGCGCCGCCTGGGTTGACGTTCCGGCTTCCTTACAAGCCGGATCTCCCCCGTCGAGTACCCCTTCAGACCTTGATCTGACTTAGGCATCGGAGGGGATTTGGCCGGAACCTAGGTCCGGCCTCCCTGACGAGTTTCCTCATCTGTCCAGGAAGAAGCTGTCCGAGGCGCCGAGGCTACCCCTCAGCGTCGGGCGGTTACCCCCTCGTAGTCATCAGATGGACGGCTGATCGAGAACCGACCCTCAGCAAGGCGTCGAGGCTACCCCTCGACGCGGATCCGACCGAGAACGAGTGTGACCCAGCCGAGGCCGAGCGCTATCCACAGAGCCGAGGCTTCTCCTCAGCTCCCTGAAGGCAGAGGATCGACGCGACCCGGGGACTCCCCCGTCTACGCCCGACCCCGCTTGCACCAACACCGAGAGCACACGGGCTAGGTGATCCCAAGGGACCCCCAAGTCGGCCCCTTGACCACGTTGACCATGCAGCCGATGGTCAACGAACAGTGGTGAGAAAACACCTGTAAACATGAATGACAAAACTCATAGGAGATTCAACTAGCTATGTTACTTCTTGGTAAATGATGAGAATATGAAAGCTATTGTTCCCAGCCTGAAAGTTATGTTGGCAGGCTACTCCCCGTCAAACAAAATGAATAGCCGACTCATCGTGGTATAAACATTGAGTTCTTTCCATTTATTTGGTTTTCTTAATGCCTTTTCAACATTTTTAATCAATCTTTTAGACTTCTATTATAATTTTACATTGTCCAATGAGGAGAATGTGAAAGAAATAGAAATTACAATGCTAAAAAATATGGAAAAAAATGAAAAATGTTCATGTGACATACATGGGATGTTTAACTTTTAACCATATTCATATTCAATTTTTTTGTTTCTGCTGATTCAACAAGGAGTACCATTGTTCCAAAAGTTTAGTATAGAAGGGATCTAATGAGATTTTCACATTTTTTGTTTGTTTCTTTTGACACCCTAAAACACAAATATTATTTAACTGCATGTCCATTTTAGGGGTTATTTCATCATAGTCCAATGTGACAATTTAGTCTTATTTTCTAGGCCATCCTTGACAGATATCCATGATGGCAACATGTACGGGATGATTCAGTTTTTGTAGGTGCAGATTCTTTAACTACCAAATATTAAAATCCATAAGGAGTGTTGTTTATAATAGGCCACTAAGAAAGTAGAGATAAAACCCCTCTAAGTTCTAACTTGTGATTACTAGACCCAAAACCATGGCAGGTTACAAATGGAAACATCATATTCAATAGTTCATGCTCAGGTCATTCATTGTCCATTAAGTTTTTGTACATGTTATCATTGATTTCCAACCGAAAGAAGAATATAATGAAAGATAGATTTAATTATTTTCTTTACATCAAGGGTTAAGATTATGCTTTGTGGTGGGGATCTTTCAGAAGAAAACATTGAGTTTTATTTTTATCCAAGGGTAATATCTCAAAACACACATAATATTTTTAAAAAAATCATTTTAGGATCCCAACTTTATGCATCACTTAACTCCTAAGCTCACAATTTTTTAAATAACTAAAATACCCTTTATGGAGAAGAAAGTTGAAAGGAATCGATGATGTCATGGTTTGGTGCTTTTTCTTAGCTTGAACTATTTGGTGCTTTTTCTTAGCTTGAACTGTTTGGTGCTTTTTCTTTGGATATTTCATGTCCATTGGCCTCATCAGGTGAGATGATGACACACAGCAAGCACTACAATGGACAACATGCATTTTCTTTATGATCACATTGCAATGAGTCGCAGTCCTCGAACAACTTCAAGGGCACTCTTTAATCCATTGCATTTATTTAATTGTAATTAGGTATGTGTATTACCTGTCAACGAGTTTTGATTTTTGAATACTCGGTATCTCTAATCCATTACATTCAAGCACTCTCTAATCCTCTTTAATCACGGAGAAGCTGCATTCATGTTTGTTCACTGAGAAGAACTACACGCAGCAATCTCGGCATGACGCAAACTCGGTATTTGCTCTTAATCACTGAGAAGAACTTATCTATTTTGGCTTTATTTTGTTTTAATTCGTATTTGAACGCTCGGTGTTTGAGAAATATAATTCTTTCTTTAATCAGCAATATTATAAGATTCAAACCAAATCCAGATCCTAAATTTTGTAGATTCAAATCCCCAATCTGCTCGGTTTCAATTCGTGTTTGAATGCTCAGCATGATGCTACCGCCTGATAACCTGAAAGCGGCATTTGTGTTTGAATGCTCGATTTAATCTATTAATTTCTCATTAGGTCTGTAAATTATGCAAGCTTTATGGGAAATTGCAAAGTATTATGGAAATTGCAAAGTATTCGGGTTTACGCAGTATCAGATACTTTTAATATCTGCTGCAAGAAAAAAAGTCCAATTGTTCTGAAATTGTGCAAGTTTTTTGGAGTCCTCAACCAATGACCTGGTCCTTACTCCTTAATAGTTTACTCATAACTTAATGTGGCAAGCTGCATTGGGATTTGAATTTCAAAATTAATGCAGTGATATGATAGTTTTAGGGCTGTATTCTGTTAATTTCAATTTTTTGAATTTGAGGGTGTTTATTTTCCTTAGAAAACGAAATGCAATCAATCCCATAACTCGATCATGGCAGTATAGCGAGGTTCCCCCAAGAGAGAGTTGCTATACAAATTTTACATGCTAATTTATCATATTGTCTGCTTTCTAATTCTGCATTTTATTGTTTAATGCAGTTTGCTATGTTTATTTGACATGCTGTTTTCTATGTATATATAAGATTGATGGAGCAAAAGATCAGGAACCTGAGGTTGATTTCAGAATGCATGGCTCAAATTTAGAAGTCTAGCTTCCATGATTGTTGTCTTCATGTTCTAATGTAGTAATTCCGTCCCTAAGTTGGATCAGGATTTGACCATATTACGTTCATTCCTTTGTTGTAAAGAATTAAACGAAAAATATGTATTTCTGGTAATGGGAGAAATACTGTGTATTGAGTTTAGCTTTGAGGCAAATAATTTTTTCCATTGAGTTTGGTGATGCAATATATTATATGCTCTCATATTGTTGCCATCGGCTATTTGAAGTGTTGGTCTTCTATACATCTTGGTCCGGCGACCATTTCTTTGTTGCAAATGAACCTTTTTTGAGCTTCTCCTACATATTTTATTTCAGGAGTCAAGCTTGATAAATTTGGTTATTCATGTAATAAATGCATCCAGGCACTGAATTAGTTAATGTGTAATTATGGAAGTTATCATGGGGTCCAATGATATGTGTTGCATGATGTTTACCTTTCTTTAGATTTGGTGAGTGGTTATATGTGTCTTTAAAGGAGGATGTCAAAATAGCTGAAGTTGTAAAGAGGATGACATGTCTTATTGTCACCTTGCTAACAATTTGATGTGTTTATTAGAGAAGGACAATGATAAAAGGTTAAGAAAGGAGAGCTTAACATGAGGTGAGGGCTTTAAATGACACTACCGTGAATGGTAAGTTCATATTTCAAATTTCTTGAAATGTATCCATCAATGAGTTGAAGGTTTGAAAATACGTATATAATCAATTCTTCAAAGAGGAAGTAAAAATTTAAATCTTGAAAGAGAACATATAAAGATGTTCTGTTTTGAGATGTTTTAATTTAGTTTTTAGCCCGACTTTTAGTGTTTGTTATGGAGGGTATGAAAGGCGATGCATCCAATTGAAGATCCCAAAGAAGTCACTTTGACATAGGTTTATTATCCATATGTTGTGTTAGGATTTAGTTTTTAATCTGTAGAGAAAATAATATACCTATTAATCAATATTATGCCAAGCTTTTTCAGAAAATGAAAATTTAAAAGCTTCATCTCTCTTATTGAGGAGAGTCTTTTAACATAACAAATACTAATCTAATCATAAGAATGTGGGATGTTTTGAATGCGTTTGCTGACTAGGACAAAAGGATGTGTAGAATTTTGGGATATAATATTAGTTTGAATATGGTACTAATTTTTAAGGGGAACCAAATTCTCTTAGAGGTACTAAATTATGGGAAAATTAATTTTTCTGGGAGAACTAAATAACAATTATTGTGCTTTAATTATTATTGTTCATTTAAAATTAGGTGACTAAGATTTTGAGTGGGGAATATGTTAACTGAACCGTGCCCTTAAGGCACGGGTTAGGACTAGTATTCTATAAAATAGGGATGTTATCAAGAGAAATTGGACAAGAGAAATTGGACAAGAGTATATACATCTATTTTATAAAATAGGGATGTTATCAAGAGAAATTGGATAAGAGAAATTGGACAAGAGTATATACATACATATATACATATACATATATACATATACATACATATATACATATACATATATACATATACATACATATATATACATACATATATACATATACATACATATATATACAAGCATATATACATATACATACATATATATATACATATATACAAACATACATATACATACATCTATTCTATAAAATAAGGATGTTATCAAGAGAAATTGGATAAGAGAATTTGAACAAAAGTATATGCATACACATATATACATACACATTTATACATATACATATATACATATTCATACATACATATACATACATCTATTCTATAAAATAGGGATGGTATCAAGAGAAATTGGATAAGAGAAATTGGACAGTGGAAATTGGATAAAAGAATTTGGACAAGAGTATACATATGCATATCTACATATACATACATACATAAACATACTTACATACATATCTATTCTATAAAATAGGAATGTTATCAAGAGAAATTGGATAAGAGAAATTGGTCAAGAGAAATTAGATAAGAGAATTTGTCTGTTCAATAAAATAGGGATGTTATTAAGAGAAATTCGATAAGAGAAATTGGACAAGAGAAATTAGATAAGAGAATTTTGACAAGAGGAATTGGATAAGTGATGAGATTTTGAGATATCAGAGAAGAGGTGGGGAATTTTGTGATGATGTTTTAAGAGATAAGAGAAGAGGTGGGGAATTTTGCACATACAACCCCGGGTTTTGCATTTTTGCCCATGGACTCTCCACAAACACACCCACACTTTTTATTCTTTCCCCCCTTCCCGACCATTTTTTTCCAATCCACGTGCATGCGTGCACGGGTTATTTGCTAGTATGTATGTATGTATGTGTATATATATATATACTAGTCTTAACGCGTGCCCACGGGCACGGCTCATTTACGAATTTCCCTCGCGAAATCTTTGTTGCACAAAAAATTATTTCCAGAGCCAAAATTAAAAGAACAAATTAGCGTAAAAATATTTAGCAGCCCGGACGCCTTCGGTACAGAACAACAAATTCGACGTGGGCGCCTTTGGCGCGAAACAAATTTGCGTAGAACAAACAATTCAGTGCGGGCGCCTTCGGCGTGGAACAACAAATTTGGCATAGAACAAAAAATTCGGTGCGGGCGCCTTCGGCGTAGAATAACAAATTCGGCGGGGGCGGCTTCGACGTGGAACAACTAATTAGCATAAAAAATTTAGCAGGCGCCCTTGAAACCCATAATTTTACTCACGTGCACCACCTTATCATTAGTTCCATCAGTCATAACATGTGTCCTCGGGCACGATTCATTTAAGATACCCCCTCAAAATATTTTTTTCTCTCCAAAAATTATTTTCCCACTCCAAAATTTTAACAGACAAAAATTTAGCTTCGGCGCGGGCACCTTCGGCCCAAAAAATATTTCCCCTCCAAAATTTTAACGGACAAAAATTTAGCTTCGACGCGGGCACCTTCGGCCCCAAAAAATATTTCCCCTCAAAAATTTTATCAGACAAAAATTTAGGTTTGGCGAGGCACCTTCGGCCATAAAAAATATTTCCCCTCCAAAATTTTAACGAAGAAAATTTAGCTTCGGCGCAGGCGCCTTAGGCGCTCATAACCAGTGTCCTCGGGCACGGTTCATTTAAGATATCCCCTCAAACATTTGCTCTCCCCCAAAAGTATTTCACCCTCCAAAAATTTAGTTTCGGCGCCTCCAAAATTTAAACGAACAAAAATTTAGCTTCCTCAAAAGTTGGTCCCCTCAAAATCTTTGTTCTTTTCAAAAATTATTTCTCCCTCCAAAATTTAAACGAACAAAAATTTAGCTTCGGCGCGGACGCCAGCGAGTGTGTGGAAAAAATGTAACCCTAGCCTAAAAAGAAACGCACGAAAATGAGGGGAAAAGTGCATGTGTGGGGGGTGGGTGGGTGTAGGGTGTGTGGGTCCTAGGCCAAAAGAGAAATGCATGAAAATATAGAGGGAAGTGCATAACTGTGGGTGTGTGGGGGTAGGGTGTGAGGGTAAAAAGTGAAATGAGAGGGGTTTTTTAGCAAAAAGGGAAAAGTTACGGTATTCTGCGCAAATGTAGTGATTGTGGGGGGTGGGGTTTGAAACCAAAGAAAAAACAAAAAAAAAGTGGAGGGAGACGTAGCCAAATGTTGATTTAATTAAATGAATGGGTATTTTATTTTTTTTCCCAAAAATCCCCCCCTCCAAAAAAAAAACAAAAGTTTTCCCTCCCAAATTCTTTGAATTAAATCTTGACCCTTGGAAGCATCGTTCCCAGCTTGGCACTTCTCCAAAAGAAATTTGTAGTTCCCTCAGAGCACTCAGCTCTTCTCCTCCCTTCTTCTCAATCTCCCAAATTTGAGGGTAAAATTTTCATTTTCCTTGGATTTAAAAACAATTTAGCTTGCTTCATGTAGGTTAAAAATTCACTTGTTCTTCAAAAACCAGTGTCTAAATGATTTTAAATTGTCATTGGTTTTATTTGATCTTAAACTTGATGATATATGGAAGCAAGCTTAATAGTGGCAACACATTGTCCAAATTTTTTTGTTGGATGCAGCCTTTTTTGGCCTGAAACTGTAATTGTTATAACCATGCAATGAGATGTTTGATATGCTTATGTATCATGGACACGCATGACATGCTTATGTATCAGGTATACTCATGTATCAGGTACACTCATGTATCCTGTATATGATGTTGTAATATTTTATCACGTATTGTATGTAGATATGGCAAAAAAATTTATGTGGTCAAGGAGGGATGCCAACGGGAAGTGTTTAGCAGTTGGGATGAATGACAGTCACATGTACATGGATATCCTAACACAATGTTCAATGGTTCTCAAAATTATAATAGAGAATAAAGAACCATAAAATGGTGATTTTAATTCTGGGAAAAGCATTGCCATCAATTTGTTAGCCAATGAACCCATAAACTACCATCATAGGAAATTCATAAAAGATGTGTGTTGAAATGTTGAAAGACATCATGTGGGTTAAGACATGCTATCTCGGAATGAGTTACCATCTGAAAATATTGATATTAAGTGTATTATGAATATGTACATAAAGCCTTTAGCATAAATAGAAACTAACCCCATAAGGATCGTTTCTCTATGGTGTGGTTCTCATAGAAAAGATGAAGAACACAATGAGCCTGCTTGCATATGTGCATACTCAACCAAAAAAGGATCCAGAAAGATCAAAATGCTCCATACTAATTTTTTAAAGTCCAAACGCATTAAATCTTATAATTTACATACATAAAGAGCCAACACAACAGCAAGTACAGACCATTTCCCATTCAAAAACATATTGGATTGGCCTTTCCCTCTGACATTAGGAAACCAATTATTTTCTCGTTATATACACTGTCTTTTATAGTTTTCATCCTCTTCATCCTTGTTCCATAAATTTTAATGTAGCCTGGTCTAATGCCAGCACGACCGAAATCTTCTAACTCGTTGAATTCGCTATCCCATTTCCTGGAAATGAACCACATGATGGTTTCAAATATTTCTTGATCCCAATCATACTCTCCCTGATAAATTCCTTCAATTTGCCAAGCAAAAAAACCCTTGAACCACTGGATGCCACTGGGTTCAATCCACAACACATCTGTAATACAGTCCCTGTTAATTAAACAAATATCAAATGGAGTAGTAAGTTTAGATGGACAAATAAATATTCATAAGCGCCCATATTTATGCACATAAACATGCACATAAATCAAGTTAATAAAGTTTATTTAATTGAACCCCAGAGTACGCTTCAGAATTATACCAATCACATAAACATGCACATAAACATTTCATTAAACCCCCCAAGCATTTCAATATGCTACTGACAATATTCTGCTATAACATCTAGAATCATGAAATTCATTATATATCATTGAACAAATCGCAACCAGCTACATATATAAATGAACTATAGACAACAATGACCTAATAAATAGAAACAGATCTACTTTTCCTTTTTCCTCGAAAACAAATGCAACATCAATTTTGATTACATAATTTTATCAACTATAATACTATAAATACCCAATTAATAAAATAAATCCACACAAATATATCAAGAAAAATATCGCTACCACCAATCATAATCACTACCCAAAAGATTCACTTTTGATTACAAATTCAAATTTATGCAAACACATAAATCAAACCCCACAAAAGAAATTTAACAGAAATTAAGAAATGAAGGATGATCCAAAAATCTAACTGGTCAACTCACCACCATCCATAGACTAACTTGGGTGTATCAGTCATTGAGCCACTGGAAGCTCTTCCCGAAAGAACCTTTGGCCTTCCCCTCAACAACATACACCTAGCAGATAGCAACCCTCTTCTTCCTCTGTAGCTTGGGACCTCACATCTGAGTTTCTCCTCAGCCCCAAAATGCATGAGCAAAGTCCCCGTGTCCGACCAATGCTAAAACCCAAAAAATTAAAAGTGACCACGAAACAAATTAATACCGATATGTTTCCCTTGGCATTAACTGCTATGGCATATCATTGGCCATTCAGTATGTTTGAATTAATACTCAAATGTATACTCATATTAGTATCACAATTGGAAACATATTATTATGGCATACTGGAAACATATCAGTCACTCATATCAGTCAAATTGATATAACTTATTATTATGGCTTACTGAAAACATATTATTATACATTTTGATGCTTCTATGTTTCCAGTATACTCAAATGCCAACAAACAATAAAAAACTTTTGATACTGATATGTTTCCAGTATTAATACTGATATAGCATTGGCGTATCATTTGCCATTCAGCATTAAAATTCCAGCAAACAATAAAAAACTTTTGATACTGATATTTTTCCATTTGAAACAGTACAACGTTGTTATGGCAATTTGAAACTTTCCCGTTGAAACAACAAACAACATATCATTGAACTTACAACAACACAAAGTCAATTCAGTTTTTTTCTGGCAAATATCCAAAACAACAAAAATCCTATATGAGTTTGTATATTCTGGATTTCCAGAATATGAAATCTAATTCTGTGTTGAATGGGTGAGTGTGTGAGTGTAAAAAATCCAGAATATACAAACTGAATGAGTGTAAAAAATCATTGAGTGTAAAAAATCAACAGAATTATATATGAATCTGCACCCATATAGGATGTATATGATATTTTACACCCAAATGAGTGTACATTCTGGATTTTTTACACTCATATTCTAGAATGTTATATTCTGGAATGAACATGATGTATATGGGTGAGGTTATTGTAAAAAGTCATATACACTCATATTCTAAAATGTACACCCATATGAGTGTAAAAATCATATACTGAATGAGTGTAAAAATTCCAGAATGTACACTCATATGGGTGAGTTTATTGTTCTATGTTCATATATAATTTTACCAAGAACAACACAGAATCTGAACACAGAACAATAGCCTCACCCATATAGGATGTATATGAGTTTTTATAATCAACAGAATTTTACACCCATATAGGATGTATATGATTTTTTACACCCATATGAGTGTACATTCCATATCAACACAAATACATCCTATGAGTGTTAAAAATTCAAAACAATAACCTCACCCATTCAGAACAACAATAAAACTTGATATGTTAGTATTTGCATAAATACAATATAATCACTTTATGCAAATTAAGTTTCATAGCACAACGCAATCAGTTCTCAAACTAATGAGGCTAACTGCATTAAGTATTGTCATTGGCCAATATATTATACCGGTATTTGCTTAATTAATTACAACCAATTAACAAAAACCCTGGATTACCCCAGTTAAAGATCAATCATGTGATCAATAAAATAAAACAAAATTGGATAAACATAAATATAGAAACAAAACTATCACCATACAAACTTATTCAATTCCTTTAAATTCAGATTTAGGTCCAAAAACACAGAAAGTCATAATATGATCAGAAATTGGGGGTATGGCATGTCAAACATGAACCATATGCATCATAAAACGCAATCTACTAGTAGAGAAGTATTATTTCCAAACTCATACGCATGTTAACCTTCTATATTCAATGTTGTTTTAAGAACATTGTTACATGAAAAAGGGGCAGTGTCAAATTGTCCAAGTGACCTGCAATGTCCGACAACGGAACCTTCTAACCATCGAGTATGGGATCACCTCGATATTTTGTGATATGCATGAAAATATGTACATGACAAATCTATAATGATTAGCGACTAACATACTGTAAACATTGGTCAGTGTTTCCATAAAATAACTTAGATGTTTATTTGACATATAACAATGTGAACATATTTTGTATAAAACATCCAAGAGTTCCACAAAATTGTGATGCATTTATACATAAAGCATACTTGGAGTACCGAAGTATCAAAGTATCAGAAAACACTGACAGTAAAATAAGCTAAGAAATAAACTGTCAGTATCACTTTTTCATGGTAGAATAATAGCTAACATCGGGCTAAAATCAAAAATCAAGAATATCGCATGATATGGTTCAGTTTGATGAATCTATGGACCAGAGCATATTAATATGATTTAGATGAAAGCATCTATAAAATGGGTTTTTATGGCTCTCCATTTTTTCCCAACTGCTTTCATTATCTCACCCTTTCTTGAAATCCTTGCCTCTCCCATTTCTATGTTTTTCATTATCCTGTCATAATCTAAAACCAAACAAAAACATATCAATGTCAGGACATAATATTTGAGCAAAGTCCGATACCATCCTTATGAACAATATGGATATTAAGTACATAGATGAAAATTCTGCTAAAATAAGTATTTACCATTTAATGTTATGTATCTTTCCATAAAAACTTTGGCATATCTTTCATCATTTTCTTCAGTTTTTCCCTCCATTTTCGATGCTATACTTTTTATGTCATTACGCCCATACTTTTCACATGCTCAAATAAATGTATTAAAATCTCTTCTTGTCCATGTCGAGAAACCCTTGAATTGTAGGAAGAATAACATCACAAAAAATATTTTGAGGTCAAATCAAACTTCTATAACCATTTATTTCCCTCTCCTCTTCTAAAAGCTGCTCCTTTTCGTCTTGTTCCTCAGGGGGTTAGTGGATCCCCTAAGTCTAAACAAACAATTAAAAATGTCAGATTGATGAGAAACAATCGATGCAAATATTTGCAAAAGGATTGTAATACCTTCAGATTCATCACCATCACCAATTGTGTCTCTTAACTGATTCTTTTGATGTGCCTGATGAAAAAAAGCATTCAAAAACAAATATATGAACTGAATACAAGCACTTTACAGCAAATTAAGAAGAAAGATGGTTTTACAATTAAAGAGAACATGGAAACGGGATTATTAACTACACGCACAAATGTCAGTAATCTTTTAATGCTTCAGAAAATCTTGAAAGATTTAGCTGGGTGCTGATAAAAGTTGGAGGCCAGCAGTAGGTGCCAGTAGAATTTCTCCTATTTGCAGGTTTCAATCAAGAACCAATCAAAAACCCATTGATGGGTTTGCCAACAATCATCTAAATATTTCAAAAAAAATAGATTTCTAGTAGCAAAAACAATTTATAGTCAAACAATTTAGAAAAAAACAAAACTTTAATGCTAATTAAAACTGATAATTTGAAAACTAAGGGAACTTTGCATACCTCATTCCATCAAGAACTCAAAAGATCCCACCCCGACCAAAAGTGCTGCACTCATTTGCAAATCATGTTATAGAAAAAGGCTGGAAGTAAATCTAGGTGTTTGTGTTTATGAGTCACTCACCAATATGGTGATTGCACTGCTCGTAGCCACTTAAAATCATCCACATTGGCCCAGTTCTCTGTCTCCACATCAAGATTCAAACTCCTCAAATCCTCATCAATCCAACCGAACATCACCACCTGCTCCAAACACTAAGATAGAAATAAATCAATATGATCTGTTTACACATGCAAATTCAAACGAAATGTACAAATAGGCATTTTGAAAGAGGTTATACCCAAAACAAAACTGCAAGGTTTTCCCCATATTCATCATAGTATATGCCACTTCATCTTATGTGAGACCCTCTGATGAATTACTTCTTATTTTTCCCCCAGCTCTTCCTTCCGCTTCAAAAGCTTCGAAAACAGTAAATCTTAACCTATTCGATTTAAGTGAATTAATTTTTCATTAGAGAAGAATTCAAAAAATAACCAAAAAATATTAACTACATACCTGACTGCCATTGATTTGATGTGACTTTGATCGAACTAACCAAAAAATGTTAAATTCACATCTGCATCCTCACTACAACTGATTTTATCAAACCTGAAACAATAGAAAAAGATGCAAATGTGAACATTTACAGTAAATAGGAACAAATTTTCAGAACATGTGAAGCAATGAGAAGGGGTAAAGACTTGTACAAACAGTGCCTATAAGACCTGAAGCTAGTACACTCACTACTGCCCTACCAAAAGGCCGAACAAAGATTGCATACATTGAAGGAAAGAATCAGACCGCACACAAATGCTTTTCAATTGTTCTTCATACATTCTACAACCAAACGAAGGTAAAATTTACACACATTTTTGACTAATAAGCATGAAAATAAAGCAAAAACCCATAAACTTTAACTGTGTCAAAAAAAAATTCACATGGCTTGCAATCACGATCGGCAAGATTGGGTGATGGGCAGAAGTCTTCTCAGTCTCAGTAAGTAGAGGAACAAAATTGTGAAGCAAGGAGAAGGGGTAACATCGAGATCCATCAGGTTTGTCGATATCGATCGAGATCCATACAAATTTAAAAACATCAATCTCAGCCAGGAGAAGGGGTAGCGTCGAGATCCATCGAGTTTGTAGAGATCCATACAAAACATCAATCTCAGCAAGGAGAAGAGTTTAGAATTAGGGTTTTTGTTTTCGTACCTTGAAGAGAGGCAACATCGTGATCCATCAGCGAGATTGAGCAGCGGCCAGAGGGCTTCACAGTCTCAGTGATCAGAGGAGGGGCATCGGCCAGCGGCCAGAGGGCTTCTCAGCTTAGTGTTTGGGTGGCGAGATCATGAGAAGTTTTTGTTTCCATACCTAGAAGAGAGGAAACAGCGGCGCGATCTGTCGGTGAGATTGGGTGATGAACAGATGGCTTTGAGTTTCCAGCGAGCCTCTCTAGTGAGCCTCAACCGTTGATGCGGGGTTGGAGATGGCATATAGATCAAGAGCGTCAGGGGGTGAGGGTTTGGAGGTGGGATGAAGCTCTCCATTGCAGAGGTCACCGATCACTCTGTTGGCAGATCTGAATGTGAGAGACTCCCAACCCATTTCCCCCCGTAAATCTTAACCGTGTGATCTCCTTAAACTTGTGGTTGGATTGAAATTTGGTGGCCACGTCACTGATCCATGTGATCGCCAGGTCAATGATCCATGCGCAGGCTGTGGGGTTTTTTTGAATTTTTGAATGGATTTCCCCCAGGCGTAAAGTTTGGTCTCCCCAAGTTTGTTTCCCTCCCACAGTTTTTTTAATCTTTGAGTTTTTAAATTTTGAGCTTTCAAACAAAATTCCCCCCCAAACATATAAAAACTTGTCCTAGTCAGCATTTTGTCTTTTTCTCAGTCAGCATTTTGTGGCCACGTAGGACAAACTTTGTCCTAGTAGGATTAAAATTCAAAATATGCACTCTTTTATAGAATATATATATATATATATATATATATATATATATATATATATATATATATATATATATATATATATATATATATATATATATATATATGTGTGTGTGTGTGGAGATGCTATGGTGAGATAGGAAGCAAAAAATTCTTAAAGTGAGTAAAGCAATGGCAGCCGTCGGATCAAAGACAACCTCTCAGATCAACCTGCCTAGTTCACATGTTGCGCACATTCTTCCAAAAAACCCAGGCCCCAACTAGCTCACATGAGGCACACGTGATCCCCAAACACATCTCCCTCTCGCAGACGTGTTCCCCTTCTCCCTCTCGCGGACGAACACCCCAACACCTGACCGATAGACACCCTCATCTCTCTTTATCTCTCTCTAACAAAGACCTCAAAAACCAGTCACATGCTCATCACATTCTCTCGATTGATCTCTTACCCGACGACCACAACGATCACCCCAGCCCCTCACCCTCTCAACAAAAAAAACCTTAACCCCTTCCATACACAGCAGCATACACCCGCAGACCAGCTTTCCTTGCTTGCCCTAGATTTCCCCACCTCCTTCAGCTTCCCAGCTTTCCTTGCTTGCCCCAGATTTTTCAGCTCACAACGTGATCTCCTCAAACCACAAATAATGTTAATTGATCTTCTAAGATCCCCCACATCATGTCAGCTTCTCTTAACCTCACGGTGGCTCTTTCAAGCGACCTCGTGTCCTTCAATTGAAACAAAAAACTCGCTGCTCCCGGTAAATTTTGAGTTGAGCTCATAATCTCGAATGGTTCTTACATAGTGAGCATAGTGCAAAATAAAGATGCGATCTTTGATAAATTTGCTATCTTTGATGATAACGTTGCAATCTTTGATGATTTGAGGCCGTCAAAAATTTATCTTATTGCGATCTTTGATAAATTTTACAGTTTGTTAATTATAAAAAGTTTGTTTTATGAAGAAGAAAATTGTTAAGAGTAAAATTGAGGTATATTACTCAATGTTAAACAATCTGCTAATGAGCCCTCTTTAACGTTTTCAAACGGGAATTGATTGGATTGGTAGTAATATAATTATTGTTATTAAATATGAAGAAAACAATCATGCTGAGCTTGGACAGTCTCTGGAGTGAATTGAATCTATTTTTATTTTTATAATTTTCTGCTTTTTTCTGTTGTATATAAATTGGACTTCAAGCAAGTATACTTTGAAAAAGAGTATGTTTATTTCCTTTTCTTTCATAATTAATGATTTCAGTATAATGAATAATAATGTTAGGATGTGAGAAATAATATCCTTTGTTACTGAAAATATCGTTGAAGTCCCAAATCAAGATTTCAAGCCTCTAATAGCAATATGTGTGTGTGTGTGTGTGTGTGTGTGTGTGTGTGTGTGTGTGTGTGTGTGTGAATAATGGGTACATGTGAGTAAAGCATCAACCGAGTTATAAGTCAGCATTTAAGTGAGTAAAGCATTAACCTAGGCAAGCTTTGCATATAACGATAGATCCCAATAAGGATATTTGTTTGGAATATGAAATACCGCAAGATTTTATTTAAAAACATATGATGATGTTAAGATGTTTTAGAGGATATTTGAATAAATTCCTAAAATTATGGTAGTTTTAAAATTAGTATTTCTTACAACCAAATAACTCATGATCGTAGAGATATTTGCCTCCCAATCAAGCAAACCACGATATTTTCCTCCCAATCAAGTATTATACTGTGTATAGTTTTTTTTAAATGTGAGCCATGCTTGTTTTTCATCTTGTTATTTCCAATTTTTCATGCATATAGACAAGTAAAGTATAGCCCACAAACAATTGAAATGGAATGATCATATGAGTTTTGTACATTGAGAACATTTTCAGAATCAGAAATGACAAAAGCTTTAATTTGCATTTTGACACTATACAAGTCACATGCATTGTTCCTAATGATTTTTCTTTGTGTTGACAAAGCAATATAAACTTGAGACTATAAAGAATCAAAGAGCCAAAGTGAGAACTATAAGGAACACCACATTGGTAGTGACTATTGGAGCCAACAAGCTACTAAAAGGGATAATGTTGTATAGTGCTGCTTAAATGGAAGCTTGATGCCATAAAAATTTGGATACTGAGCAATTTCTTAGCTTAGGGACCATGTTATTTGTGAAAATTTGGACATTGAGTAATCCTTTCAGTTTTCTTTTCATAATGTTTAAATCACAAAATTTTCGTTATAATAGCACATCAAATCTGCAATCATAACTTTGTTGTTAACTCATCATATCAGTTATTATTGAAGCACATTCTGAAGTTTGAAGTCATCTTATCAGTTACGTTTGTTCTGATATGTTTTCTTTCTGATCCCTTGTATGTTCTTTATGCGGCAGATTAAGAAATTTAAGGATGTGTTGGCCAATCACAACACCAAAAGATACAGCCTTGGCCAAGCGAAGGGTCTGGATAATCAAAGCTCCTAGCTCTTGCTGCGAACAAAGACATGTCTTTCAGTTACACGAGGAAGCCAAAGCCTGTATCCAACCTAGATGACATGGCTGAAGCTGTTCATGCAAGCCCACACCTCCCCATTGCTCAACCATCCAAAGCTCCCCAGAGTCTGGCAACAAGGCCCTAATTGGAGTCGGGATATGAGATGATGTTGTTGATCAAAGAAACGATTGTTTAAGTTAGTCTATTGACTTATGATGTACATGTCTTGCTAGAGCTTATTCATGACTTGTGATATACATTGCAAATGGAAATGGAAATTGTAAATGGAAGTTGTCTTGCTAAATGTAAATGGAAATTATAAATGCATAACTTTCTTCCTCTTATTTCGTGTAACTTGGTCAAATATATTATGGTCTAATTAGGAGGTATATAAGGTTAAAATCATTGTTATTACTTCCTTTGATGTAATCTTTAAATCGTGACAGCAAAATCATGAAAATATTTATCTTTTTAATTCTTATAAAATAATGTATGTTTGACTGTAGAAACTAAATATCTAGATTTGCGTATAAACCTAATTACAAAGATCTAGATATAACATGCGGAACCTTAAATCATTACTTTCTCTGATTGGAATCATACCTGAATCCATGAGGTTGACGATCTGGATGACGCAGCGGATGATCTTCCAGAATAGCACGAATCAACTGTTGGAGAATCCCTTTAGCTTTCTCCTGGTTTCTCTCCTAGCGACGTGATGTAGAAAAGATGGCTCTCCTTTGTTCGTGTATTCCGGGAATCATGGCCGTAAGTATATATAGGCTAGCCTCCATAGCCCTAGGGTTTCTAACTCGGCCCATCAACGAGTTGAAGCCCAATAGTCTCTACACATAAAGGCCCCACAACCTATTTAACTCATTTAGCCCATTTATTCAATTAAATCAGATCACTAATATATTGGTCTTAATATGACAGCGTCGCACTTATATAATTATTTATCGCATATTAGCCCAATGTTGGATTAAGATCCAACTTAGTTGGATAAGTTCCTACAATCTCTCACTTGGGCTATATGCTAAACTTTACAAGTATATTTTATTATGCATGCAACCAAATAAGATCTTAACTTATGGTCATTTCTTTAATGAGTCAAAAACAATCTGGTCCATCCATTGTATTAGCAATGGATCAAAGAGATCTTCGCCGCAGCAATTACAGCTCGACCCATCAGTGGTCACCGTGCTAATACAAAAGAATGACAAGGATTATGAAGTGGATGTGTAGCATGAAAATTACATGTGCTGTGATCTAACATGTCCATTTCCAACTGATCGTCCATAACCTTAGTGAGATCAAAAACATAAGCACATATTTTCATACGCATTTATAAACATAGAGTTGAAATATGAAGCCAACTGAACTTTATTTCTGCAGAAATAATCCATAAACCAAATATGAATAAACTGAAGGCTGAAATGTTGTCAAAATAAGAGCACAACAAAATTACAAACTCCAACTAAAACTGAATATCTTCATATGACATGACACCTATACGAGCAACATGCCCATGAAACGTTTTGGGTGGCAGTCCCTTAGTAAGCGGATCCGCAATGTTTGAGTTTTTACCAATGTGCTCTATAGACATGTTTATTTCCAACTCTCTCTTTAACAATCAGAAACATGATATTAATGTGTTTTGATTTTGCTGAGCTCCTGTTGTTAGTGGCGAATGCTACTGCGGACATGTTGTCACAAAATAATCTGAGTGGCCTTTCAATGCCATCTACAATTCGCAGCCCCGTGACAAAATTCCGTAGCCATAGACCATGATTGGATGCTTCATGACAAGCGATGAATTCTGCAGCCATAGTGGAAGAGGCTATAATAGTCTATTTAGCACTCTTCCAAGAAATGTCGCCTTCTACTAATGTATAAACATAGCATGTAGTAGATTTCATGCTATCTTTACATCCAGCAAAATCAGAATCGGTATATCCAACGATCTCAAGCTTTTCCGACCTCTGATATACAAGCATGTGTCCCTTTGTCCTCTGTAAGTACTGTATGACCCTTTTGGCTGCTTTCCAATGGTCCAATCCTGGATTGCTCAAGTATTTGCCAAGCATTCCTGTAATGTACGCCAAGTCTGGACGTGTACATAATTGAGCATACATGATACTCCATATTGCTGAAGAATAAGGAATATCCTTCATCTGTGCTATCTCAATTTCACTTTCAGGGCACTGATTGAGACCAAACTTGTCTCCCTTAGATACTGGGGTATCACCTGGTTTACAGCTTTCCATGCCAAATCTTTGCAGAACCTTTTCAATGTAGGCCTTTTGTGATAATCCAAGTATACCTCGAGAACGATCTCGAAGTATTTGAATTCCCAGTACAAAAGATTCATCACTAAGATCTTTCATCTCAAATTTCTTAGCTAGAAAGTTCTTGGTTTCATGCAATAAGCCTTCATTGTTACTGGCAAGTAAAATGTCATCGACATATAAAACCAGAAACGCAAATTTACTCCCACAGAACTTATGGTATATACATTCATCAACCAAATTCATCTCGAAGCCAAATGAGATGATAACTTGATGAAACTTAAAATACCATTGCCGAGACACCTGTTTGAGTCCATAGATGGATTTCTTGAGTTTGCAAACCATATGCTTTGGGTCTCCCGACACAAAGTTTTCTGCTTGCACCATATATATATCCTGATCAATGTCCCCGTTAAGGAACGCTATTTTAACATCCATCTGGTGTAACTCAAGGTTTAAATGAGCCACTAATGCCATTATTATCCTGAATGAGTCTTTCGTGGAAACCGGAGATAAAGTCTCATTATAATCAATGCCTTCCTTTTGAGTAAAGCCCTTAGTGGCAAGACGTGCCTTATACCTTTCCACATTACCTTTTGAATCCCTCTTGGCTTTAAATATCCATATGCAACCAATGGGCCTCACGTCTTTAGGTACTAGGACAAGATCCCAAACGTCATTTTCCTTCATCGACTTTATTTTCTCATTCATGGCATCTATCCATTTTAGAGAGTTAGAACCATTTTTGGCTTGATGGAAGTTGATTGGATCATCTTCCATCACATCAATATCAACTTCATATTCTTGGAGATATGCAATGTAGTCACTTGATATTGCACTTCTCCTCTCCCTAATGGATCTCCTTAATGGCAATGTTTCTTGAGGTGCAAGGGTTTGTTCTTCTTGAATGGGAGGAGCAAAAACGTTGTCTTGAATATTTGTGTCTTGTTTTATAACAGGAATAGAATCCTGATCAATAACAAGATCACCTGTGGGAATATCTACATATTCCTCTTCGAAAAAATGTCTCTTCCTAAATCTCCCCTTGCAAACCCGGCATCCTCAAGGAATCTGGCATTTCCAGTCTCAAAAATATTCTTATTTATGGGATCGTAAAATATGTAACCCCTCGATCTTTCAGCATACCCAATAAAATAGCAACTAATTGTCCGTGTGTCCAGCTTCTTTTCAGCAGGCCTATAAGGCTTTGCCTCAACTGGACATCCCCATATGTGCATATGCTTTAGACTAGGTGATTTGCCCGTTCAAAGCTCATATGGCGTTTTATTAGTTCTTTAGTTGGGACCCGATTAAGGATGTAAGCTGCAGTTTTCAATGCTTCTCCCCAGAGGCCTTCTGGTAAAGTAGAATGACTAATCATACTTCTTACCATGTCTTTAAGCGTTATGTTTCGTCTTTCAGCTACACCATTCATAGTGGGCGAACCCGGCATGGTGTACTGTGGGACAATAGCGCATCCCTCTAGGAATTTAGCAAATGGTCCTGGACGTTGTTCACTTGAACCATCATATGTGTCGTAGTATTCACCACCACGGTTAGACCTAATAGTTTTAATCCTCTTGCCTAGTTGGAGTTCAACTTCGGCCTTAAAATTTTTGAACGTGTCCAACAACTGAGATTTTTCATGTATGAGATAAATGTAGCCATATCTTGAACAGTCGTCTATGAACGTTATAAAATATTACTGACCATTCCATGCTGTCGAAGGGAATGGTCCGCAAATATCTGTATGTATGAGTTCCAAGATGCTATTTGACCTTTTGGCTTCAAATCTTCTTTTATTAGTTTGTTTTCCCTTTATACAATTAATACAAATATCAAAATCTGAAAAATCTAAAGGTTTGAGAATATCGTGTTACATAAATCTCTCAATTCTCCTTTTGGAGATGTGACCTAATCTCTTGTGCCATAACGAACCTGAATTCTTGTCAGTTAATTTACGCTTTAAAACATGTGTGCCCACATTCAAGGTTTCATTTGTAGCAATTGTATCAAGCATATACAGATTATCATTCTCAGACAACCAACCAGAACCAATTAATATGGAATTGAGAGACAAACTGAATTTTCCATTTGCGAAAGAACAACAATAACCAGACTTGTCCAATGCAGAAATAGAAATAAGGTTTCGTCTAAAAGACGGTACAATAAAAGTCTCAAAAAAATCCAAATGGTTTCCAGTCCTTAAAGATAATCTGAAATCCCCAATTGCAGCAACCCTCGCCTTCTTGCCATCACCCGCAAAGATGAATCTTTCAGCATCATTTGGCTTTCGACAGTTCAGGCAGCCCTGCATAGACACACTGATGTTAGTAGTTGCACAAGAGTCTAACCACCAGGTGTCTATAGGTACAGAAGTTAAATAAACTTCTGAACAAAACAAATTGAGAAGAGTACCTTTCTTAGCACGCCAGGCGTGATAATTAGTGCACTGCTTCTTCACATGTCCTTCAGCACCACAAAAGAAATAACTACCTTTCTTGACAGCCTTAACAGGCTTCTTTTGTTGTTTCCTAGGTGGGGCTATAACTGTAACTTCCTTTCCCTTTTTCCTTTTATTGTTTTGGGGGTAAAGGCAACATTTGCACTTTCAGTCTTATCCTGCTTCAGTCTTTCCTCTTCATGTACACAGTGCGAGATGAGCTCATTCAGAGACCAAGTCTCTTTTTGGAAGTTATGGCTCACCTTAAACTGATTGTACTGTGTAGGAAGGGATATTAATACCAAATGCAAAAGCAGGTCCTCAGAGAGGTCAAGCTTAAGTGCTTTCAATCTTGAAGCAAGATGGACTGTTTCAGAATATATTCCCTTATATTTCCTTTCCCTTTGTACTTCATTGAGATCAGGCTTGTCAGAATCATACCAATTTCTGCCTTTTCGTTTCTGACAAACCTTCTCTCAGTATTTGCAAGGAAACCTTTAGCTGTCGTGATAGAATCAGACATAGAGCCCCGAAAAGCTTCAAGGATGGCTCTCTTCATGATCATGATACACATGCGATTAGACTTTTCCCACTTCTCATACTCACTCTTTTCCTCAGAGGTACTCTTTTCCATAGTAAGTGGGGGACAGTTAGTTCTAATCGCAAGGTTCAGATCTAGTATCCAAAGAACTATAAGCAAGTTCTCTCTCCAGGATTTAAAATTTGAGCCATTAAGCACCGGAATTGAGTTTAAGACAGCAGTAATATTTGCGGGAGTGGCAGCTGAAAAATAGGACAATAAACATAGACAAACATGCTAACATAAGTATTAATTTATGAAGCAAAATTGTAAATTCAAAATTGCATGTTCCCATCTCAAGATATCCCCAACTAGCTTAACATTTATCTTTGGATAATCTATTAATTAGCAAATGATATCTTATCGCAGCAATCAAATAAAGAGAATAATTAACATGCCAAGATTAAAACTTCCTTTGGGCCGAATTAAAATTGCATACATAAGTCTCAATAATCAGCACTTATTTATTGCTACAGGTGTGGATAAATTAGCATAGAATGGTAATCTGCATTTTGTATTTAAGAAATGAAATGATGCAAACAACAAAGCCCACTTTGGCGAGATGATGATTACACCAAGTCACTTCAAAAAATACATACAGCAAAATTTGAATTTATTATAGCACAATTAATACCGAATATCTTAACGATAGATGAAAAACTTTTATTCACTCCTACGATCCAATTAAAATTCATTCAGGCAACTAATCATACAATGTATGTATTTAATTCGTTTATATTCAGAAATAATAACAATTTTAATAGTAGAACCCACTTTGGTGGGATTTGACAAAAATTAGAATTATTTCGATATATATATATATATATATATATATATATATATATATATATATAAGTGCATTTTGCCTAAAGAATTAAAAAGTGGAATGAACTTAATTTAACACACAAATAAAACCGAATGAGGAAATATACATAAGACGGCCTTTTATTTCCTCTGATTATCAGTGCATTAATATATCCAAAATATGGGTTCAAAAAGAATAAGAGTAGCCCAAAATAGGGTTCATACGAACCAAAATATTCATTTTAAGCCCAAAATTGTGGAGTGCCAAAAACAGTCCCAAAATAAGAGCCCATATTCTGAAATTAATTTTTTTTGAAAACCAACATGATTAGGCCCAATTTGGCCCAAAACCTGCTAGGGTTAAAAACCCTAGCAGCAATTTTGGCCCAACCAGGGGCCGGCAGCTGCCGGCCCCTTTCCCTTACCTCCGACGCCGGCAGGGGGGTCGGCGCCGACCTCATCTGACAGAGGCGGCAAAGGCCGCCCCTTTCTTCGTCGTGCAGGCGCCAGGAGGCACCTACTGTCAGCCAACAGGGGTGGCAAAAGCCGTCCCTTTCTCTATCTCACAGGTGCCTGGGGGGCGCCTGCCGTTCCGACGAAGGGGAGGGGCAACAGAGCGCCGGCCCCCCAGCATTTTGGGTCCTAATGGGGGCGGCCAATCGCCGGCCCCCCTTCCTGGTTCTGAGGCAGCAGGCCCCCGATGGAGGGCCTATGTTTTGAGGCAAGGGGGTGGAAGGGCACCGGCCCCCCTGTTGAAAAACCCACCGGGGGCGGCTCACGTCGCCCCCTCTGAAACCTAACGGGGGCGGCGTGAGCCGCCCCCTTTTGTCCCAAATCCCACCGAAGGGGTCGGCTGGAAGCCGGCCCCCTTCTGTTCAACCTACAGGGGCGGCTTTTCCACCCCTTTCTAATCTGCGTCGATGCCGGCATAGCTGGCGCCGATCTACCGACGGGGGCGACAGAGCCGCCCCCTTCTTTCGCCGTGTCGGTCGGCAGCCGGCGGGCCGCCCCCGATCTAGGGTTCGTAAAAATAATTTTTAATAGAAAAATCAATCAAAAAACCAAAATTTTCACAGATCTGAATCCAAAAGCAGGTTAAAAATCGAATTTTTTATCAAATCTACTCGAGCAAGCAAAAAATTTAAGATCCACAGCATGCAGGTTCTGATACCACTTGTAGAAACTAAAGATCTAGATTTGCGTATAAACCTAATTACACATATCTAGATATAACATGCGGAAGCTTAAATCATTACCTTCTCTGATAGGAATCATACCTAA
This sequence comes from Scilla litardierei, assembly GCA_030789695.1. Classification (NCBI taxonomy): domain Eukaryota; kingdom Viridiplantae; phylum Streptophyta; class Magnoliopsida; order Asparagales; family Asparagaceae; genus Scilla; species Scilla litardierei. Next base: position 113,198,658 of record CM061133.1, on the reverse strand, counting down.
ATCCATGAGGTTGATGATTTGGATGATGCAACGGATGATCTTCCAGAATAGCACGAATCAACCGTTAGAGAATCCCTTTAGCTTTCTCCTTGTTTCTCTCCTAGCGACGGAAAGTAGAAAAGACGACTCTCCTTTGTTCGTGTATTCCGGGGATCATGACCGCAAGTATATATAGGCTAGCCTCTATAGCCCCAGGGTTTCCAACTCGGCCCATCAACGAGTTGAAGCCCAATAGTCTTTACACATAAAGGCCCCACAACCTATTTAACTAATTTAGCCCATTTACTCAATTAAATCAGATCACTAATATATTGGGCTTAATATGACAGCGTAGCACTTATATAATTCTTTATCGCATATTAGCCCAATGTTAGATTAAGATCCAACTTAGTTGGATAAGTTCCAACATGAACAAGATATATATCGAGCAACAGAATTGCCTGGATCGAATAACCACCAACAGAGAGCTATCAAACTACTCTCTCAGAAATGCATAACTTCAAGCCAGCTAGGTGTTTTCAGCAATAACAAAAAATTCCAATGTAGCTCAAACTTTTCAAGAACCCACAAGCTTAATTTAACAAATTGCAAATATTGAATAACAATGAAAACATATTTATATTAACCCAAAAAAGACAAATAGATGTTTTCAACACATTACTTTTCGCAGTATACATCACAAAAAGATGAAAAAAAACTTCAACCTAATCAAACAAGCTTAAACTAAACTAATCCTGTAAGCATGTTTGGCTCTTCTTCTTTTATCAAAACCTTCGAACCTGTTGATCAGCCACGATTGTCGTAATTAACGACTACCCGTCTTGCCCAAAACTCAACTCACGATACCAAACAACAGTGGAGAATTGTGCAATCTTCTCCAAAGTCACAAATATTATGCTTACCTGTTGCATGTTGCAAATTCATTAAGTCTCAAACAGAATAGATAATTTTATTTGCATATATCAATTATGCTTACTTGTTGCAAGTAGCAAATTCATTAAGTCTCAAACAAAATAGATAATTTTATTTGCATATATAAAAATAAATTCCCAATCCTTACTTTGTAAAAATAAAATTATTATGCAACGAACTGTCAATCCTTCATATTAAATTCAAGAAGATGTGTGTTAGATCTGTTCGCGGCTAAAGAGGGGAGGAAATTACTTTGCGCACAACAAGTCGTGGAGAAATTACTTTGCGCACAACAAGGAGGGTTTTCCTATTTAAACTAGGGCTAGCCGTCATTTGTATGCATGCTTGATATTTGAGATATTCTCTATTGAGCGTCCTAGGAGTAGTTCTTAGATTAAACGAGTGCGGACGTCCTCTAGGCGTCTTGGGAGGAGAGCACACCTCTTTTGTGCTCAAATATCTTGTTATTTCCTTGAATTCTAAATAAAAATCGTCTTTTTATCTTGGATCCTAACAATGTGCTGGCAATTCACTTTACAAAGAGATTAATTAATTAACAAGTAAACAAAATGAGACTCATGGATAACAAGTCATATGAGATCAATTGACATGTAAGAGTACATCACAGATCCAGCACCAACTTCCCTAAAAAGTAGCATTACCATAATGATCATGGAAAAGTAGCTGATCTCTAAGTGCAGTTAACAAAGGAGATGAGAAGGAAGTCCCATGAACGAGAAACCGCCAGTCAAGAACTTCCCAAAATGACAAGACACATCATCGCAAGCAACTTGTCCAAAAGTGCATTTGCTCCTTATCTTAAGGCAAAAAAATAAATCCGTCGCAGCACAAAGATTCAACACCTATAAAACAATAAAAGACAATAATGTCATCCTATGAAGATGTCTACATGAAGGTGGCAAATCAATCTGGAGCTGCAAAGATCTTCTAGCATTCCCACCAATGCCCAGAATAAAGAGAGATGAATAGAGGTAAGTGCTTCAGAACAAACCAACAATAGCTTCAATAAAATCTGCTTCATGCCTACATAAGGAGCTTCAAACCAAAAGAGAATAATGCTTTAACATTCATCATCATTATTTGATGTGATTAAAAACATGGCATACATTATGGTTTTAGTGGTCAAATCAAGAATAATGACACAAAAACCAAATTCCAGGAAATTGATGGGCATATCATGAATAATGACATATCATGCATATTCATGGGCTTAACTTTTAAGAATTATCTAAATATCAGACTCAACACCCATAAGATTTTCAGAATTTAATGACTTAAAAACAAAGAAAATGACACAACTTCCAGAGTCCAGACTATTAAACATGATGCAATATGCCGACTTTGTATTAAAAAAAGATGGCAAAAGAAGCATTGTGAAACACCTTTTTACTCACACTTCCAAGAAGTTCTTCACTGATGCAAATTAAATATAAATACAACAGCAAGGGAATTCACTACATCAATAAGCTCAAAATCATAGAAATTTTCAGATATAGAGAGAAAACACTTCATATGAAGCTTTTTTCGTCTCTCAAATGAGAAAGTAAAAATATGCTGAAATTAGTTTCTAAGAATGGCCATAAATTCACATGATTTTGAGGCTCTAAACTGAGAAACCACTCATTTATATGTGAATGATCCTGGGGGTAGAAATATAATTGAGTAGCATTCCAACATGGTACAGTCGATAAACTAGTTAGTTAACAGACATTATTCTGTTAAATTTCTGTCTAACTTAAAGAGGAAAATTCAAAATACATCTATAGTAAACTTAGTCGGTTTTAACATGCACAATCAGAACCTGAACAAGTCATGAAGCAACAGTTTCTTCATAAATGTAGCTAAAATCTAGATCATAGTCATATACTGAATACCATAAACAAATTAGTTCAATGGACATCCTTTTGTCAGCTATGACAAAATATGTGAGTAACTACTAGTTACGAATTCATCTTCAACCAGCAACTGTAGAAGCCATCTGTTTTGGGGTGTTTTTTCTCCACTGAATTGTTGACCGGAGGGCTGGAGGTCAACATGGTCAAATGGAACACGTGGGACCTATGGAATCGATTGAAGGCACGTTCGCTCTGTGACGGACGCGCAGATCCTCGCGTCGGCTTGTCGAAGGGTAGCCTCGACAAAGCGACGTCCTCCTTGTGGTGGGGGGCAAGTGGGCTCGTGATTGAGGACGCTCGGCTTCGGCTGGGAAGACTCTGAGGGGCGGCCTCGACGTTGCTGGATCTGCTCGACCTGGATAGACGAGAGAACTCGTCAGGGGGATCAGACCTTGGTTCCGACCAAGCCAGAACGGGTCTGAAGGGTGCTCGGTGTGATCGGTATGCTCATCAGGAGGCTGATACGTGAGTCCTCGTGTCGAGCTGTGGATATGAAATGTAAGATGGAAGACAAGGTTGTGTGAGTAGAATACCTCCGTGTTTTCGGTATCCAGGAAGTGATCCTTTAGTACATTGTACCTCGAGTCCCTTTATAGGAATCCTCCCACGTCTGCGCTTCCTCAACGTCCCCCACTTCTGCCCCTAGATCTTCCTCATTGATGGCGCTTTCAGGGGTCATGAAGGTGATAATGGGGCCCCTTAATGGTGGTTAAGGAGATGCGCCTTAAGGGGATCGGTTAGCTCCCGTAGACATGGGTCGGTTGTAGCGCCTGCTCCGATGCAAGGCCGACCCGACTCCAAGTCTTCGTGAAGGCCTCGCTACTTGGCCTGCTCTTCTTCAGGGTCGCTGGCTTGTGACGTGGGCTTGGGCCGTTCGGTCTTGGCCCATCTCAAAATGGTCGTATCAATTGCCTCCATCGCTCGCCATTCGGATTCTAACGGTTCGGTTTGGGTGATGTGATTCATGGGGATTTAACATGCGTGTCAGTTAAGGCAGCGGTATTAAATGGAAGCCATCTTGACGCTGCTCGGTTGGACTTCTCCCGCCATTGGCAGTAGAATTCGAAGTGCCGTCGGTCCCTAGATGTCGCCACTCATCCTCCTTCAAACGGCTCAGATCCTGAGATTTTTCCTCGTATAAAATCACTGCCATTTCGGATTTGATCTTCACGCTTTTTGATCTGATTCTGTTCCTCGAAGTGCTAGCGAATTCGCCTTCATCTTTCTTCTTTCGGTATCCTTTCAAGGTAATCTCCCTTTCCTTCTTCTGTCTCACTCGATTTGTCCCATGGACGCACTTAGAATAGGAGGTCCCGCTCCTGGGTCCGGAGTTCCTAAGGTTCTAGGGTCAGGCAATCCTCCGGCCACAGGGCCTGGTAACCCCCTGGCTCTTCGTCCGGCTCTTGACAAAGGGAAGGGTATATTGTTTGAAGATCCAGCCCTCCAGGATGATTCCCACGCAGTGGAGGAGCTCGATGTTCCTTCGGTGATTCTCGGGTCGTCGTCGTCCGTCTCATATGCCATGGCCGAGGAGATCCAGGCGAAGTATCTCTGCCATCCGTACAGCGTTTGGAATCCCTTTATCGACGAAAGGATCTGTTACCCGAGGAGCCGTGAGGTCGGCTTCTATGTTGAGGTGTTCTGCATAGGGCTCTGATTCCCTCTCCACCCGTTCATCATCCAGGTCCTAGATTTCTTGGTGGTGGCCATGTGCCAGCTGACCCCTTACTCAATCACGGCCTTAATGGGATTTATTGTGATCTGCCATGGGAATGAGTTGGAGCTGACCATGCCCCTCTTCTGTTATTACTTCTGGGTTCAGACGGTATGTCAGGGATCATGGCAGCACCTTTGTACCCGGGCGAGGGGGGAGTGTCTGCTGGGCCTGCCCTGCTGGGTTGGCGACTGGAGTAGGGATTATGTCTATGTCACTATTCTGGAAGATGTCGTGATCATGATCATTTGGGGGAGCTTGTGTCAAAATGACTTGGCATTGTCCCTTCCTGAGGTCGACCAGTCCACGGTCAGATGTTTGTCGTTGATGTCGTCGGTGGAGAGGTCGGTCTGGCCTCTGCTAGACGACCTTCTCCTCAAAAGCGTCATGTGGTCACCTGGTAGGTGCTTTGTTCTTCTTGCTCTTCTCCGATGCTTACCCTGATCTTCTCTCCTTATACAGGAATGGAGGGTCGAGAATTTAGTCGCGATGTCCGTGAGCTCATGCTCCGGGGGCCCATAGCGGGCACAGGAACCCTTTTGGCCATGCACCTCGGTGGACGATGGAAGAGGAGATCCATGCGACCGACGTCGCTGTGGGGACGGTGGAGCTGCGGTCCTGTCCTTTTCTCTGCCCGAAGTCGTTGTTGATTCCCCCGTGGTGGGGAATCTGATGGTGACAACCACGATTCCGCCCGCACCGAGGGGGTCGTGTGGGCCCCGATCAGGACTTCCAGACACCGACAGGGAACCGCAGGGGAGAATGGAAGCACCCCCTTCTAAACCCAAGGGGATAGAAGAGAGGTAGAAGAAGAAGAAGGCGGGGGAGGGCCGGTCCTCGACGGTGTCCGAGGTGCCGATCCTCTCGAAGGCAATCCTCCCGCTTGTGGAGGTGGCCGCTTGTATCGGCCTGGTCATTTAGTTGCCAGTCGGTGCAGGGGGTGCCATGTCCTTACTTGAAGTTGGCCCAGATGCCCCCTGGAGATTCAATATTCCTCGATCGAAACGTGGCCCTCCAGCAGGCACAATGTTCTGTCCTCTCGAGGGACCACTTCTGGTTGGAGAGGGTCTGCCATAATCACCTGGAAAACTCCCTGGCCCGACAAATTCAGTAGGTTGTGTTATTCTTGCCTTCACCTGCGACCCTCGGTGCGCATTGCTTATTCCTTCTGTCTTGTAGGCTTACATGATGGCTGTCGAGATGCAGCATCGCGTGGAGCGTGTGACCGGCCTCGAGTCGACTTTGGCACATAAGCGCCTGAGGGCTGGGGCGGTTGAGGTGGCTGCTGAAGAGGCCCTCCAGGAAGCTCGCCATTCATGGTGTCAGGTGGACGAGCTTACGTTCGAGGTAATGGACTTTAGGGAGGCCCCGGCGACCGCCGAGAGGTCCACCCAAGAGGCGAAGGAGATGTTCCACCGGGAGAGGGTCGAGCTCTGGGCCGAGCTAGGGGCCCTGCGGTAAGTGCACCCCGCCCGGCTCCTTGAGGAGGTGGAAAGGGGCTATGAGGAGGTCCTGGCACCAAGGATCGTGGCATCTCTCCAGGAGTCGTTTCAGACCTATGAAGACCTCCTGGCCCCGAGGATCCTGGGGGCCTTTCAGGACGGGTTTCGGAGATTCGAGGAGCGGGTTCGGCATACGCTTCATCGTCCCCTAGCCAGCCCCGAGGGGCCCGTCCGATAAGGGTAGGGGGAGGCCCCCGGTGATGCTTCTTCTCGAGCTCCAGGATCATAGGCGATGACCCCCGTTTTGTCCCCTCCCTCTAAATAACAATATCTTCGATTTTGAAATATAACACTTTGAAACCTTTATCACTTTGTGTACTGTCGTATTGTTTGTCGAGCATTCTCTGGATTTTGCTTCTGATGCTTAGCTGCCCCCCCTCTCGCTACTCATATCGGGACAGTCCACGAGATTGAGTTGCAGAAGGTTTTCTCTTTGTCGGCTGAGTCATCGTCTCATCGGGGTGATTAGCCTGTTGGGGGAGTTGCTCCAGCTACGTGGTAGATCAGGGTTGTCAACTCATCGGGGCTGATCCTCGTTTCCCCGATGGATGTCCCCTAGTCTCCCCAGGGTGTTTCCTTACAGACGTCCTGTTCTCTGCTCCTGAATCGAGCTTGAGCAGATGGTCTCGGTATAATCACCTTGCCTTGCTTGATGGTCGGTCGATCCGACTAGTTCCAAAAAAATGCTCCTTGACCTTTGGCTGAATGAATGTTCGACCCGCCGAGGGGTTGTCCTCGGCTCTCGAGGTCGGATAACCTGGCGGTCGAGCCGGGGGTCGACTCACTGGGGGAGCTGCCAGCCAGCCTTGTGGTCTGCTCTGAGGGTTGGCCCGCTGGAGGAGTTGCCCCCGACCTTACGGTCGATCGTTGTGATCGGCCTGTTGGGGGGTTGCCCCTAACCTTACAGTCGATCGATGTGATCGGCCTGCTGGGAGAGTTTCCCCTAGCCTTACGGTCGATTGATGTGATCGACCTGCTGGGAGAGTTTCCCCCAGCCTTACAGTCGATTGATGTGAATGTCCTGCTGGGGGAGTTACCCCCAGTCTTACGGTCGATCATTGTGACCGACCTACTAGGGGAGTTGCCCCAGCCTTATGGTCGATCGGTGTGATCAGCTTGCTGGGGAAGTTAGCCTCAGGCTTATGGTCGATCGACGGACCGGCCTGCTGGGGGAGCTGCCCCAGCCTTACGGGCAGTCGATGTGACCGACCTGCTGGGGGAGTTACCCCCAGCCTTATGGTCGATCGGAGTGGTTGTCCTACTGGGGGACTTGTCCCCAGCCTTATGGGCGACCGGGTCATTCGGCCAGCTGGGGGAGCTACCCTCAGGCTTATGATCAATCGACAGACCGGCCTGCTGGGTAAGCTTCCCCAGCCTTACAATTGGTCGGGTCAGTCAGCCAGCTGGGGAGCTACTCATAGGCTTACGGCAGAGCGATGGTCTGGCCCACTGGGAGAGTTGCCTCCAGCCTTACGGGCAATCGTTGTGATCGGCTGCTGGGAAAGTTGCCCCCAGCCTTATGGTCGATCGGGTTGATCGGCCCGCTGGGGGAGTTGCCCCAGCCATACGGTCAATTGAGGTGATCGGCATGCTGGGAGAGTTGCCCCCAGCCTTACGATCAATCGGGATGATCAGCTTGCTGGGGGAGTTGCCCCCAGCCTTATGGTCAATCGGGGCAATCGGCCTACTAGGGGGTCGCCCCAAACCTTACGGTCGATCGGGGCCATCGACCTGCTGGGGGGCCGCCCCCAGCCCTACGGTCGATTGGGGCGATCGGCCTGCTGGGGGAGTTGCCCCGGCTTGCTGGGGTAGTTGCCCCTAGCCTTCAGAGCGATCGTTGTTATCGGCCTACTGGGGGGTTGAGCCGGCCTTATGGTCGATCGGAGCGATTGACCTGCTGTGGGAGTTGTCCCCAGCCTCACGGGCGTCGTTGTGGTTGACCTGCCTGTGGAGTTTCCCCTGGTCTTGTGGTTGAGGCGGAAAGAGACACGATTGCTTTAGTGCGAACTAGCATTTCATTCTCGATACCAGGAATACACTTTGAAAGGGAAAAAGCAGGGAAGATAATGGCGAGATAGTCTCGTCTAGGGGAGGAGCTACGACTGACCGTCTCGCCTTCTTACTCGATGATGCACAGAGCTGTCTGGACGATGTTCACCTTCTTTTCTTTGTCCTTCTGTTTGGACATCCCCTCTCTGGGGGTTATCATTGGATTGTCGACAAAGTTCTTCAGGTGCCCGTGGCTGATCAGTTTTTCTATGTCCTTCTTCAGGTGCCAGTTATCGTCGGTGTCGTGGCCGTTGTCTTTGTGGTACTTGTAGTATTTCTCCTCGTCCCTTCTGCCTCTTTTCATTTTCGGGGGTGGCCTGTCGAAGTGGCCCTCTTTCTGAGCTTGTGCCAGGATGACGTCTTGAGTGGCGTTCAGCCTGGGGAGGTCATGGTTCCTCCCTGCACTGCTTTTTCTTTACATTATCCTCCTGCTTGTGGTCGTCTGGCTCGCGGCGTTCGCTTCCATCCCGTTTGGAACCCCGCTTGGCCACTGTGGGGAGACATCCTTCCTCTGCTGCCAATGCCTCCTCTGTCTGCATGTAACGCTCTAGCCAGGCTATTACCTCAGTGAGGTTGCTCGCGGGATCATTGTGCAGCGACTTCTTTAGGCATATATTTCGGAGCCCTTTTTCTGGGCCGTATTCATGGCCATCTCGGGGCAGGTTTCCACATTCAGCCTCTCGGTGTTAAAGCGATGCATGTAGCTCTTTAGGGATTCGCCGGGCCTCTGTATCACATTGAACAGAAGCTCCGAGTCAGGCTCTATCTGTCTACTGGCCATAAGCTGCTTGCAGAATTTCTGAGAGAGGTCTCTGAAGTTGTTGATGGAGCAATTGTGGAGGCTATGGTACCAGCTCTGGGTAGACTTCTGGAGAGTGGAGTAGAAGCCTCGGTAGAGCATGGCATCGTCGGCTCCCTCGAATTGCTTGACCCCTTCATAGTCCATAACGTGATCTTCTGGGTCTCGTGTGCCGTCATATTTCTCCAAGGCCGGGACCTTGAATCTGGATGGTATTCAGGCATCGCTAATGCTCTTGGCTAATGGGCAGCAGTCATCCCGGGGACCCTCAGGACCTGACAGTGCTTCAGCGTGAGGACTAGCTACCGCGGTCGGCTGACGGGTTTTGGAGGAGTGTCCGCTCGGTACCCATCCAAAATGGGGATAGGCGTTGATCGTCGAGCGCTTCTCCTCCCCTATGCCTCCTCTGGTGGGGGCTCCTGCTCCGACCCCACCGATCTCTGATGGTTTGACGGTAGAGCGACCGTCGTTGCACTAATTTTGGTTATCAGGACGAGGTCGTGGTTGACTCGTCTCTAGTCTGCTCAGGCCTTCTGTCCACCTCATCCTGGAGTGAGGTGGACATGCGGGACTGCACCAGGATGAAGTTTGGCATAATGAACAGTCATTCCAGGTTGGCACCCTCGTCGCCATGGTCGGTGACCACGGCTAAGCACAGAGGATGGTGGAGCCTCTATCGATCAGGGGTGGTAGCTGACCCCCTTCCGGGAGATGTGGGTTGCCCGAGAGATGTTGAATCATTGCAGACAGTGTCTTCAAGTGGGCATTTGTCTCTTAGACAAAGAGACGGAGCTGTTATTGAGTCACCGAGTGTGAGTCACTGGTGCCCCCGATGGTGTGGCTGTGCCCGTTCTCTGGTGGGACACAGTCGTCCTCCTCAAGGATGGGGGCATGCGTCTCGTTTCGCTGAAGGCAGGTTCCATTTTGGTGATGTGGTTGTTTGACGTGGGTGCTTTTTTGAGTTTCCACAAATGGTGCCAGATGTTTCAGGGTGTTTTCTTACCGCTGAATTGTTGACTAGAGGGCTGGCAGTCAACGTGGTCAAAGGGAACACATGGGACCTCCGGGATCGGTTGAAGGCACGTTTGCTCGGTGAGGGATGCACAGATCCTCACATCGGCTTGATGAAGGGTAGCCGCGGCAAAGCGATGACCTCCTTGTGGTGGGGTAAGCGGGCTCGTGACTGAGGATGCTCGGCTTCGGTTGGGAAGACGCTGAGGGGTGGCATCGGTATCGCTGGATCTGCTTCACATGGATAGATGAGAGAGCTCATCAGGGGGGTTGGACCTTGGTTCCGACCAATTCCCCTAAGTCAGAACGGGTCTGAAGGGTGCTCTATGGGATCGGTATGGCTCACAGGGAGGCCGATACATGAGTCCTCGGGCCGAGCTGTGGAGAGGAAATGTAAGGTGGAAGACAAGGTTGTATGAGTAGATACATCTGTGTTTTCGGTATCCAGGAAGTGATCCTTCAGTACGTTGTACCTCAAGTCCCTTTATAAGAATCCTCCCACGTCCGCGCTTCCTCAATGTCCCCCACTTCTGCCCCCACGATCCGCCTCTTTGATGGCACCTTCATGGGTCATGAAGGTGGGTGTAATGGGGCCCCTTAATGGTGGTTAAGGGGGCGCGCCTTAAGAGGATCAGTTAGCTCCTGCGGACATGGGCCAGTGGTAGAGCCTGCTCCGGTGCGAGGCCGACCTGACTCCAAGTCTTCTGGAGGCCTCGCTGCTCGGCCCGCTCTTCTTCACGGCCATTGGCTTGCGACGTGGGCTTGGGCCATTTGGACTTGGCCCATCTCAGAATGGTCGTATCACCATCCTATTATAGGAATCTGATAAAGGAAAACCATCATAATTCTAACCAAGAAAACAACGAATTCTTAAGAATGCAAATTACTGAATTAATAAAAACATCAAATTCAAAAAAATTCTTGAGCTCACCATATAATTTTAACTTGGGGGTCTATGACCTGAGCTAGGGTTTTGATGCAATTGAAGCTTCCGACTGAAGAAAATGAGGGAAAACGGGCCTAGGGTTAGGTTTTTTTGGGGCAACCGGTTCGATCTGCGGGTGTATGCTGATGTGTATGGGAGAGGTTAAGGTTTTTTTTTGTTGAGAGGGTAAGGGGTTGGGGTGATTGTTGGGGTCGTCGGGCAAGAGATCAATCGAGAGAGTGTGATGGGGACACGACTGGTTTTTCGGGTCTTCGTTAGAGAGAGATAAAGAGAGATGAGGGTGTTTGTCGATCAAGTGTTGGGGTGTTCGTCCATGAGAGGGAGAAGGGGAACACGTCTATAAGAGGTAGATGCGTTTGGGGATCACGTGCGCCTCACATGAACTAGTCAGGGGCTGGGTTTTTTGGAAGAACATGGGCAGCACGCGAACTGGGCAGGTTGATCTGAGCGGTTGTCTCGATCTGACGGTTGCCATTGCTTTGCTCGCTTTTAGATTTTTTTGCTTCCCATCTCACCATATTCATATATATATATATATATATTCATATATATATATATATATATATATATATTCATATATATATATATATATATATTCATATATATATATATATATATATATATATATTCATATATATATATATATATATTCATATATATATATATATATATTCATATATATATATATATTACATTTGACAGTGATTTTTGAATCCTAGGGCTGACTAGGACAAGACAAAAGACGGTTGAAATTTGATCATGGAAAAGCAACGGTTGAGGTGGGTTTTTGTAAAGATTTTGGAGGGAAAAAATTGAAATTTTGTGGGGAATTGTGTCTAGGACGACCGAAAATGTGAACCATATCTCTTCCCAAAAAAAGCAACTCAGCTTTAAATCTCTGTTCCCAAAAAAAACTAGCCCGTGCCCCTTCATCTCGCCTCTTCGTCTCTCTCCTCCTCCTCCCCCTTCAGTTACCATAGATCTGACGATCGGAAGATGAGCTCCCGGAGCACGACGATCATCCACGTCACGGTGCTGGCCGGCCTTCACAATCGTCGTCTTCGTCGGCCTCTCGCTCACCTCCCCCGGCCAGCGCAGCCTCGAGAACAAGTCCGCCTGCAACGCTAGCCCCAACTTATTTCTTGATGATTTGGATTTATGCAGTTGGTCGATAAATATCCAGAGAGCGATCGCTCTGTGTTGGGGAGCCATCAATGCAGGAGACAGGGTTGTTCGGATCAAGCCCAAGAATCTCTGGACAACATTCTTCTAGATCTCTACAAGGTCCTTCTTTCTTATCGATTTTCTATTTTTTTAAATTTTTTCTTGAAGTTTTTCAATGAATTTTCGGATAATCAAGTCTGTGTCGAGCAAGAAGCAACGAGATTACTTATAAATTTTCGGATACTCCTTTTCTTGCCTCAAGAAATCATTGATGTGGGTTTTTATCATATATATTCTTTCTGATATTTGCTTGGAAAAAAAATTTCAGATTCAGGTTAATTTAAGGTGGAAAAACAATTTCTGATATCCGATTTCGTTTAAAGGGCCTGAGTGTTCACCCTCAGGGACGAGCCCAACACTTAGGGCGTATGGCTGCCCAACGACAACTTCCCGGGCATGGCGATGGCCTGTGATTTTGGGGACTTCCAGCTCAAGAACTACGGCGTCATTTCCATACCTCAGGTTTTGTATCGATGTCTATCGAGTCGAGACCAGTTCATATTCCTGACAACCGATGGGGTAACACAATCTAATTGGTCTTGGTTCAATGTTTCAGGTGTGGGATGTTCTTAGCAATGAGCAGGTGGTTTCGATAGTTTGGTCGGTGGTGGGGAGCAAGGAGGAGGCGTCGAGGGCCATCGTCTAGGCCATGGTTCGAGCATGGAGGCGGAAGTTCCCTTCGTCGATGGTGGATGACTGCTCTGCGGCCTACCTCTTTCTGCAAGAGAGGAGGAAAGGTGTGATGCTGGCAACATCCACAAGCCAGTGAGAAGGGCTTGATTGTTGGCTGATTGATACAAAGCAAAAGAAATAATGGTGATAAAGGTGCCGGCTTTGATGTCTTTTAGGGTTTAATTTGGTTTAATTTGTATTAATCTTTGTCTTTTTAATATATTAGAATTTATATGGATGAGACTTTGAAGATGGAGAGCCGATTGCAATCAGCTGCTGCCTTTGTTTGAAGGGGGAATCCAGGATGCCTGCAATGATTCTTGCATCATATGCCTCGAGGCCTTCTGCGAGAGCGATCCTTCCACGGTTTGTGATCGAATCATGGCTTATAAATTGATAGATTTTTTATTCTGATCTGACTCTTTCTTAGTGTATAGTTATTTACTGTTGTTGTGGTTTTTAAGGTGACTAGCTGCAAGCATGAGTTCCACCTTCGACGAGGGCATGCAATATGTAGTCGAAATTCCATCAACGGTCAGTGAGCGGTCAGTCGGAACCCCGACACTGAGCAGAGGACATGGGAAAATCGGTGGAAGGGGCTACCTACAATGGGATCTCAGATTTTTGGGGGTGTTGTCAAGGACAGAGAAGAACATGGCAGGTATCCTAAGTCCATTTACATTGGCTGTAATCCTAAGTCATTAATGATAAATCTGGGTCAATTCCATGTCCTGGCCAAAGTGAATTCATGAACCAAGGTGACTTCCATGCAGATGGTGATTCTATACCTTTTTTGATGCCAGGAGTGTCAGCAAAACTGCATGATAAAGAAACATTCATAAGAATACAAAAAATACATGCATCAAGAACACTAATGGAAATATTTGTAGATTTCTTTGTAACACTTTTATTAAATATTCACATGTATACCAAAGGTTCTGTTAACTTATGTCTACTATATCTGACATTCGATAACTCAATTGAGATATAAATAAATAAAGAAATAAAGAGATGGCCATGCAATGTACACATGGCATCTTTGATGCATATAACTGAGCACTTTGAGGAAGCAACATAAAGAACAGCGAGGATGTTAGAGATGGTATAATCCTGGGGAATCCAAAAGTAAGTGATTAATCATATGAGAAAGAATATGTTTAGTTCACCAGGTAATCTACACTTAAAAAACAAAAAACACTACTAATATGCTCTGATCTAAGAGTTCTAATATTAGGATGGAGGGCTGATATGTTTGGTCAAGTACTGGAAATATTCAGTTCTAATGCAGTAAAAAAGGGTGTGTAGGTAGAATTCATTGTGCTTGATAATCTGGCAGAAAACTTAGACATAGCCAGGCATGCTTAGATCCAAAAAATAATCAATGGAAAAAATTAAACTTCTACAAGTGTCTGCGAGTTGCGTAAGGCTATATTATTCTCCAGAAACAAATTCATATTCAAGTCGCATGCCTTCTGACCAGGTGATTATCTATACCACTTATTATAATGTATGTATGTCCTGTAATCTATGCACATCCAAAATTATTTCATTTGAATATTTCTAACCCATGCATCCAATGCTTCCAAGCCGGCCATCCATTTTAACTAGGTGAATGGATTATTTTATGGATGTTTTAGACCAAAAATCATAATTTCGCCAAAGGACCGTGGTCCAGCGGCATTTAGCTCTGCTTCTCAGTGGGGCCACCAAGGTTCGATCCTTGGTGGATGCGGAACATGCGCGCGCCTTTAACCAACTTTCTGATGTATATAAAAATCATAATTTCTAATCAAATATGTTTCATACGGGGTTGGATCACCCGTTCAGGTGGCCTATCGTGTATCATGTAGGGCACAATAAAGCCTTACAGTTTGAAATTAACAGGTTTGAATTGGTAGAATTGGATGGGGTTTTGGTATTTTGGGGGTTTTGGAAAGTTTGGGTGGATGCTGGTTCCATGGGATGTCTTGAACAATAGACTTGCTCTCCAGATCCCATATCTTCACACTCTCCTGAGTCGCAGTACAAAGCCAATACTTATTTAGACTGAAGCATAAGACATGAATGATAGCACCAGCATCCAATGAGTACAACCTCTTCCCCTCTGCCAAATCCCACAGTAGTGTTACACCGTCTTTCCCTCAACTGGCGCACACTGAACCATCAGGACTCACTGCTGCAATGTTAACATACCCTCCATGTCCAGTAAGGGTGCATCTGATCTTACATTTGGTTAGATTCAAAACATTAACAGTACGATCCCAAGTTTTGGAGACAATTGTCGATGAATGAATGTTTGGGTTGAATCGGACATAGCCAACCCAGTTAGTGTGTCCATCAGCATCCTGGATTGTGTATTTGCACTTACCTACAAATTTAAGATTTGGTTATAGAAGCTTGGAACATGTAAATAAATCAAAATATTCTAAGATTCCATTGATTTACACATTGTCAATATATATATTTGGGAAAACTTTAACTAGAACATTGGTAAAAGTGGCTGATAATTATAAAGAACATTCACTATGAAAAACATGATTGTGTTATAACATGCTATAGCTAATCCCAGGGTAACAGTACTGAACATGTACACCACATTAGCTTTACGAGAACAAGCAGATAATTGAAGGTTCTTTGATTAAATAATCAATATAAGAAATAAGGGAACATAAAACATAAACTAATTACAAATTGCACACGTAGCAATTAAGGTAATCAATAGTATTAACTTAAGAGAAATATGCCACAAGCCCTTAATTTCTGTGCTGTAAAGAGAAAAAATGAACGTTTCTCCATCCAACACAACCAAGTATGATCAAGATACTGGTGTATCTGCTATAAACCATGTGCAGCAAAATCTAAAACACATCATAAAAAAGAAGCATGCATCACTATAAGCAAGCATCCTTCATTTTGTTTAAAGCATTGTATAATCAAATATTCTTATTTAAGCAAAACTAGCACATTATAACTCAAGTACTAATACCCAGAAAAAACAAATATATATCTCCACTACCAAATACATATACATTATGGAAAACAGTATGCATCTAATATGGCAAAGGCATGTCATGAGTTGGAGTCTCCTTATCAACATTACGCAATGGGATTTCTCGAATTAATATTGCATGGACCCAAATTCACCCAGCAATGGCTCATCACACAAGTACTCGAGTTCACATGACAGAGAGGCTACATAAGAACTAGCATGGTTAGTGAATGTTGGTTGTTATTCGAGCAAAATAGAAATTAAATCACAGTTATGGGAGAACTTTTTTATCACCTTAAGTATGCGAATGAACGGAGATGGAGAAGCTTAAAGTTCAAATTCATGCACTATGTCTTAGGGTGTGTACTGGAGAGTGGTGGAGCATTAAATGATTACTTGAGGGATAATGCTTTGGCTAGGATCATAACCGACGTCTATATGAAGACAGTTGATTTTGATTGTGGGAGGCTCTTTTTTTCCTCAACAAATACTTTAGAATGTACCATAGGAAATTCTTATAGATTGACTTGAACATTTTTCACATGCCTATAAATTCATCTGATTAAACCATTACTATCCCAAAACTGGGATGAAATTCATATGCAACATTAGCATTGTTTTGAGGCAATGGATTTTGGGATAGTAAATTAAATTGGGGGGACTAAACTTTTTGGGATGAACAAAATAACAATTGTGGTGATTTAATTATTGTTGTTTATTCAAAATTAGGGAATCAAAGTTTTTGATGGGGGGAATATTTTAAATGAACGTGTGCCTTAAATTTTGGGAGGACTAAAATTTTTGGGGAACTAAATAACAATTATTGCACTTTAATTATTGTTGTTTGTTTAAAATTGGGAGATCCAAGATTTTGAAGGGGCAATAATTTAAAAGAGGTTAAATCTCGATGGAACAAAATTTTAGGGAGGAAACTATAATTTTTTGGAGAACTAAATTCACTGGTGGGAGCGAAATTTTGAGTCGACCTAAAATATTTTTTGTTTTACGCCGATTTTGTTGTTCTGTGACGAAGGCGCTCGCGACGAATTTGTTGTTCCGTGACGAATAGATTGTTCCGCGACAAAGGCGCCCGTGTCGAATTGGTTGTTTCGCACCGAATTGTTTGTTCCGCGCCGAAGGCACCCGTGCTGTAATTGTTGTTCGGTGCCGAAGACGTCCATGCTGAAGGTGCACGTGCTGCTAAATATTTTTACGCTAATTTACTGTTCTTTTAAATTTTAGCTGTGAAAATAATGTTTTGGGGAACAAAGATTTCGTGAGGGAAATATTTAATGAACCGTGCCCGCGGGCACGGGTTATGACTAGTATATATATATATGAATATGGGCCTGAGTTGACAGCGCAGGAATTTTTTCCTGTGCTGTCAGTGATTTGGGCCCGCTAAACATATTTTTCAAATTATTTTTTGTAGTAGTTAGATATACTTGTTAACTAACTCCCCACAAATTTTCAGGTCAATCCAACAACGTTTAGGCCTCCGTTCATTGATTTCAAAAACGTTGCGCAAAACTGTCCAGAATTCAGGCGCAGGAAATTTCCCCCCCCCCCCCCAAATCGCTGACAGCGCAGGAAATATTTCAGGCGCTGTCAGCTCACCTTCATATTCCTCATACACACACACACACACACACACACACACACACACACACACACACACAATAAAATAGGGATGTTATCATGGGTTTTCTTATATGTGTTATTGGATAAGAGAAATTGGTTAATGTTAATATATGTATTGTGGTATAAGAGAAATTGGTTAAGAGATAATGGATAAGAGAAATTGGTTGATATGTGGAATTGGGTGCGTTTGTTATATAGATTTTGTATGAGGTATGAGAAATTGAGGAGGTATGAGATATTGGAATTGAAATCACATCATATAAAATTTTGAAATCACATCCCTATTCACATACTCTAGCTGAAGGGTTTTGTTTTAAAATTTTGAAATCAATGGAGGGGATGTTAAAAGGAGGGAATTAATGGAGGTAAAACAATTTGATCCCATCTCTGATCACATCGTACTTGGGGGAGTTTCATTTGTATATCAGCTTGCGCTGCAGAGAAGCAAAGAACAACTTGGGCTGAAGAAAATTTTGTGCGCCAAGAGCTTGAAGAGAATTTTGCTCATCAAGCAGAGAAGAGAATTTTGCTGGATTTCAACGTAGAGCAAGAAGAGAAAGAAAATCACCCTCATCTACCTCCTCACCAACATCTTCTACCTCCACATCGGTGATCTCTTCCTCTTCTCCACAATTTTTTTCTTTTAATTTATTTCACCCTCTTCTCCACACTTCCATTGGAGCTTAGAGCTTCATCACGTTGCACCCTCAGCCCTTGGTGAGCTTTGTGAGTTTGAGAGCTTCATCACGGTGGATAGCAACTTCTGCACGTCAACCCTTGGTGAGTTTTGTTATGGTTATGGTAGTTGAACTTTCAGTCAAAAAAATTCAGTTTTTAGTATTAAAAAATTTCATTCAAGTATGCAGTTGCAATTTCAGTCAAGTTTTAGGAATGAGAATTGATTTTATGAATATCTTAAAACTTTCAGTCAAGGGTTGGTTATGAGATCAAAATAGTTTACAAACACCAACTCTTATCCAGTTTCTTGAAAATTTCACGTCATGTTTCAATTGTTGTTAGGGAAGTTGCAATTTTAAAATTTCAGTCCATTCAAGTTTTCAAGTTTCAAATTTGCTCCGTTTTCATTCATTCAAGTTTCAAACTGAAATAACTGAAATTTTTGCTTAACTTTTTTGAAACTTGAATATCGTTTGATTGAATGAGCAAAAATTTTCAAACCAATGAGCAAATGAGCATATTTGTCCCAAAAGTCTCAGTTTTACCGCATACCTATCTTTAATTTCTGTCATGGTTTAAGTATTACCTGAAGTTGAATTTCAGTTGGTTAATATTGATATTTCAGTCATTGTTTAAGTTAAGGTACCTCAAGTTGATATTAATCATGGTTTACGTTTTACCTCAACCCTATGCTTTAAAATTTCAGTCAAGTTTCAAAATTTCATTCAAGGGAGAAAAATTTGTCTTATGATTTAATGAGCAAAACTTTCACTCATGGTTCAATATCCATGATTAATTTGGTAGGCTGAGAAAAATAGTTGATAAATGCTTGATTAATTTAGTTCATTTTGAAAATAGTTGCATTTTACAATTTGCAAAATATTGGATGAATAATAAAAATTGTTGTTGATGTACTATTGGAGTGTGGAGGGTAAGTGTTATTGAAAATACATCAAGCTTGCAGGAAAAATTCAAGGTATGGAGAAAAATTTGTCTACTGATTTAATGAGAAAAAATTTCCCTCAAGGTTCAATATCGATGATTAATTTGTTTGGATGAGAAAAATAGTTGATTAATGCTTGATTAATTTGGTTCAATTTGAAAATAGTCGCTTTTACAGTTTGCAAAATATTGGATGAATGATAAAAATTGTTTTTGATGTATTATTGGAGTGTGAAGGGTGCTATCAATGATTAATTTGCTTTTTACAGTCTCGGTTAGTGTTATTGAAAATGCATCATGCTTGTAGAACAAAGTCAATGTATTATTGAAAATACATCAAATATGAAAATTTTCTCAGCAGCCCTGCTCAGGACTGCCGAGCAATATTGCTTATTAACTAATTTTCTCATCAGTCCTACTCAATATTTTGAAAATTTATTGAAAAAACATCAAGCTTGCAGGACAAATTCAAAGTATTATTGAAAATACATCAAATTTGAAAATTTCCTCATCAGTCCTGCTCAGGACTGCTGAGTAATATTTCTTATTAACTAATTTTCTCATCAGTCTTGCTCAATATCTTGAAAATTTTCTCATCAGTCCTGCTCTGTTTGAATATATTTATAACTTATCCTGTATTGATGTATTATTGCTTAAAAATAGTATGAAACTTTTGAAAATTTATAACTTATCCAATAAAATTGATAAGATCTCTGTTTTCTCATGGATAAGAGTAGACTGAAAATTGATATGTGATTGAGAGATGCTAAAATAAATTTCAGTTTGAAAATGCTAAAAACTGATAATGCTCATATTTGAACATGCTAAAAACTGATAATGTTCATATTTGACATCATTAAATAATGTTCATATGTGAAATCTCATTCAAATGGCTTTAGCTCAACTCATTACATTTAATTAATCATTTTAATGAGTTGAGAGATAGTCATGTTATCCATGAGAAAATTTTGAATACTTGCTCATTTTGAATACTTGCTCATTAAATATAGGATTAATAAAACTGAAAATTTTGAATACTTGCTCATTAAATATGCCATAACCATTATAAATATTGAATATACTGAAAGTTTGAATACTTTCTTATTGAATATATTTAATTTTGAATTTTGAATTATGAAAATATGCAAAAATTTTGGATATACTGAAATTTTTGGATATACTTGAAATTTACAGTCCTATTAAAACTGAAAATTTTGAATACTAGCTCATTTTGAATAATTGCTCATTTTGAAATGAGCATACTTGATTTACTTCGACATACTTCACATACTTGCTCAAATTTTATATGCATATGCATATACTTGACTTACTTGACTTACTTTGACATATTTGACATACTTGACATTTCATATGCATATACTTGACATATATAACATACTTGATTTCAAATGAGCAACGTCAAATTTCAAAACTGGATATACTTGACATACTTGATTTTGAATAGTAAGAGCAAGTATGTCAAGTATATCCAGTATGCTCATTTTGAATACTTGATATACTTGACATACTTAATTTTGGATACTTTAATATTTTATTGCAAGAGGATTCAAAATGAGAAACTGGATATACTTATTCTGTTTCATGACATGAGGATTCAAAATGAGATATACTTGACATGAGAACTGTATATACTTAACATGAAATTGTCAATATTGCAGTCAACATGTAATATAGTAAGATTTTATAGAATAGATTTCAGTCAAGGTCCAAAATTTTGTACCTTGACAAGAAATTTCGGACATACTGTTATAAATTTGATATGCTATTTTGGTGTGGGGACATATTGAAATTCAGATAGTCCTGTTAGAAATTTGATTATAGGACATATCAAAATTGAGATAGGCCTATAACAGTACTATCTCAATTTCATGCAATTAGAAATTTCTAATAGTATAATGTTAATTGAGAATATTTCATTATAGGACATATCAAAATTGAGATAGGCCTATAACAGGACATATCTCAATTTCAGGCAATCAACATTTCAGGCTATTAGAAATTTGATACTATTAGAAATACTATTATATGATATATCAAAATCCAGTTTCAAAATTGATTATAACAACAAAATGCTTTATGTATTCAATGAAACTGTGAAATTTTCAACTCCAATCAGGTAGTTTTCTGTAATATATGCTCAATTTTGTTAACCAATCATATTCACCCTCATCTGCTTGATTCATTTCATTGAGGGTGACCAAAATGCTTGATTGTTTTGTATCTTGAGAAAAAAATGTTGAGGATGATTGAAAATGCTTCTCAACACCGTTTGATATAACAACACTTGCTCATTTTGCTCACTTGCGTGAAGAGAATTAAGTGCTTAATTAATGAAACTGGGAAAATTTTTGATGTATTCAACTCAACTGATCATATTGTGTTTTTTGTCTTTTTTTTTGGAGTTCTTGGAGTTCTTGGAGAATGGGAGGTCTTATTTTTTTTTCTTTTTACATTGGTTTGGAATTACCATTAACATCACAAATGGAACTGTCCTGTAAAACTAATGGTATGCTAATGGAGTTGAGAAATTCAGGATTGAGTTGAGAAATTCAGCTATTACATCATTCCAAGCCAATGTAAAACAATTGTAAGCATTGAGGATTGAGAAATTCAGGATGCTTATGAACCAATGTTAAGGATAAGGGAAAATGCTTACAGATTTTTTCAACAAAACACTTTTTGTTTATGACTGTGAAATTCAGGATGCTTACAAAAATTTACAAAATTTTTCATTGTAAAATTTCAAAATACATTGTAATGGTGGGATTGAATACAATGTTGAGAATATGCCATCATTGATCTGCTCTGTTTTGTTTTTAAATAGTTGAGAATATGACATATGAGAAATAGTTGACAGGACAGGGTGCTAACATATGTTGAGAATATGCCATCATCATGTATTGAGAATGACAGGATTGGCATATTCTCAACAATTGTTGAGGGTGCTAACACTTGATGATGGCATATTCTCAACTATTTAATATGCATTTGTTAGCAATGACAGGATTGGCAATAGCATATGAAATAGTTGAGAATTGAGAAATAGTTGAGAATGTATGTATGTATGAAATAT
Source organism: Scilla litardierei (assembly GCA_030789695.1). Taxonomy (NCBI): domain Eukaryota; kingdom Viridiplantae; phylum Streptophyta; class Magnoliopsida; order Asparagales; family Asparagaceae; genus Scilla; species Scilla litardierei. Next base: position 113,176,569 of record CM061133.1, on the reverse strand, counting down.
ACATATGTTGAACCACATGGTCTGTGTATGTATGTTGAAATATACATACATAAATAGTTGAGAATTGGCAATGGCAATGACATGATTGATGATTTTTAGTCCAAAGCAAAGAAACTAATTTTGGTTAGCAATGACAAGATTGAGGATGATTTTAGGCTTATTATAACTAATTCATGTCATTGCCATGTTAGTTTGCTTCAACTGGAAATTTCCAGGACATATGCAAACTGGAAATTTCCGCAAATCCTCAATTTGACATATTAATTTGCATATGCAATTGACATATCCTGTCACAACACTAATCCTGTCATTGCCATGTTATTGCCATGTAATTGACATATCCTCAAATACTCAATCCTGTCATTGCCAATAACATGGATTAGTGCTGTGACATGATTAAGTAATAGATTAGTGTTGTGACATACCAATAACATGGCAACTCAAATCCTCAAATACTCAATCCTGGAAATTTCCTCAACATGGCAACTCAAATACATCAACTTGACATATAAAGAATGACAGGATACTCAGCCAAAGGATAACTGCATATACTCCAATACAACAATTTTGTCATTCAATTTTTGACATATCAACTTGACATATAATCAAATTGAACACACCCTAACAAATGTAAATTTTGCTCTGATATTTGACATGATATGCATTTGGAACTGTATAAGATGTTGCTCTGATATAATTTTTTGCTCAATTAGCATATGCATTAGAATTTTAAGAGTATGAGTATGAAATTGGGTATTTGGAATAATATGTGCCATTTAAGAGTACTTCATTTACTTACTTCCAGGAGATATCAAATTTTAATGAAATTGGCTTAAGTATTTCATAGCTAGAAGACTGGCAACTGAAATTTAAGAGTATGAGTATGAAATTGGCTTAAGTATTTCATAACTAGAAGACTGGCAACTGAAATTTAAGAGTATGAATTTGAATTTGAATATGAGTTTGAATTTGAGTTCATATGTCAATTTGAATATGTTTAGAGTTCTGTTTTTTATTTCATATTCAGTTTGCGAATTTCACATTTCACTCATTCAGTTTGACAATTGGACGGAAAAATTGCCAATTCAGGATATCTTGGGTATCCTGAATTTGATGTATGGCAATATAATATTTTATGTATGGAAATTTGGCATAAGAAATATTGTTTAACAGTTACACATATGGCTATTCAAATGGTTCCAAAAATTTGATTCATTTTGTTTAACATTTCAGTTGATGTGGAAATGAGTCCTATTTGTGGCAGAGAAAACACTTGGCAAATAATCATGAGTATTGTGATTTAGATCAAATTGTGTTGATATGCATTGTTTTGATAGAAATGGAAGCAAAATGTTAAAAACAAGTTCATTTGATCCTATCTGATTGTGTTGATATGCCTAGGGGATCAAAACAATGCAGATAAATTTTTTTCATTGCATATCAAAAAAACCATTTTGCCATTTGAATATCAATATGTCAAAAATTAATAATCCAAATACTAATTAATAACATGGCAGACTATAGTACAAGAAATGATAGACTATATCCAGTTTTCACATAAAGAATACCAGTTTTCACATTTTGCAATATCAGGACACTTCTCTGTATTATTGTGTACTTGAACTGTGCTATCATACTGGTTGTATGCTATATTCTGATGGATAAGATACTATATTCTATGTACACTTAAATGTATTTTATCACTGCCATGACTCAAGTGTTGCCAGACTTTCTCAAGCACTGTCATGACAAAAACAGTTGATGAATGTTGCAGGCTATATTCTGATGAGTATTGGATGCTGGATGAATGGATATGCTGGATATGCCGAATCAAATTTTGGATATCGAATATGTTGGATATGCTGGAATCAAAATGATGGATATGTTGGAATCAAAATGATGGATGAATGGATATGTCGATATTCTATAGGACACAAAATGCCATGACTCAAATGCTGGAAATGCTACAATATGCATATGCTCCATGCTCTATGAAAGCCCATGAAAGCCCATTGTTCTGGAAATGCACATGCTCCATGAAAGCCCACTGTTTTCATTATTTTTCAGGTATTGGAAGCATGTTGTAGTAAGTTAGGTGTACGAGAACCATATTGTAGTAAGTTTGTTGCTATGTTCTGGAAATTTTTGTTGTTCGATTCTAGTGTTACCATGTTCTGGAGATACAAACAGTTTCCTGGAACTTTTATTGAAGGATATACATTCATTTGAAAATTTGGTGTTACACTTTAGTTGCACTTTTGAAGGAGATAGAACAGTTGCAATAAAGGGAATATTTTTGTTGAATTTTTTTGAAATGCTTAAACTCTGTTGAACTTTTGTTGCACTTTCTTTGAACTTCTCTCCAAAACTTTGTCAAAATGCACTGCGACTACTGGAATTTTGTAATGCTGTGATGGCCTTGCTTATACTCTTATGAAATTAATCTTCAGCCCTGATGCCAATTGGAATTCATATAATTGGTTATCATCATACTTACAAAACATATGAGTTAGCATACTAAACACTTAACACTGAATTTGACTTGAATGGACACTGTTTTCTCATTTATGTTGATCCAACACCAATGAACCAAGGAACAACACAACAATATTAGTCTTGGGGAATGGGGGATGCAGTCATAACTTTAAATTAATACTCAAACAATTCCATCTCAGTAAGCTACATTTGACAAAGAAGTGAAGGTGCATACTTCACCTTAATCCTTACTTGCACAACCAGTGAATGAGCTTGGGATTGGCACTACGGTTGTATGTTGAAAGCTGAAGGATTACAACCAACCAAACATCCAAAAAATGTAATCTATAGCCAATGAATAACACAACAGACATATTCCTATGAACAAGATCAAATAAAATGTATTTTATAGGCAAATTCATCAACAAAAACATCAAATTATGATCCTAATTCTTCAACATAGTACAAGAAACCATGCACCTGATATACAACATCCAAATTTTCCATACAATGGAAACAACCATTACAAAAAAAACCATTACAAACGTATTTGCCATCCAAAAACGTATTTGCCGAAGGCGCCAGCGTCGAATGCGCTAAATTTTTACGCTAATTTATTGTTCCATGCCGAATTTGTTGTTCCGCACCGAAGGCGTCCCCCGCCAAATTTGTTGTTCCACCCCAAAGGCACCCGCGCCGAATTTGTTATTCCGTGTCAAATGCGCCTGCACTGAATTTATTGTTCCGAGTCGAAGGCGTCCGTGCCGCTAAATATTTTTACGTTATTTTGTAGTTCACTTTAATTTTTGATTTGGAAATAATTTTTTGGGCAAAGATTTTGCGGGGGAAAATCTTAAATGAACTGTGCCCTCGGGCACGTGTTATGACTAATATATATATATATATATATAATGTAGAAAAGGTGGCACCTAATCTATAGATCAGGTGCCAAGAAACAAAAAAGTGGAAAGTACAAGCCATCCCCATTTTCCCACATTTCCTACATTTCATCTAAGGAGTCACCTTAGGAACACTTTACCTACGATTATAAATCATGACGGGCAGCCTTTCTGATTCCTAAATCCATGGTGCTATGTATATAGAGGAATTCCAAATCTTGGAGAAGGATAGCATGAAATGAAGAATGCATCTATTCTTGAAACCAAATGCACACATATTGAAGTTATCGGCACTTACATATTGGTCCTTAACTCTGATTTCCATTTACGCTAGGAAGATACATTGTGCATACCACTCGTTTCTAAAAACTCATTGATTATATATAGGCTTGCTTTAATTAGTTTCATGTTTTAATAATATGGTGGTAAATTTCTAGTGCATTTTGGAGCCTCTTTAATAGGAGATGCTATGTTGATTGTGTAGTGCACAAGGAACCCCACGCCATCGACAAATAGAGGAGGAGGCAGCAACACCAACACAGCGGAATACATAAGATCGTCAAAGACCTAGGACAAAGATCAGCAACAAGAATCAAAAGAGAAGCGCTAAGAGAGATAACAACTTTTAGGCCGTGAACCAGCCAAGGGGAAACACCAATAAGCTTTATTACGAAAGGAAAGAACAATACAAATCTTCTCTCTTCGTCCAATGAAGAAGCACACAAGATCTCTCCAAAAGCTCACAATAATATCTTTCAGAGTTAGTTCTCACAAATGGTGGCTATCCCAAGGTTACGATGGTATCCCACACGAAACCTTAATCTAAAGCCCCATATTTATAACCCTAGGTTACAATATGTGTCATCATTGCCCAGGCTCTCCCAATGATACAGATCTCAACAGTTACAGTATCCAATCCAATCATTGCTCTACGTAAGTAATGTTGCCCCATCATAGTGGTCCTATGTCGCATCCTAGTGGACCACATCCCAATGGGCCCCTTCGATCGAGCGATCTTCTTCCATCCCGAACGACCGAAGTGCCAAGCCATGTGTACGAGCCATCACCATCGAGCCACCTTACGACTGATCGACCAAACATGAACTTCAACCGAGTTAGGACCGAACGACCCAATGCCAAGCAATCGACCATTAGACTCGAATTAACGACCGATCGACCAATTGCACTATAGAAGACCAAATGCTCAGCATCCTCGTATCTGACTTGTGCAGAGTCGAATAGATCGAATCCAAGTATACCAAGTTATCTCTGCACAAGATAACTCGTCTGTACGACCAATTCTTCTTCTGTACTGAATCGAGCCAACTCCTACAAATCTCCATATTGGTGAGATTCTAGCCTTCATCCAACGAACGACCATCACTGACCTTAGTAGAGCATCAAATGATGTTTCCCTCCTTTTGCTCTTGAAGAGCCAAATGTCCCGAAGGACCTACTGCTCCACGAGCTACGAATGTCCCCTTATTGGACCGACTGAATATTTCGAGTCACAATGTCCCCTCATAGGGCCGACATTGACTTCTTCGAGGAACCACATTGAGCAAGTCTAAACAGTGCTTGAGCTTGACTTCCGATACAGCATTCGACAGAATGTCTGCCGGTTTGTCATTTTTTTCGATCTTCATCAAGTTGATGCCGTTGTCTTCTTCTCCCACATAGTCCCTGATAAAGTGAAATCTAACAACGATATGCTTGGTGCGAGCATGAAAGACCTATTCTTAGCCAAGTGCACTGCACTCTGGCGACCACAATGGACATCGTACTGATCTTGGTAGACTCCCAAGTCATACATCAAGCCAATTAGCCATATTGCATCTTTCACCGCTTCAGTCAATGCCATATACTATGCCTCTGTAGTAAACATGGCCATCGTAGATTGAAGGATACTCCGCCAACATATTGGAGCGCCAGACATAGCATGTCATTAATCACATCCTGATCGGCCTGGAATTAAACCTGGTACGATGTTGTTTTACCGCAAGCGCATAGTAGAGTGGCGAGCAGGTAATGAACACAGTGAGGTGATTTCTGAATACCAGTCGATTCCTAGACTGGTTTGATTGCTGGTTTTATTAGTGGAGATGGATTACGGAGGGTCGTAATGGCGATGGATGCAAAAGTTGTGTCACGTCGTTGTCACAAATATCTACTCCATAGAGAAAGAAAGAAAACAAAGATAGCAAATGAGAGACAAGTACTAAGGTGTTAGTATCCCCACTACCGCTTCGGGATAAGAAATAAAATCATACATATCTAGATATAAATTCGTCCGACGGGTCGATCATATGTTGTGTGGGCTCTTTACTGGTGCCGCCTTCATAGACCACCACATAAGCAATATAAAGGTGTAATGAAGATTAAGGTTGGTGCCACTATCGTGGATCACTGCACCTAGAGAACGACTATACTACTCTATTCGGATGTGTGGGAACTTATCAGGACTAGTGCCACTATTATGGATCATCGCATCCATCAAATTCCCAACATCCTCATGGGTAATCGACCACCACATAACTTACGAACTTATCAATTTCTAGCTATGTATTAGCAGTGCCAATATCTTGGATCATTGAGCTACAATCTAGATCCGATGCCAATACTTGGATCATCGTCACTAAACCTAGATTCGATGCCAATCTCTTGGATCACCTTATCTAGCAAAGAAAAGCCATATCCAATATGGTTCAACCTAGCCCTAACATGCAAATCTACTCAAGCATGGCAAATATGATATGAAAATCAATAAATGTCATCACAGCTTAATGAAGTTGTTCTCAGATCAATAAATAAAATAATAAAGAAAGAAACTAAGCTTTGATAATATGCAAAGGGATTGCCAACGAGAACTTCAATATACAAAGCATCGAGAAAGAGGGGGACAAGGCATAGCCTAACCTCTGAATTCTATCCCAAAGAAGTATAACGATCGTTATTTTGATAATACGTATTTATTCTTATCCTATCCTTGTCATACTTTTTCTGTAGTCGTAATTAAGGCGTGCGTATTACGTATTCGTATTACGTGCTCGTATTAGCTATGCACCTTAAGTACGTCGTAGCTTTAATACTTTTAAATCTATCATTATATTTTTCATTAAATATTCATTTCAAAATTTAAATTTAAATTTTAAATTATTTCCATATTAGATGTAAGACTTTTATTTTCATTTAAATTTGCCATTAATCCTCACCTTAATTGACATTACCCCATTGTTCTTTCCATATTTTCCCTAGTGTTAAACCCTTCCTTTTATACACTTAAACCCTAGCTTAACCATAACCTATCACCCAACCACCACCTTTGTTCCACTCTTTTACAAAATTATTTTCGTTGCTGACCTTTGAACACATGGCTAATCACTCACACACTATACCCCTAGTATTATAAACCCAACCCTATATATATATTAATCCCAAGCCAATATATAAACTAAGCCTAAACAACCTATTTCTTAACTAGAACCCAGGTCAGTCACCCCCTGGGCATCACGTACGAACCCAACACATGCCCTAACAAACACTAAAACCCAAACAAAAACAAAACATAGTATTCTAAACTCCAAACCCCAACAACTAAAAACATAGGACCATTAGCTCACGTGAACCCAAACCAAACCTAGCAGCAGCAGCCCCCTTCTATAATAAACCCTAATCCTAGGCCTTCTCCCTCTTCTCATAGCTGCAACCCACACGAGCCTTATCCCGCGCGACCTCATCTCCTTCCCTTCGACCTGCCGCCGGCTGCCACCCTCCGGCCATCTCCCATTCTCTCCTCCATGCACCCAGCAGCTCTCCCACATGTGCAACTTCTCCCTCTCATCTTTAGGCTGCAAAACCCCTAGCCAGCCACCTGCAGTCCACGCCCAGGCCGCCACCAACTTCCAGCCTTACTCTTCTGCACGCCAACTCCTCATGCCGCCAACTTGCTGCCACTCTGCCACCCTCCGGCCAACTTTACACCCCAGCAACCCGTAGACACAGCTGCCTACTTCTCCTCTCGCTGTCAAAACAAGGTTCCATGCCGTAGATGTCGTAGACGCTGTAGACGCCACACACGTCATCGCTACCCCTTCGCTGCATCTCGACCTCTCTCCGCGTCACCGATTAATAGATCTATCCCTTACTATACTATAACACATACCCTAGGTTAGAGAACTTAATAAAATCAAATTATTAGACATTGTAAGGATGATTTTTAACATTTGATATGTCGTAAAGGACCTAATTCTGCTATGAGAACTGATCTCATCACAGCGTAGTGCTCGTCGAGATGAACCCAACGACACCAAGTTCATCAAAAACAGGAAAGTGTATAATTTGTTATGAATTTTTGAAGTTCAAAGTTAAAATCCTCTTTTTCACTTAAAGCTATACAACGTGAAATTTACCCGTGAAAAACGCGCATGAAAAATACCATGATGTTCTAGGCTGAAAATGTGACACATCGATATATAATTTCGCACGTTTAAGTTTTAAGACTGGCAATGAAAAATAATTGTTGGTAGCATGTTCACTAAACAACCCGTAAATATCATTATTTTAAATTGATGTAAATGTTGTAAGATGAGAATTTCTGATGATTAATGTGATGCACACCTTGCTAAAAACGTTACTTTAAGGACATTAATGGAACTTCTAGACAATACTTGAATTCGTGAATTCGTGCGCTTCAAAGGCAAATCAAGATTTCGTGATGTCGTGTAAGTCGACTAGGCTGGCTCATGTTCCATCACAAATTTTGGGTGGGGTTAGGGTTGATCGGCCACTAAGTGTATGAAGGGATCATCTCTCCAAGAGAACCACCCACATGCGGTGGGTAGCATCAATCATGGTAGTACTTCTGTGAGAAGAACGATTCACTCATCACGTCTTAAAGGCGAGAACCCTATGAGAGATAGGAAACAGTGACACAGAACTTGAACTCTTTTATGTTATCAGTTGAACACTAGAATTGCCATATTAACAACATTCACAAAATTGCCATGTTAACCACATTCACAAAATTGCTATGTTCATTAATGCTTGTTTTTAAATTTGTCATGTTTATAACCATGCTGATGTCATATTGTACAAAAAATTAATGCTTCATAATTTATTTCTATTTGTACAGCTTGCTTTGTCATCTCACCTCTTCTCGCAGACCCTTGTTGACATACATTCGTGTTTTTGAATGTATGTCAGATCCCGAGCCAGAGTATCAGGAGGACATGTTTGAGACGCCTGATCTAGAGAGCCAGGAGTTCGCCATTGATGCTGAGTCTCTCCCTGTGGAGGACTAGAGACTAGAGCCGTTGTTGTCTCCTTTTAGTTTTGCTTTAGTACTTTATTTTCGGGTATGTTGTTTCCTTTTGTTGTTACTTTGGCCCTGCTGAGGCTTATCGTTTTATTTCATGTATGAACATTCTGGATGTGGCTTTTAAATTTATGAACGTTTTTCTTGTTCTGATTGCATGTAAGCACCTGCTATGATGTTGTTATCACAGACGCGTAGTGAACTCGAGCTTCACATCTCCAGTTCATGTAGACCTTAGTGACGTTCTCGCTTCCATCATATCTTGGGAAGCAGGGCGTTACAAGAAGTCTTAGAAAAGTGTTTAGAAACTATTAGAGAACTCCCTCAAAAGATGACTACAAAACCCCTTTAAATAGGACCTCTAAACCATATCCATGCTAATGGGTCGAAACTCTAAAAACTGAGTCGACTCGGTTGAGTAAAAGTCGACACGACCGAGTAAACTCTGGAAGAACAGAATTCAGCACTGCACCTTCAAATTTTAGAATTTTTGTAGAATTCATTCGACATCTGATTAACAAATTCTTAGTGGCGTTGGAATCATAATAAAGTTTACTATCCATGAAAAAAATTAGAAAAATACTTTGCAACTGAAATGATAACAAATCTCAAAAGAGTGAGAGGCTTTACTGAAAATCCGGGTGCTTTGAATCTTCGGCTGGGAAAGCAATTTGCTCGGACCGAGTGGATGTCCCAATTAGTCGATCGACAGTGGCTCATGCTTGGCCTCAAATCATTGCTCTGCCTTATATTCCATCAACCGAGTCACCTTGGCATTCGGTTGAGTCGACGTGTCAGCTCGACCGAGCGGCAGTGGCTGTAGAAGATCGAAAATTTCCGTTCAGTCAAATAATTGACTTGGTCAAGTAGCAAGACAATTCGGTCAAGTGCGTTCATGCTCGGTCACTGCTAAGTCACAAGCTATCTCCTCTTCGGCCATATCAACTCGGGCCAAATGGGATTGCCACTCTGTCCAAGTCACCTGGAAGTGCTGATGGAATAACTTCATCTTCTTACTTCGCTTCTCATTCTTTTATCTTCTCCTCCTCAGATTCTCTTCTCCAATGAGTCAAGCGCCTAGTAGGCCATGCCATTAGTGCTTCGGCTAGCTCAGATGTGTCCATGACTGCATCTTGATCCAAATGCCTCAAAACTCCTGAAAATGAGAATAAAGCTCCGAAAGTGATATAATACGATAAATGATCAAATGAGCTATAAAAATGAGTTTTGAGGGATTGAAATGGCATGAAATGATGCGATAAATGTATGGAAAATATGGACACACCAAAATCCCCCAAGCTTACCTCTTACTCGCCCTCGAGGAAGACAAATAGGAAGTTCGTCGGGTGGTAAAAATAATAAAATGCAAAAGAACGCAATGATGAGAGGGTCGCTAGATCATCTCTCAGATCTAATGTTATTCATCACATATCACAATGGCTCAGAAAATAATTCACATGCTACCACTGAGATTTCACATATTAGATAAATGAAGTACTTAAATAATTTAAGATCGAATAAGAGGGATCTCTCTAGAGTTCCTACAATTAGGCTATATCCACATCATGTGCTTCATAGCATTTAATATACACTGCATTGGCTACACTCTTTTCAATCAAAAGCTATAACTGAAGCATAGATAATTCACACTAAGCATGCAATACAGTACAGAATGGGAGTCAAGACATGCATGTACTCATTTCAAATCATAGGAAATCCACATGACTCAATTGTTTCACTAAGTTTCAATATTATCAAACTTTTCTGTTCGTGCATAACTCTACCCTAATGTCATGCTCACTCATATGATTAAAAGATTTTTTCCATAAGCTTAGCTTGGTGTATCACATCTAAGGAATTTTCGTGGAATTGGAATATATTTTCCCAAAAGGATAAGTATTTGCCCCGAGAGAAATGAATTTCAATTTTTCTTTGAATTTTGAAACTTTTGTTTCTTTTCTAGATTTTTGTATGAGCAATAGTATAAGGTATCTTTGATTTTTGGCTCCTTTTGGCTCATTTTTGATCTTTTTGGAGCAAACTTTCTATTTATACGGAATTTTAGGAATGGATGTGATAATAATAATTGGGGATGAATACCAAGTGACATGTGGAGAATATAAGATATATGTGGAGAATGAATTAATATAACACTCAGTTCACTCAAAAGTGTGCACAAACGGTTCAGAAGGATAATACATCAACTAAACTCATTTATACGAAATGGTATTCCTAATCCTATCAAAAAGCAGTGAAGTTTTTCAGGCAAGCATGCAATAAGAATTCCGAATAAGAGTTAAAAGCATGGCTTGAGATGTGCTAGTAATGTGTGAATCTTGGTGTGTTTCCAATGAAAGCATACTAAACACTACTGTACATATTCAGTTTCAATAGGCTTCAGGCATTTACTTAGAGAGATCATCAAAATAATATTTTCAAGTACTTATAAAGGTTAAGATTATGAAATTCTCTAAGTAGCATGGCATGGAAATTAAGCGTTGTGAAAGCGGTGAAACATAAGATATAACATTACAGAGAATTCAACTAGCAAAAGAAAGAAAAGAAAATAGAGAAATAAAAATAAAAGAAAGGAACGAAAAGAAAAACAAGCACAAAATATGATGCATGAACACACATAAAAGGAAAATAAGATGGAAAAAACGAAAAAATTATGAAAAAATTCTAAAAATCCTAAAAATAAATAAAAAAATGCAATTAATGCAACTAAATGGCATGGAAATGCACTTCTCCAAGCTTAAACTTTACATTGTCCTCAATATGATCATAAAAAGTAATTATGAGGAAGAACAATAAATATGAAGGGGGTGCATGGAAAATGATGACATGAATGGCATGAAATCCTAATGAAACTACATGCACATGCAATGATGCATGAGAATGCCTTTCTCCAAGCTTACACCAAACAATCATATTCAACTAACTCAATCAAAAATGTCACAGCTTCGCTAAGCGAGATCAAGTCAAACGAATAAGAAAGTTAGATTTCACTTGAACGAAATGCTCGATGTTGGTGAGCAAAATGGTGCGGAATAATTCATGTGTAAATATGGTTCATAAAATGTTGTTGCCGACATCATGAGGGTAAATTATTAAACTAATTAAGAAAGTAGAAGTCTATACGGTCCTCTCGCTGTCGAGAGGATTCGAGTTTATTGAAAGCATAGAATTCTACACTACTGCTACACTATTAGATTGATACCACTTGTAGCAAAAGGTGGATCCAGTATCTTCAACGGTGCTTCCAGATGTCCTATCAGCACTTTCCGTGGCTCCGCCAGCTATGTGCAGCCACTAAAACCAACGTACTCCAGCGATTCATCCCCTAGCATTCCTCCAAGGACAGACATGTACCATGAAAGGAATGGAATGCATTGGTCCAGTGAGAAAGATTTTTCTCCTAAACAAATGTTTTCCAAAGAGGGTCATAAACATAAATATTTAAAATTAAGGATGGTTGACAACACTTCCCTGTAAATAAATCTCTACTCTCAAGTTCCATGTCCGCTCTCTCCCCGCTGTCCTCTCCAAGCTCCTCAGGTAACTCTTGATCATATATATATATATATATACTAGTCATAACCCGTGCCCTAAGGGCACGGTTCATTTAACTTATTCACACTCAAAATCTTAGATCCCCTAACTTTCAACAAACAACCATAAGAAAAGCGTGATAATGGTTTTTAGTTCCCCAAAAATTTTATGTCCTCTCAAAACTTAGTTCCCCCCAAAGAACTTAGTTCCCTAGGACACCGTTCATTTAAAATATTGCACCGTTAATTTTAAACGAACAACAATAATTAAAACTCAATAATTGCTATTTAGTTCTCTCAAAAAATTTACTACTCCCAAAATTTAGTTCCCACCGTTCATTTAAAATAATCCCCCTCAAAATCTTTGATCCCCTAATTGTAAACCAACAGAAATAATCAAAGCACAATAATTGTTATTTAGTTCGTTCCAAAAATTTAAGTTCCCCCTCAAAATTTAATTCCCTCCAGATTCAGTTCCCCGATTTAGTTTTCGCAGAAAATTTAGTTTAAGTTTTTAGTCCCACTAAAATTTAGTTCCATCCAAAAAATTTGAGTTATCCCTCCAAAATTTTCGTAACACTGGCCATAGGTCACAAGGAATTCAAATTATTTCGCCGGACTAAGACAGATCAACTATCTCATCTCCCCTAACTAATCCTCCTGTAAGCACCATTTTGCAAGGTTGAATTTTGTTCTTGCACACAACTACTATTAAGTTTATGCGCACAATATCTATGCTAACTTATTTAGTGAAGCAAAGTCCCATTTAAAGGTTGAAAAATACGCTCAAGTTACAGAAAGTTAGAAATGTCATCTAACAAAGTTCATAATTAGAAAATTAGTTAATTGTAATTAGTGAAGAAGAACAAAAAATTAAAGTTACTGCATAAAACCATAACAAATGTGTCTTTTTCCTAGCGCAAGTAAATCGCAACAGATTTATCATTCAATTCCTGCCATGCATTCTCTCAGATATAAATTTGATGCCTACATAGAAACACTTCTAATTGAAAAAGATATACTGCATAATACGCATATGCAAAAGAGTTAGAAGTCTGGATATTTAGCGACTTCAAGAAATTTTCTTTCAAGATGATCACCAGAAGTTCAGCGGTAACATACATTAAATTAAGTCTACATACACATCCAAAAATGTCGAAAGCCAATCCAAGGAAGAACACCAATAACAGTGTCTATGCAGAATTAACTCAAAATAGAGAGAGACAACAAACTATATAATGATATAAAATTTAATCGCATATTTCCTTTTTGGGAAATACATTTCCTGTTTTTGATGTTTTGTGCGAGAAGATCGAATCGAGACCTGTTTTTGATGTGGAAGGGAAAAATGAAAAGTCGTTCATATAAAGTCAAACACCTTAAGGGAATGAATTAAAACATCCTCTTACTTTATAAAAACCAGGGCCATCATCTTGAAGTTTGCTGGGTCCTCCAAAAATAACTTAAGCTCTGTCGCCCTCCTCGTCGTTGCAAGCCTAACGACTGGAGCCCTTGTTCATCACGATGCTCATCGCCCCGGACTGGAGATGCTATGATATCCATGTTCGGGAAATCTCTTTAAAGGTAGTCCAAGACATTCTAGACACCCTTTGACACCATGTTCATTTACATAGCATCACCAACGCTGCAACTATATCTCATGTAGAGGTTCCACCTGCAAGTGAGCACTGGATTCCTGCAGCCAATCAAATCTGCATTATCTGCATTATTTGCTGGTATGAATGTGGGGAGGAATATTTTAGTAATAGCTCTAGAATATTGAACTTCTGGCGATTTATAAAAGGCCACGCTAGTAATCAATGCTCTTTCCAACTTACCTGTAATATTTTGTGTATATTTGTACTGATAGTATTTGTATGAAAATCCATGTTCAACTGATTTTTCCAAAAGAAGCCCGCACAGAAATCTGCATTGAGGAATGATCAAATGAATTGGTTATGTAATTATGCAGTAAATAGATTAAACAGAAGATGGGATGTGGGTTGAATGCTAAAGGGTGCACTGAAGGGTGGTTGACAAATACAGCATGCGTCAATGCCTTTGAGGCAGAGCAATCTCTTCACACATGTGAAGTTTGTTGCAAGCACGCGCTTGCAAGAAATGAGAGCTTTGTTACAAGTGCATCTGCATCAATACTCACATCAATAGATTCATTATCTGCATTGTACAGAGAACCAGATTACATTTTCCTGAATATCATTATAGATATAGCTAAACATAATAAACTAACCTTACCAACTCTCTCTTTACCATCACAATCCATTTCATCGCCACTTACCTAGAATTTCTGATACATTAGGTTACCCGAGAAAGTGAATACAAATGAAATGGAGAAGGGGCTTGAAGCTAAAATTGACTGAAGGCATTGCCCTAAATTTCATTTCACTGGCTGTGTGCGCGACATGCGTGTAATGGTTAATTGAAAGTATGCCCCCCCTATAATGCAACACTGGACTAACCAATCGCCATACCTAATTAACATAAAACTTATTACCATGTGCCCCGTAAGGTTGTGTTCAGAATCCAACAATCTAAGGTAAAGTGGGAGTGAGAAGGAAATAGAAAATCCTCCCCCTTGTCTGGTTACTGGACAAAGTGGAATACTGAATTTTTAACTCCATTAAAAGGAAGTGAAACAACATCGAAGAGAACATAGATGCTTTCCTGTATGCTTCTCTTTCCTTTTCTCGCAGGAAAAGTCTGTACCAATGATTTAACTAAAAGACCCCCTTGATTTAAAATGTTAAACAGAAGAAACATCGAAACATCCTACCTCACATTTCATCTATGAGGAGGAGCAATGTATCAGTGCAAACTGTAAAGAATTTAGCAAGTGCCGACAGAATCTAATGAACATGCAAAAAAATGAAATGAGTTTAGAAATACCAAGACTGTAAGACAATGGATAAAGCACACTGGCATCCCACCAATAGTTTGCTCTAAGCACCGCATATCCCGTTTGATAGTTCATACCAATTTGAAGGGTATACTGAATACCCTTATCCTTCCATTCCACCCCTCGCATCAAAACTCACATCAAAACTGTGAACTGGTTTATGTTTTGTGCGAGTTCAGCTGTTCTTAAACAGTTGCGAGAGCTAATTTTTCACTGTTGGAACTTCAACATATGACGGGTTGGTTAGATTTGATGAAAAGGTGCAAAATTTGTGGCAGTATGTTAGTCTGCTAAACATTATCCCGTCCTTTTGGTGTTCTTTCTGTCAAACCATCATCGTCTTCATCATCATTTACTTTCCTAATCAAATTGGGTAGGCTAGATGCGTAGCTAAGAGTTGACAAAGCTCTTCAGTGAATTTACCAAGTTTCTGTAATGAACCAACATCAAATATTTAGGCTCCATTTGGGAACAAAGGTCAAATTACCATACCTCCAAACATTGCATTTGAAAGCCCCACCTAGGCCTTACACGCTCTTGTCCGCATGCTCTGTGCTTTCCCCTTATAGGGACGCCAGCCACCCAAGGCAGCCTGGGCAATATATGTGGCCTAGGTAGCTGTTTAAGCATCCTAAGTGTTCTCCATCCACACACTTGTATATAGTAAATATGATAGTTGTTTTATACTTCTATTGCTTTTGATATAATTTATAGTAAATGTGATAGTTGTTCCCCCTATAAACTCTACATTTATGCTAAAATGCTACAGGTTTCAATCACAAGCTTCAGCCTCGTTACCATCCTCTACACTTGCCTTGCCTTCATGGCAACAAAGATGTTCGGACCAGGCGTGAGCTCTCAGATCACCCTCAGCATGCCGCCTCACCTCATCGTCACCAGGATCGCGCTGTGGGCTGTCGTACTGACCCTGATGAAGAAATACACCCTTGAGTAAAGGAGCTAGCATGCCATTATTCAGGGCGTGGGTAAGAACAGCAAACACATATCCAGAGCTGCCAAAACTGATTATAATGGGTATAAAGAGAACAAAAGGAGAAAATTTATCACCTTTGTCCTAGATGAACTGAGGAAGACGACTCCTTGAAACTGACTTCGTATTTGTAGAGCGCAACGCAACACTTCGCGAGGGAGGGGGCAGAGAAAGATCACCGATTTTGAGCGAAGGACCGTCAACTTGCCGCTGCTATGCTTTGCCCCCAACTATGCTTATTGAGACAAAAAATCAAACAGTTAATATGCAAAATAAAAAAACCAAATAACCCTGTGAATAATGTGTACGCCGGGGGAAAACAACATGGCTGCTAAATTGGTGGATTAAAAAAGCCAAATAACCCTGTGAATAACCCAGCCAAACACATTAAAAGAATGCTGGATTAAAATTTTATAAACCATTAAAATTACAGTTATGAATTGATTTTCACGAACCATAATACCCTTCTCCACAAAGTAAAAGTATTTTCGGATCTAACCTCCTGTTCCCAAACAATCCAAGTAAAATACGCTATAAAGAGAACAAAAAAGAAGGAACCTACGGTAGTTTCCCTACAAATTGCCATCTTATTTCCCTACCTGCTGAAACCTGATCGACGGAGTGAGGTCTGACCACTGCGGTCTACTCATCGGTGGCTCCATGGATGATCGGACTCGGGTTTGGGTCGTTTTAGCAGAGGCTGGAGGGTGCAACTGATCGGCAGTGAGGAGGAGCCAACAGCAGGAGTGCCATTTACATTATAGATTTTCTTTGAGATGAGTAGGAGCGCCATTCCTTCTTCCTTTTGCAGAGTATTTGGGCAGCCCGAGGTTATTGGAAATTCAAAGCTCATCTACTGTGTGAGAGGCCATGTCTCTCTCCTAACCCTCACCAGGAAAACACACCAAAACACATGAAAACCCACACACTAACCCTCTCTCTTTGACTGGCGGGGGCTTGAACGTTAGTTGGTTTTTTGAATTTTAGTGGTAAAACCAACCTTGAAACGGGGGGAAAATTTTGCTGAGAGAATGATTAGTTTTTTGAATTTTTTGAATCACCAGGAAAACACACCAATTTTCATCCAACGCATTTGTTTTACCCCAACTCATTTCCCTCCCAAGTTTTCCCTCCAAATTTCAAAATTCCACCCCATGTTGTTTGTCCCAGTCATCACTTTTGTTTGTCCACGTAGGACAAACATTGCCACGTAGGACAAATTTTTGTCCTACTGGGACAAAATTCAAAATCTTCATGTTTTATAGAATAGATAGAACTTTCCCGTGCCCAAAGGGCACTGCGATTTGAGAGGGGGGCCCACGCCCAAATTTCAATTTTCAAATCTTTCCCACGAATTTCCCCCCAAAACTTATCCCAGTCCTAGTCACTTGTCCTACTGGGACAAAATTCAAAATCTTCCTCAAATATAGAATAGATATATATGTATATATACATATATATACATATATATACATATATATACATATATATATATATATATGTCACTTCATCAGGCGACTCCTCGTCGTGCTCGTCAGGTTCTTCAAGCAGGGACACATCCAAGCATACCTCCGGTCCATAATCGTAAGTGTCATGCAATAGGTATGACGTGTCAAAAAGATCTGAATCAAAATAAATATCAAATATAATACATGATTTAGAAATGGAGTGGGTATATGGGTCTTCCAAAGTGGGAGCAGTTAGCTCTGGTGGGTGGTCCTCGTCCACAGCAAATGGTGGATGTGGATGCAGAGGCTCAACTAAAGTTGGGCAATAATCGGGCTCCATGTGAATATCTGTATCCTCATCCTGAATAGTGTCATTCTCAACGGTCTACTCCGGATCTTCTATCACAGCCACCACAACAATATCCTCTGGCGCTGCAGGCTGCTCTAACTCATGTGGCTAGCAAGGGGAAGCGACGACGGCACAAGCTGACTCTGCAGTGCTAGGTGTCAGTGTCTCATCAGAAGTGGCAATATCGAAATGCATAATACCTCTGTTAGATCTGGATCTAAGCCTAGAGGGGGGAATAGGCTAATAAAAATTCTTGCGAACTCATGAGCAATCACAAGAAGTTATAATAAGATGCAGAGTAATAATAAGAAATCACAGAATGCACATCAGATTTACCCTGGTTCGGTCGTCCCCATGACCTATGTCCAGCCCCCAAAGAAAATACTAGATTAATAATGTTACTGGTACAACCATCAAAAGCTAGAGCACCTTCTCTATTCTTACCAAACTCTCTGTACCCCACTCCCACAGTGTTAAACAAAACTAATCCTAGTATAAGCTTTCTATTGACTAGCCCCTACTAGTTAAGTCCCTCTTGTCTAGCCCCAATTAGACAAGATTCTAAAAGAACAATTATGGTAAAGTTTTCCCTACAAAGATCGATACATTACTACACAAATATAATAACAAAGAGTTTAGAAAATCTCGGTTTGTGTAGGCATAGTCGTCTCTATCAATCTGCTTAGGTCAGATCAAGTTTGACAGGATGTATTCGTCACGTCCTCTCTATCAACAACTCAAGTTGTAGCTTATCCCCTTGGATGAACATGCGGCCTTGGATGTCTCCCCCCTTGAAACTTGCGGCATTGTATGAAGCTTGCTTCTTTGGTGATGTTGCACAATATGGAAGGAGATGGTGAGTTGCGCAATGGATGAAGCTACCCTCTTGTATCTCTTGTGTTGCGGCATTGGTAATGGATGGATACTTGTGCAATGAGGCCTCTCTTGCCCTTATAAACTTGCAGCGAAGGTGGAGATGGAGTCTTGCTTTGTTGGATTGATGGAAAGAGGCTTGAATCCCTTGGCTTCTTCTTTGTGCTTGCGGCAAGGAGATGGCTAGGGTTTTGTGATGGCCGACCCACTCCTCTCTAAGATCTTTGCTTTGGCTATGGAGCTTTGGCAATGAGCTTTGGCAATGAGGATGATGAAGGTTGCGCAAGGGAAGATGAGTCAATGGGATGTTGCGTACATAAGGAGATGAAGCTATGCAATGTGGATTTCGGTAAAGGGGAGTTTTATTATGCGTTGGCCGAATTATTTCTTGGTTTGCCCTCTTTCAAAATATCTCTCCTTGGAGATGGGTTTATATAGGAGAAGATTGTATCAATTAGAATCAAATAGGATCCCATATTTGAAGGAGATTGGATGGAATCCTAACTTGATTACGATTTGAATGAATCACCGTGGAAGATCTCTTCTAGTCACATTTTATATGGAGTTTGAATTTGTATGGCTATAGGATTTGAATTTGAATATCTATAGGATTTGAATAGGATCTCATTTAAGATCTCATTTAATCTCTTATATTGATTTGCATGAAATTCTCCATATCTTTCCATCTTCGACCAAGTCTTCATTTGTGTAACTGGGAATTGATTCATACACTTTTGATATGAATGAGATCTCTCCATATCTCTCATTATTTGACCAAGTCCAAATTGCAAATGACTTGCAATTTCTCCATCACTTTGACTTAGTCCATCTTTGCGTATTTGCGAGCTTGCCATTACTGAAAATACTTAGCACACACATTAAATCGTTCACACACGTTTGTTATCATCAAACATGAAGTCATCAATCATTGTATCCAACAACACCTTGTATCCAACAATCTCCCACTTTTGATGATGACAAACCAATACAAGAATTGAGCAACTACGATTCAACAAATATCATCGTGACATGTGTGTGAAGTGTGATGATGGAGGATGTATGTAATATGCAACAAGTATGACAATGATGTTCAAACATACAAGCATGTATGCATGCTCCCCCTTTATTCATGCTCACCCTTGAACATATATTCACTTATTCATTAGGCACATGCATTCATTCATTATTCATTAATTCTCCCCTTAAACCAATATTTATATATGCACATACGAGCATATAACATGTATTCATATATTCATAAGCATTAATGCACAAATCTTCTTAATATTTCTCCCCCTTTTGTTATCTGTAAAAGTGTATATAGTAAGTCGAATTCATACCACATGTAAAATAGTAAGCATTATAAATTACGACATGCACTTGCATGTAGACATTCGTAGAATAAGCACTTCAAATTCAATGAAAATTATAACATAGACTTCAACAGCTTCGTGTAAGTGTGATGATTAAACATTGAAGCACATAAGGAGAAATTTTCAAGAAATTCAACCAAAACAAATCCACTTTTCTATTTAAACATGATATATCTAGGATTGATTTTTTCCATCTCATTAAAAATAAGTTCAAGGTACCACATTCAAAAACATAGCCTATAAGGAATCTTAGATGTGTGGTGGCATTACTTGACGAGTATAACACCAACGCTAAAGTTTTACTCTTAAAGCATATGTTGGATACTCGTGGGTAATGTCGTTGCCAAGGATTGTATCCATTTTTCATACAGAGCTATTTTCATTCCTTTTCAATTTTTTCATATCTAATTCTTTTGTGCTCAATTTTTATCAATGGCAAGACACATCATATCCCTTAGATTTTCAATTATTTTCATCCTACATTCACTTTACAATATTTCATATAAGGTGTCCCCAAATGTACAACGATATTTAATATTCGTGGAAGTGAAAGTGTAGGTGTAGAAATCAAATTATTATAATCATTGAACTTGTCATAGCTATATTAGAAAGTCTAACATGCGCATGTAGTTATAACAATAATACAACAATTTCAACTTGGATATGAATATCATTCATTTATTCCATTTAAATGATTTAAAAGAAAAGGTAGACATTAAGCACCATTTTTCTTTTTGTGTTTTTCATTTTTTTTATTTTTGTTTATAAAGAACTAAGCTAGCAATAAAAAAAACTAGCACACAAATAAAAAACAAATCATGCACACACACAAAAAATGCTATGAAGGTATGTATTAAGTTCAAAGAAGAAAAGTCATACCTTCGCGTTGTCGCTTGGCTAAGGAACTAAAAAATGCGACGTCCAATCCATAGTTCCTCGCTACCTCCATCTTATCTACACAGGAGATGTTTTGTGTGACCTTGGAATCCAACAAGGTCCACTCACATTAGTCATCACATTTTTAGGCACCCATATTTGCTTGAATTTAATGTTCTTGTTCCTATATTTGCAATAATAAGATGTATGACCAACGCAACCATATGTTAAGAATTTGCATGAATATTTCCAAATTTTGTTGTTTCAATGTGAACTTTTCTATATTTTGACTTTTCAACATTTTTAAAATCATATCCAAGTCCATGTCTATTATTGCCATAAAGTGGATTTCCAAGAATAATATCCAACGATTGTTTCCAATAGAGAATTTCTTTATGGGCAATTCTAGATTAGTGACTTTGGATTTCAATAAAGCATTTTCATTGACAAGCAAAGTGCATTTATTAATGAAAGCTTTCTTGTTTTCCTCTTCGTTCTTTTCCAAATCAATCATTTTTCTTTTAAGCTCATTATTTAGCATGCACAAATTTTCAATAAGCCCTTTATTTTCAGTTTCATGCTTAATTAATTTTTCTTTATAGATGCTAATATCATTTAACAAAGTAGGACAAGAAAGACATTCAATATTTTCATGGAAGTTGGATTTTTTCTTTCTTCAACAAATTCTTGTAGAATTACATGGAACAAGTTTTTCTTTCAGATTTTTAATTTCTTTAGACATGTCATAAGTTTCTTGTTACATTTTAAAGGTATCATTTCTATAGGCATCTAAGGTGGATTCTAGCTCTACAATTTCATCTTGCATTGCCTTACAAATATTCAGAAGTTCATCTTTACTACCAAATTATAACTCATCATGGTTTTCCCATCTAGCATAGGGAGGTGTGAGCTATCTCCTTAATCTTATCTTCGCTATCATCATCCCACGTTAACTTTAGCTTTTCCTGTCTTTTCAGCGACGTTGCTCATTTCTTGTAGGCAATCCTTCATACGATGTCCCTTGTTTATGCATTTAAAACATATGAATTTTTCAGTAGCAATCTGGTCAGAGGAATTTCTAGCAGGATTAGAGTTATTAGAGCGATAAAACCTTGGTGCAATTTCTGCTTGTCCTTTGCTTGGTCTTGATGTATTTTTTGAAGTTTCTGACCATTAGTGCTTGCTCCTCATTATTATATTCATCTTAGTTAGCTTTAAGAGCTAGTGGTTTTGGAGCCTTTACCTCTGGTTTCTCACTAGCATCTATACTCAGCAGCTCAAGCTCGTGTGACATTAAGTTACCTATCAAGTCCTCCACTCTTATCATTTCTAGACCTTTAGCTTCTTGAATGTCAATGACTTTAGGACAGAACGAGCTTGGCAGCGCCTTTAAGATTTTCCTCACCTGCTCAAGGCTAGAGAATGGCTTACCATGAGAGCTAGACTTGTAGACGATGTCTGTGAACCTCGTAAACATCTCTTTGATGGATTCTGATGGAAGCATGCGAAAGCACTCATACTCTGTGCTTGGCAAAGCAAGTCTAAACTCCTTCACCTGTGACATTCCTTAATGCGTCACCTCCAACGTATGCCATATTTTCTGCGCAGTTAAACATTGTATGATACGATTAAATTCAGCTTTATCCAAAGAGCAAATAAGTGCATTCATAGCTCTATCATTCAATGAATAAAGTTTCTTATCAGCAGCATCCCACTTATCTTTTGGCTTTAAAATTTCAGTGTCTTCAATTTTAATAGTAGGGGGTTCATATCCGTGTTCAACAATGTCCCACACATCATAATCAACAGACACTAAATAAATTTTCATTCTCGCTTTCCAATAGGCAAAGTCTGCTACATTAAACTTAGGGGGTCGGGTAATAGACTGACCCTCAGCAAATGCTGAATCAGAGATATTCATGGTTATTCTAGCCTAGATCCTCTAACCTTCTATGATACCACTTGTTGGATCTGGATCTAAGCCTAGGGGGTGAATAGGCTAATAAAAATTCTTGCGAACACACGAGCAATCACAGGCAGTTATAAGCAGATGTAGAGTAATAATAAGCAATCATAGAGTACACAACTTATTTAACCTAGTTCGGTTGTCACCACGACCTATGCCCACCCTCCAAAGTAAATACTAGATTAATAATGTGACAGGTACAACCAAAAAAAGCTACAACACATTCTCTACGCTTACCATGCTCTCTGTACCCCACTCCCACAATGCTAAACAAAACTAATCCTAGTATAAGCTTTCTATCGACTAGCCCAAACTAGTCAAGTCCCTCTTGTCTAGCCCAAACTAGACAAGAGCCCAAAAGAACAAGTACGGTAAAGTTTCTCCTACAAAGGTTGCTACATTACTACACAAATATAATAATAAAGAGTTTAGGAAATCTCAGATTGTGTAAGCGTAGTCATCTCTGTCAATCTACTTAGGTCAGATCAAGTCTAACAGGATGTAGTCGTCATGTCCTCTCTATTAGCAACTCAAGCTGCGTCTTTCCCCCTTGGATGAACCTGCGGTCTTGGATGTCTCTGTAGGATCTAAATAGGGCATAGAGGGGGTGAATAGGCCGATGACCAAATTATCGCAAGATAAAAATAATTAAGTCTAATTAAAACAGATGAGTATAAGCAATAGTAAAGCAGATAACACAACAACCAGATCAAGCAGATGACACAGAAGATTTACGTGGTTCGGTCTCCCAAGACCTACATCCACCCCAGAACAACATCACTAAATATGTTTCTTTAAGCAGTTACAGTCACACAAGATTAGAGCCCCAACTCTAACCACTCTGACTAACCCTAGCTCACCAAAGCCAAAAAAGATAACAATATTTATGATGCTCTCCCAATCCGATATGTCCCAACAACTCGGATTACCCAAAACAATTTAGCGGAAGAAAGTGTAAAACCAAAAAACCAACGACATATACAACAACGTATTCACAATAATAAAAGATCAAGAGTTTAGAAAGATCATTTGTGAAGATCCCTCTGGTGGTCGTCTTTCAGCATGCAGTAGCTCTGCAACGCTTCTTTTGGAATGTCCATCGGAGTCTTGTAGAGGAAGTAGTCGTTGTCCTCGTGAGAGTAGTTAGTAGAAGCTCCTCAATTAAAGTGATGCCATTTGATGCACAGGAGGAACTGCCTGCCCAACTTGGTGTCAGCATGTCGGGGATGAAGTCATGTCGTAATGCTACAAACGGTGCTCAATTTGGATCTCTAGAACTCCACTTATTGATGAAAATGTGAAGAGTGTACATGGGTATATATAGGATAGCAGCTTAACGGGTTTGTTACTGTTCGAAGGAATCCGCATGAGAGCGGATTCGCGGGTTAAACCCGCTTTAAATGCGTCGCCTGCAAAATCGGCCTGTCGGCAGCCATCAGATCTTGGATGGACGGCTGGGATTAGCCCACGTCGCTCGTGGATTCGGTGTCGGCGCCCGCCTTTGAAGATCCGGACCCACAGCTGCCGCCCACCTCTGTTGACTCGAGTCGGCATCTTTCAGACCGTTGGATGGTAATCCAACGACTGTGATTCGTCCACGTCACCACCGGCTCAGACAGCTGCGCCCGCCATCTTTGACTCCGTTTGGTTGAATGGTGGCCGTTGGTTCTCGATCGAACGGATCTCAAGCAGCCACGGCGCTTCACTTCCATCGACCGTTAGATGTGAGATGAACGGCCCTGATAACGCCACGTCGGTCGTATGAAGCTGCGATGAAGCGTATTTTCCAACAGTGTCGTATGTCGATTTTTCAGTGTATTTTTGATGTATTCTTGAGTATTTGGGCACCAAATAAATCCAATAAATTCTGAAAAATTCTCAAAAATCTCAGAGCCCCATATATACATGTTAGAATTTTTTAACCTCATTTTAGCACTTGTAGAAAAAGTTCCTTCATTGTATACTATGTATTTCTTCGTATTTCTCCGTATTTTGACTTCAAACAATTTCCATAATTCCTGAAAAAATTCCCATGATGTTTATGGCCTGTGATTAACTCTAAGGTAGAGTTTCATATCTATACTTCATTGTTTGAGTAGCTTTCATAATTCCAAATGAAGTTTCAGCCTTGTATTTCAACGTACGTGAGTACGTACATGTGTAACCTGACCAATCATGACTGTCACACTGCATAGGGACATGAGAAATACTTAACACACATATTAGAACAGTTTAGTAGGGTTTGTTATCATCAAACATAGTCTAGGAGGCTGTTTCCAACAATCTCCCCCTTTTGATGAGAACAAACCAAAACATTAAGATGACATCAAAAGCTTGTGAAGTGTGTGAAGTGTTAAGCATGAAAGTTTGAGCATGAATGGCAAAGTGATTAAGTGCAGGCAAGCATGGCAAAAATATATGCTCCCCCTATCTCTGATGTTCCCATTCCCAATCTTAATATATCTCCCCCTATTGTCATGCTCCCCCTATCTCTGATGTTCCCATTCCCAATCTTAATATATCTCCCCCTATTGTCATGCTCCCCCTATCTCTGATGTTCCCATTCCCAATATTAATATATCTCTCCCTCTTTGTTTTCATCAAAAATGTATAATAGAGTAAATAGCATATGATGAATGGAAAATTAAACATTATAAATCAGAACAAGAAGCAATACATCAATGACCACAATGAATAAATAAGTGATAAGCACTAAATCATAACTAGCATAATTCATCTTCGTGCTCAAGTGTGATGATCAAATGTCACGCCCCGCTTCCCAAAACGACGGAGGCGAAGAGTGACTAAGGCTCGCTTGGGCCGGAGCTGTGAAGCTCGGACCCAATAAGCGTCTGTAGGGGTACCATTTTTAAAATTTTCAGGTTCTTACATTTAATAAGGTTCGAAAAAATAAGAAGTACAGAAAGAAAGTGGCATTCATTAAAATAGAGAGATAATATCCAGCGAGTACAAAATCTAAAAGGAGAAGCCTAAGCATGTCAACAAACTAACGAAGAGCAAACAAAAAGCAGTAACCTCTGAAAAGCGACGACCGAAAGGTCCTCAAGGTCTGGTCCTCGTCAGGCACACTCTCTGGGTCGACGTCCTCGACTCCATGTACTCCAGTAAGTCTGCCTCGTCCACGAACTCTGGCTGAACACCCGATGTACAGTACCCAAGAGAAAAGGAACTGTACGTCAGGTAAAGTCTACAAGAAGGGTTATACTCTACTGTAAGTGCACCAACTATTAAACAAAGGTTTACTGGTTAATTAGCATGATGGGGTTATAACAGACGGTTTACTGGTTGTTTAGCATGCTGAGGTTATAACAGGATGACAACAGAAAGTAAACACAGCAGGGAAGTAAAACACGACAAGTAGTAGTCGTAGCGTGTGCTACCAACTGCGGGACTAACCTACAGGTGTCAAGACAAGTCGGGACGTGATGAGACAAGACAAGACAAGACAAGACAAGTGAGACACGAAAGGGTTCACGCCTTACGGTTCGGAGGGGATCAGACCCTCTTGCCGTGCGCACGCTCAACCCAACCCCAAACCCCAAGTATTACAAGACAAGATAAGCACGACAAGGGATCACTCGCTCTAGCTTGGCGAGTGCCCTATTTCCCTCTGGACTGTGTATCAGTACAAGGGATCACCCACTCACTGGTGAATGCCCTATTGCCCGCAGGCTGTGTATCAGTACAAGGGATCACCAACTCACTGGTGAGTGCCCTATTGCCAGCAGGCTGTGTATCAGTACAAGGGATCACCCACTCACTAGTGAGTGCCCTATTGCCCGCAGGCTATGCATTACGGGATGGGACGTGACAAGACGGGGAAGGTTATTCTAGGGTGTCCACACACACGCACACACATGATAGCCCTATGATGTCAAAAGTTATTGTTGTTAGGCTCAGGCTTCGTCGTCAAGTCTGAGCCGTCAGGGGTCGTCCCGGACGCTATCATTTCACGTCCGGTTCTATTTGTTCACAGTTATCAGTTCTAACCAACTAAGGCCTAAGTACGGCGAAAGCACAAGTGGGATACACTTGCCTGCGGTGGCGAGTGTGTCGTCTGTCCAGAGCGTCTCGTCCATTCGTTGCGTCTGTAGTAGTCCGTCTGAAACAGGGTCATGGCGATGTCAGATCGCGCTTTTTGTCAATCCTATTACGGTTTGTTTCTAAATTTGGCGAGACTAATTTATCTGTCAAAAAGTCACGTTTTTGGTGTTTGTTCAGTCTAGATCAACGTCTACCCTATGTGCACAGAAAATAAGTCCGTTCGTCGATCTTTCCTATGGCGGGCAACGTTTTACAGAAACTGAAAGTAAATTTAGTTTGAGTTGTCCAGTTTTAGTTTAGGGTTTGATTGCACTACGGTGTGGGTTGCTACGAGTTCAGGGTACCAACCTGAATGATGTTCACGCGTGAATCTGGCGTCGGATCTGGAAACAGTTACGGACCCCGTCACGGTTTCAGTTACTCGACTGTGGTAGCGCGGAATCTATCTGCGTCATTCGGTCCCGATATCTGTCTAAAAAAAAATAATAATAAAAATATTTGACCAACTAACTTATTTAAACCATATGACCAAAATAAGTAGAAGGCACTGTTACAGGTAAATTACTGTTTCTACTTACCCCACATGTATACCGATATATCCTAAAATATAATAATAGCAGATTATAAAGTTACTCTATATCTATGGTATACCATATATGATGTTGTGAGTACTGTCACATACCACCCAAAATGCACTAACTTACTAACTAAAATCATATAACAAAATTCTTAACTCCAGAGTAAGGCTTCTGTTATTTCACCCAGGGGTTATAAAAGTTAAGTTACTAATAATCCCACACTAAACTATTACCAGCCAAGCTTGAGTACCTGCTATAACTAGTTATAAATTAAAATACCTAGAAATAATACTTACCTAAGTTCCTCACTCCATCGCCTTGTTTCATGTAGAAGTGAAAGGCACGGCTGAGGCGAGATCATTGACGACGATAACCAGCAGCAGCGTCAACATAGCGGCAAAGGCAACGAGAGCAGCGACAGCGAGGGGAGGACTGTGGGTAGAGGGTGTCACGGTCCGGAGATGGCTGGAGGAGCGAGCTGGAGGCGCGGCGACGAGACTGGGCAGTGCAGCGGGGTCGAGGGTAGGCGAGGGAGCTCCGGGAAATCACCGGCGGTCGCACGGTGATTGGAAGACGCAGCAGGAGCAGAGCTGCTGTTGTCGCAGCTGCGTCGCGGGGAAAGAACGGCTGTCGGCGGCATCAGTTGGTCGGAGGGGTTCGTCGACGGTGATAGGGGCCCCGGCGTCGAGGTGTCGTCGGAAAGCAGCGGTGGTAGCGGTCTGATACTGATGTCGCTACTGCTGGCTTGTTTTGCAGCCGCCGGCAGGGTGGTCTCCGGCGTCGTGGCGGCTGAGGAGGGCCCGAGGGGTCAGGGCGGCGTCTCGTGCAGTTGGCCGCCGGTAACCAGAGCGAGAGAGGGAGAGATGCGAGAGAGAGAGAGAGAGGCTATCGGGGTGTCTTGTTTGAGTTGTCGACGGCTGGGAACTCAGCCCTAGGTGTTAGCGTGAGGTTAGGGTTAGAGCTTAATTGGTTTATAAAATAATCAATTTTGTTATATAAGTATAGCTTAAAAACTTATAGAAAGGAAAATTAAGTGATAGAGGGTGTACAGTTAGGGAAAAGTCTAGGGAACAATAGATAGAACAGATTTGGGAAGTTACACATGATGACTTTAGATATATCATCAGATTTGGCCATCAATTTGAATTTCAAATCGATTAGGGCTAATCGACGGTTGAGATTTAACCGGGATTTAACTCTCGCTACGGGCGCCGAAAAATTAATCCGAAAATACCGGGACGATTGTACAGACGAGACGCACAGAGCTACAGAGTCTGATTGTGCGTTACACCTTCCGAAAATTTACGTAAAATTGGAAACGGTGTTTTGAGTCAAATGACTAAAACGCCCCTATCGTTCAAAGTCGTTTTGCGAGAAAACGAGCCGTGAAACGACGTTCCCAAAAATTACAATAAAATTCCACACTCCAAAACGATCACATCGGCATATCACATCGCATATGCCGGAAACCAAGAAGAGCCAAATAAAATACGTGCACGAAAAAGCACGTTCACGCAGGAAAATCATAAGGTCAGAAAGCGACCGTTACATTCTACCCACCTTAGAAATGATTCCGTCCTCGGAATCACTCATACTAACAATAATAACATCTATATAACCTTATACCCAAAACTCTCATAACTACACGTATAGATCTCAAATCTTATAATATCAACCAATGTTCTTTAATTAATCCTTCATAACCCTTCTTTTCACTGGATAATGCCACGACTAAACTCACATCCTAAAACTTAACTATAGATCCACCACTGCTGTTAAATTTCCAACTCCAAGTCCTCCTAAAAGAATAATAATCACCTTCTCTTACCATACCACTCTACTAAACATCATCGCTCCATAACATCTTTAAATTTCTCAATTTCTTCCCAATATTAATCAGTCGCTAAAATTATGTTCTAGTCGATCACCAATCCAAGACGAACTTTGTCTATCTTATAACACCTTTCACAAATCAACAATCGCCGTGTCCTCAATACATTCCTTGTCATATCTTCCCACAAATTTATCCGCCAAATAATTTAACTATCAGAATCACATCTTATCCTACTCACTATATCTACTCCCAACCAGTATTAAGTCCGCCTACTTAACCATCCATTTATCTCAACACGTCGTGTTATTTCCAATGTCTCCTCACGTCAACTTAACAATTAAGTCTTGGTGCTTTAAATGCTCTACTCATTCTCACGATCATCCTAACTCATACCATCCCGCCTAGCTACTCTCATCTACCACTCGTCTAAGTTTTCCGATCCGATAAGCACTCATCTCCCTGCGCATAATTTCATTCAACTAGCATTTCCATTGAGTCCCTCACGCATTTGTATTATAGATAAGTCTTGAACACCTCGTTCCGTTCATTCGAAAGAAATCTAATCTAATATCCTTGTGTTTCAAAAAAATCAATTAATCATCGCTACGACCTATCTCACCTCACTCTAAGCCTACCCGCAAACATAATCCTATAGCAATAATAACCAATTCTAATAATATAACAATAATGAAAATAACACTTCAAAGACGGAAGAAGTGCAAAGAAATTTTAAGGCCAAACACACATGCTAAAGATGACATGTGGAAAAACGTGTGAAGTTGTGATAATGGATGAGGGAAGATCAGGGTTATGATCTTGTGCGCTAGTTTCAAAAACTTTAAGGATTTGGTTTAAAGGAAAACAGAAAAAGTTTTGATACAATCACTTGCAGCCAAGATAAACTGTCCAATAGTACGAAAGACTAATTCTAAGGAATTTGTCTGCTATGACGTTGTCCACACAAATGTGAATACCATCATTCAGACAACTCCACATGTATGTCATGGACCACACTGAGTATGCATACAGGGCACAAGAGACAAACATCAAGATCCTAAAAGTAACACACTTATACAGGTCTACACACTATGCCTATATATATACACCACGACGACATCACAAACCAATGGGCCCACTACTAACTAGAGATGACATAGGCAACTACAAGCGCTGATGTCTACGTAAAAGAAAGGAGATCGAAACCAAAAGCGAAATGAAACAAGACTCGAAAAGAACGAGGTCAGATAAGGCGAGGATGAGAAGATAACCGGATGGTCGGGACAAAAATATTGCTAAAAAATGATTGAACGATGAAAGAAGGATTTTGTGCAAAATATGGTATCATATACTTATAAAAAAATTATATATATACTTAAAAAGTGAGCAGATGTAGAAAATTAAAAATTTGGAAATAGTAAGATGAAGGAAGGATGGTTAGGGTGAGGAACGATTGTCTTGCAAATGAAGATAGGTTTACACAAAGATTTTAAAATGTGAGCACGAAGAACATAGAACTGATATGATAACAATAAATAAATAAATAAATAAATAAATAAATTGGAGCTCTCTCTAGTTTAGAAAATATTTTAAAAGTATGTACGGTAAGTGGTTAAAATAAATTTCGAAGTTTTACAAAAAGTGATATATTGAATTTTCAAAATGGTAACAAGTTTTAAAAACTGAAATATGAAAGATACGATTCGAATATAAGTATGAGATAGTAACTTAAAGGTTACGACCAAGAATGTTTCAAAATCAGTGAAAGAATTTTAACTCTACCGAAGGTAAGAAATTTAAATATTTAATAAAGGGGTTTTCAAAGAAATTAAGTTGAGCGATGAACTTAATAAGGAATTTCGAAAATACTTTTAGAGGAAGCAGAATTGGCAAAGGGAAAGATTTGAAGGATCAACGATAATCGTCAAGAAATGATCACGTGAATCGAGAGAAAGGAAAATGTTCGCATGATGGGTACACCTAGGATATGATTCATGAGGAGCTAAAATGGAATTCTATGTCCGATAACACAAAAGCGTAATGATTGGGAAGATGCTAGAAGTCAGGGTTTCTAATTATCGGGTCATCTAAAGATCAGGAGAGCTCAGCGCTAAGATTTCCTAATGAGCTAGACTGTAACCAGGATCTAATGGGAAGGTTCCTAAGAGAAACAAGGTTAGTTCTGCTGGGCCCGAAGTCGGTGGGCCCGAGCGAAAGACTAAAAGAAGGCCTCTAGAAATCTAACATAGTCAGAGTCAAGTGGGGCTACTAAGGTATTCTAGGACGAGGATGACTAAATCTTAACCAAGGCGTCAGACTATCAAACCTGGGTGTCTATCTAAGTCTTCCTACCATCTAGGACTGGGAAACCTAATTTAGACTTGTACATGGATATTAAATGAATGCAGTACTCTTATTGTTCCGAACTTTTGCATGACCTGCATGGGCCACCACTAAAACCTGTCACGCCCCACTTCCCAAAACGACGGAGGCGAAGCGTGACTAAGGCCCGCTTGGGCCGGAGCTGTGAAGCTCGGACCCAATAAGCGTCTGTAGGGGTACCATTTTTAAAATTTTCAGGTTCTTGCATTTAATAAGGTTCGAAACAATAGGAAGTACAGAAAGAAAGTGGCATTCATTAAAATAGAGAGATAATATCCAGCGAGTACAAAATCTAAAAGGAGAAGCCTAAGCATGGCAACAAACTAACGAAGAGCAAACAAAAAGCAGTAACCTCTGAAAAGCGACGACCGAAAGGTCCTCAAGGTCTGGTCCTCGTCAGGCACACTCTCTGGGTCGACGTCCTCGGCTCCACGTACTCCAGTAAGTCTGCCTCGTCCACGAACTCTGGCTGAACACCTGACGTACAGTACCCAAGAGAAAAGGAACTGTACGTCAGGTAAAGTCTACAAGAAGGGTTAGACTCTACTGCAAGTGCACCAACTATTAAACAATGGTTTACTGGTTGATTAGCATGCTGGGGTTATAACAGACGGTTTACTGGTTGTTTAGCATGCTGAGGTTATAACAGGATGACAACAGAAAGTAAACACAGCAGGGAAGTAAAACGCGACAAGTAGTAGTCGTAGCGTGTGCTACCAACTACGGGACTAACCTACAGGTGTCAAGACAAGTCGGGACGTGACGAGACAAGACAAGACAAGACAAGACAAGTGAGACACGAAAGGGTTCACGCCTTACGGTTCGAGGGGGATCAGACCCTCTTGCCGTGCGCACGCTCAACCCAACCCCAAACCCCAAGTATGACAAGACAAGACAAGCACGACAAGGGATCACTCGCTCTAGCTTGGCGAGTGCCCTATTGCCCTCTGGGCTGTGTATCAGTACAAGGGATCACCCACTCACTGGTGAGTGCCCTATTGCCCGCATTGGATGTGCATGACGGGACGAGACGTGACCAAGATGGGAAAGGTTATTCTAGGGTGTCCACACACACGCACACACATGATAGCCCTATGATGTCAAAAGTTATTGTTGTTAGGCTCAGGCTTCGTCGTCAAGTCTGAGCCATCAAGGGTCGTCCCGGACGCTATCATTTCACGTCCGGTTCTATTTGTTCACAGTTATCAGTTCTAACCAACTAAGGCCTAAGTACGGCCAAAAGCGCAAGTGGGATACACTTGCCTGCGGTGGCGAGTGTGTCGTCTGTCCAGAGCGTCTCGTCCAATCGTTGCGTCTGCAGTAGTCCGTCTGAAACAGGGTCATGGCGATGTCAGATCGCGCTTTTTGTCAATCCTATTACGGTTTGTTTCTAAATTTGGCGGGACTAACCTATCTGTCAAAAAGTCACGTTTTTGGTGTTTGTTCAGTCTAGATCGACGTCTACCCTATGTGCACAGAAAATAAGTCCGTTCGTCGATCTTTCCTATGGTGGGCAACGTTTTACAGAAATTGAAAGTAAATTTAGTTTGAGTTGTACAGTTTTAGTTTAGGGTTTGATTGCACTATGGTGTGGGTTACTACGAGTTCAGGGTACCAACCTGAATGATGTTCACACGTGAATCTGGCGTCGGATCTGGAAACAGTTACGGACCCCGTCACGGTTTCAGTTACTCGACTGTGGTAGTGTCACGCCCCGCTTCCCTAAAATGGAGGCGAGACGTGAAAAGGTCCGCACGAGAGTGGAGCTGTGAAGCCCCAAACCCGATAAGCGTCAATAAAGCATAAGCAGGTCCCTGTAACCACAAACGGAACAACATAATAACACAAGGAGAGACAAAAATAAAATCTCATATCTCATAATTTGTCCAACATGAAAATTAAGTTCAACATCCAGAAAAGCCACCGGGCTAAAAGAAAGAGTCTAAAGGCCCAGAACAAGGCCAACAAAAAGGAACAACATAAACAGGTGCTACGCACCGACAACAAAACAGCAGTCTAAAACAAAGAGGGAAAAGCTCGACGAAGACACTAGGACTGGTCCCCAGTGTCCACGTACTCCTCGCCAAACACAGACTCGGGCAGAGCATCCACAAACACCTCGTCCTCAACAACGGACCCAGGCTCGGGATCTAACATGTGTCACCCAAAAGAGTAAAGGGGCACATGTCAGCAAGTCTAAAAGACTTGGGCAAGGAAACTGAAGGTAAGTTAACTAGCAACCTAGCAGTTATAGTATGATGCATGGCATGGCAAGTATAGTATGGAAGTGACAAGTAAAGGGAAGTACAAGTAGTAGGTATGTCACGGATAACAAGTAAAACACGGACAAGTACAAGTCAAGTGGTTCACGTCAAGTGAACATTCAAGTAAACAAGTTGTGCACAGAGATTCCGCCTGTTGGCTAGAGTGGCTGATCGGGCCAACTCCTAAGCTCAAGTGACCGTTTATCTCTACCCATCCACGTGTATCGAGCCAGGGAATTACCCCGAACACGGAATGCTCGCTTCTGGAACACGAGGCAGGAAGTGTATTTAACATGTATGGCGTAGGGTTATGCCTGCAACGCAGGTGCCTAGCCGGTAAACAAGTAGGTCGGGCATTGGCTATCAACCAACTCACGTAGCCCGCTTCTGGAACACGGGCCAGGAAACACAAGTATTGTAGCGTGTGCTACGAATGCGACATACAACATGGATAGCATGGGTGACCATTTATTCGCGTACCGTTAATCAAAATTAAACATGACATGATAGTTATGCAACCCGATAAATGACGGTCCTAGCTTCGTTGTCAAGCTAGTTCCGGAATTTGCGCCTAGGCGAGTATCATTTCGTCGCCTAGTCTCTTTTACGCCTACAACAAGCAATTGGCCTAGGACATGGCCCAAAACCCTAAGTGGCAAGTTTCACTTGCCTAGCACCGAGGATGACGATCAACGAGGGTTCGTCCCACGGATGCTAATCTACGGGGAAGTCGCTGTTATGGAGAAACAATCATCAAAACAACATTCATTTCATTAGGGTTTCACAAAAACACAACGGGTTATGAAAACATTAAGAGATCGATTATTACCGTATCGGAGGCGGAAGATTGATGCCGAGCAAGCACGGCAACGGAAGAAACGCTCCGGGGAACCTAGGGTTCAGATCTGGAATAGATGGGGAAAATCTGGAGAAATGGGGTTTTGGGGGATTTGATGAAGGTTTGAGGAAGATGAGAGGTAGAATGTGTTAAGAGAGGGTTTGGATGATGGATTTTGGTCTTGGGATGAAGGGATAAGGGTTTGAGGTAGTAGGGGGCTCAATGGGGGAGAAACTAGGGTTTTAGGTCATGAGGAAGAAGAAGAAAACGTTTGGGAGGGGTTTAAATAGGAAGTGCTGGCGGCTGCCCAGAAATTAGGGTTTCGACACTGATTAGTCGGTCAAAGAGCAACCACTGACCGACTAGTTTGGAAACTAGTCGGTCGGTTGACCAACGCAGACCGACTAAGTCCAAACAGTAACTCATGTACAAAAATAGGATTTAGATTTAGTCGGTCAAAGAACAACTACTGACCGACTAGTTTTGAATCTAGTCAGTCGATGAACGTTCTTAGACCGACTAAAAGTGAACAATACTTGACTGTACAGAAGAACTAAGAATTAGTCGGTCTGAGTACAAAAATTAACCGACTAGTTTAACAACTAGTCGGTCGAAAGATGAACTTAGACCGACTAAGAATGAACAGTAACTGGTACCAAAAATAGTTAATGAGTTAGTCGGTTAAAGAAGCATTGCCGACTAGTTTGCAACCTAGTCGGTCAACCAACGTTCTTAGACCGACTAACGATAAACAGTAACTACTGAGAAATTTACAAAGCCAACTAGTCGGTTCAAGAAGGTTTTCCGACCGACTGGATCGTAATCTAGTCGGTCGGTGACCCTTCTTACACCGGCTAACGTGCACCAAAAGTTTCGAAATGGAGCGCGAAGCTCCGGGATCGATTCCTAAGACTCCTAGGCTTGATCTAACAATAAGATATGACCGATATGAAGCCCGTCTAGAATGACTTACTCCGAAATCAATGATCAACGGAAGAAGCTAATAAAATACGACGAAACGATCGAAAATGAAAGCTACGGAGACGAAAACCACACGCGAAGAGAAAATCCACCAAAACATATAATATAATATAGTAAATCCAGATACATGAAAACCAGTCGTTACATCCTCCCCAACATAAGAAAAATTATGTCCTCGGAATTTCCCAACACTCACGTGTCCGGGAACAAAAGTGGGAAACGCTCTCGCATCTCATCCTCATTCTCCCAAGTAGACTCCCCAGGCGAGCCGTGGCGCCACATCACCCTCACAAGATTGACAACCTTGTTCAGAAGTGACTTCTGACGCCTGTCCAGAATCTGCACTGACTGTTGGTCATACGTCATATCAGGGTGAACGGTAATCTCCAAAAAATCCACTGCATGAGATGGATCGCTAATGTATCGACGAAGCTGCGACACATGAAAAATATCGTGAACTCCCTCCAAAGATGGCGGCAAGGCTAGGCGGTAGGCTACCTCGCCAACTTTCTCCAGAATGTCAAACGGTCCAATGTATCGCGGGCTCAACTTCCCTCGCTTCCCAAAACGAATCACTCCACGATTCGGGGAAATCCTCAGAAACACATGGTCTCCAGGCTGAAACTCCAAAGGACGACGTTTAGCATCCGCCCAATGCTTAAAACGGTCCTGAGCAATCCTCAATCTCTCCCGAATATTCCTGACGACCTCCACAGCCTCCACAATCATCTCAGGTCCCAACAGCTCCCGATCACCAATGTCATCCCAACTCAATGGCAATCGACATTTCCTCCCATAAAGAGCGGCAAAAGGTGCCATGCCAATAGACGCCTGGAAGCTGTTGTTGTAAGAGAACTCCACCAAGTGTAGATGGTCCTCCCACGAACCCTTGAAATCCAACATGCACGCCCTCAGCATGTCTTCCAAAATCTGAATCGTCATCTCGGACTGGCCATCCGTCTGCGGATGGTACGCCGTGCTGAAACTCAGACGCGTACCCAAACTCTTCTGCAAACTCTGCCAGAACTGAGATGTGAACCTCGTGTCTCTGTCCAACACGATACTCACGGGGACTCCGTGAAGTCGCACGACCTCCTGCATGATTCACGTTTCATCACTATCCAAACTAGGAAAAGGAAATAAAAGCGGAGAGTAAAAGAATTTACATCCATATATCTCCTCGCTAGCGTCTCAGTGGACTGTCCCACTCGGAACGGAATAAAGTGCGCGGATTTGGTCAATCGATCTACGATCACCCAAATCGCGTCATTCTGCTTCGGACTCCGAGGTAGTCCAGTCACGAAATCCATAGTGATGTGTTGCCACTTCCACTCCGGAATCGGAAGCGGTTGTAGCAACCCGGCCGCACGCTGATGCTCCGCCTTCACTTGTTGGACCAAACACTTGGCTAAACTCCGAGCCACACTCCTCTTCATACCATGCCACCAATAATTCAGACGAAGATCCTTGTACATCTTGGTCCCACCAGGATGCACAGAATACGGCGAACTGTGTGCCTCCACCATCAACTCCTCTCTAATATCTCCAGCTGGCACACACAACCTGGCTCCAAACCTCAGCGAGCCATCCCCATGAATCAAAAAGTCAGTCCGCAGACCGGCTTCCACCTGCTCCCGAATCTTCACCAGCTTCGGATCCTCAGCCTAGCCAACCTTAATCCGATCCATGAGCGTCGACTGTATCTGCATACACATCAACGAAGAAACCTCCCCAGGAAGAACAATCTCCACACCAGACTCGCAAAAATCCTGCTGCAATCTCCATTGCGAGGTCAAAATCATCACCGCTGGAAGCCTACTCAGCGCATCAGGAACCACATTCACCTTGTCAGGGTGATACTGCAAATCAATCTCATAATCCGCCATGAGCTCCAACCATCGATGATGTCGCATGTTGAGCTCCTTCTCAGTAAAAATATACTTCAAGCTTTTGTGATCGGTGAAAATCTTCACTTACGCACTCAACAGGAAGTGCCTCCAAATCATAAGAGCAAACACAACGGTAGCCAACTCCAAATCATGCGTCGGGTAATTCTTCTCATGAACCTTGAGCTGACGAGACGCATAAGCCACTACATGCCCGTGCTGATGCAACACATAACCGAGACCCTTGCCAGAAGCATCGCAAAAGATCTCAAATCCACCGCTGCGATCAGGCACAACAAGAACAGGGGCAGTCGTCAGTCTCTCCCTCAGCACACCAAAAGCATTCTCATAATCACCCGACCAAACAAAAGGTACATCCTTCCGCGTCAATCTGGTCATCGTCTCGGTAATACGGGAAAAGTCCTTAATGAAACGCCGATAGTAACCAACAAGTCCAAGGAAACTCCGGATCTCAGACGCTGACTGCGGAACAGGCCACTCTCTGATGGCCCTAATCTTCTCAGGATCCACTGAAATACCATCCCCAGTCACCACATGCCCCAGAAAAGCGACTCTATCCAACCAAAACTCGCACTTCGAAAACTTAGCATATAAACGATGCTTCCTCAAAATCTCCAATATCGTCCTCAAGTGCGAGGCATGCTCCTCCTCCGACTTTGAATAGATCAGAATGTCGTCAATAAAGATAACGACAAACTTATCCAAAAAGTCGTAGAAAATCA
Organism: Scilla litardierei; assembly: GCA_030789695.1. Lineage (NCBI taxonomy): Eukaryota > Viridiplantae > Streptophyta > Magnoliopsida > Asparagales > Asparagaceae > Scilla > Scilla litardierei. Next base: position 113,137,969 of record CM061133.1, on the reverse strand, counting down.
GGTTCATCAGATTCATGAAAACTGTGGATGCGTTAGTTACGCCGAAAGGCATAACCACAAACTCATAGTGTCCATACTTCGTCCTGAACGCTGTTTTCGGAACATCATCCTTCGTCACCTTCAACTGATGGTAACCACTCCTCAAATCCAATTTAGAAAACACCCTCGAACCTCCAAGCTGATCAAAAATATCATCGATGCGAGGCAATGGGTATTTATTCTTAATGGTCACCGCATTCAACTCCCAATAGTCCACGCACATGCGACGCGACCCATCCTTCTTCTTCACTAGCAGCACCGGTGCTCCCCACGGAGACACACTAGGATTGATATAACCCTTCTGCAAAAGCTCATCCAACTGCTTCCGCAACTCTTCCAATTCTGCAGGCGCCATACGATAGGGCGCCTTCGAAATCAGCTATGCTCCCAGAATAAGATCAATAGAAAATTCTAAAGCTCGATCAGGTGGCAAACCAGACATCTCCTCGGGGAAGACGTCATTAAAATCTCGCACCACAGCTGGCCTCTCCAACTCCATCCGCATAGCCACAATCTCCACCGGCCTGGCCCGAAATCTGACAGGACCAAGCGAACTGCTACCTCGACTGAACTCAAATACTGAATGTCCGGGAATCACGAACACCACCTTCTTCCTTCGACAGTCAATCGTAGCATAGAAGTTCGCAAGCCAATCCATCCCAAGGACCGCATCGTAGTTAATGATGTCGTGGACAATGAAATCAGCACAAAGCTCACGTCCACAAACCACCAACGGGCAAGAATTGCACCCACGATGCACCGAGACCACACTGTTCCCTGTGACGATATTCCAACTCTTAGGAAGAGAGGACGTCGACAATGAATACTTCTCCATGAAGCTCCGGGCCAAAATGCACATCGACGCACCTGAGTCAAAGAGGACTCGTGCAGGAAATGTGCAAACCAAAACCACACCTAGCAAACAGTCTAACAATCAAATCCTATTCTAGCAACAAACATGAGCAAGCAACCAACATAATCAACAATCAAACTAACTAAGGAAGAAAATAGCTAGAACGAGCGTTACCTGTAATAACCTCGTCCACGGCCATGCTCTCCTCCTCAGTCATCAGAAAGGCCTGCCTTCTCGGCGGAACAGCCTGCCGAAAGGCCTGTCTCTGTGGAACAAGGGGCGCTCCACGTCCAGCGGGCACATGGGATCTCTGCTGCAACGGCGGTGCTGCAACAGGTGCCCTCCAAGGCTACTTCGACCTCGGACAATCCTTCATGGCATGAGTAGGATCCCCACAGACGACGCACTGGCCCAGGAATCTCCTACACTGATCCTTGATGTGCCCGGTCCTACCGCAGAAATGGCAAGTCTTCAGAGTAGGCCCTCCTGGCCTCTTGAACTGAGCTGGCTGATTAGGCTTGAAACCAGGCCTAACCACCGCTCTGGCCTGCTCCATAGGCCTCTTCCCAGCACCAGAAACATGTCCCCTCCTCTGACTCAGGTTCAGCTCCTGCCGCCTCGCAGCGACCAGAACCTTCTGATAAGAGTCCAGATCAGAGGAAGACACAAAACTCTGGAGCTCCAAAGCAAGTCCCTGCAGGAACCTCTGAGCCCTCTCATCAGCATCCTGCACCATCTTCGGCGCGAACCGACTAAGCCTAGTGAACTCTTGGTGGTACTGGTCCACCGTCAAGCTCCCTTGCTTCAGATCAATGAAACGCTACAACATCTCCTTCTTAGCAGCCTTCGGAAAGAACTCCTCATCAAACCTGGACTTAAAGGTAGCCCAAGCTATCGGCTCTACCAGCATTTTCTCTTCCGCATCCCACCAGTTCCGAGTATTATCCTTGAGTTGCCGCTTCGCCAAATCAACCCATCCAGCCGGGGTGATCTTGGCCATCTTCAAGTTATCCTCAATGTTCCGAATCCACTCATCGGCAGCCAGAGGACCCTCAGACCCATCAAAATATGCAGAACCCAGCTCCCGAAATTGCTTCGCTCCTGGCTCGGAGCGAGGGGCCTCCGGAGTCGCCCGAGGAGCTCGACCAGCCAGAGCATTCTGGACTTGCAGGAGCACGCCTTGATGCACCTGCATCATCTGAAGCATCATCCGCATCATCTCCCCATTGGTGGGTTCCCGCTCAGGCTCCTCGTCATGAGGGGGCGCACCACTACCTCCACCACGGGTGATTCGTCTTCCTGCCATCTAGTGACACAGAAAACGAAACAATTAGACTCATAGCTTATGACTCGGACGTTGAACTTAGTTTATTGGACATTCTAATATTATTATCGCTATTCCGACAATTCGTAGGTACAGAAGGACCTGCACGGGCCACCAATAAAACTTCTCACGCCCCGCTTCCCTAAAATGGAGGCGAGACGTGAAAAGGTCCGCACGAGAGTGGAGTTGTGAAGCCCTAAACCCAATAAGCGTCAATAAAGCATAAGCAGGTCCCTGTAACCACAAACGGAACAACAATAATAACACAAGGAGAAACAGAAATAAAATCTCATATCTCATAATTTGTCCAACATGAAAATTAAGTTCAACATCCAGAAAAGCCACCAGGCTAAAAGAGAGAGTCTAAAGGCCCAGAACAAGGCCAACAAAAAGGAACAACGTAAACAGAGTATAGGTGCTACGCACCGACAACAAAACAGCAGTCTAAAATAAAGAGGGGAAAGCTCGACGAAGACACTAGGACTGGTCCCCAGTGTCCACGTACTCCTCGCCAAACACAGACTCGGGCACAGCGTCCGCAAACACCTCGTCCTCAACAACGGACCCAGGCTCGGGATCTAACATGTGTCACCCAAAAGAGTAAAGGGGCACATGTCAGCAAGTCTAAAAGACTTGGGCAAGGAAACTGAAGGTAAGGTAAACTAGCAACCTAGCAGTTATAGTATGAGGCATGGCATGTCAAGTATAGTATGGAAGTGACAAGTAAATGGAAGTACAAGTAGCAGGTATGTCACGGATAACAAGTAAAACATGGACAAGTACAAGTCAAGTGGTTCACGTCAAGTGAACAGTCAAGTAAACAAGTTGTGCACAGAGATTCCGCCTGTTGGCTAGAGTGGCTGATCGGGCCAACTCCTAAGCTCAAGTGACCGTTTATCTCTACCCCTCCACGTGTATCGAGCCAGGGAATTACCCCGAACACGGAATGCTCGCTTCTGGAACACGAGCCAGGAAGTGTATTTAACATGTATGGCGTAGTGTTATGCCTGCAACGTAGGTGCCTAGCCGGTAAACAAGTAGGTCGGGCATTGGCTATCAACCAACTCACGTAGCCCGCTTCTAGAACACGGGCCAGGAAACACAAGTATTGTAGCGTGTGCTACGAATGTGACATACAACATGGATAGCATGGGTGACCATTTATTCGCATACCGTTAATCAAAATTAAACATGACATGATAGTTATGCAAACTGATAAATGACGGTCCTAGCTTCGTTGTCAAGCTAGTTTCGGAATTTGTGCCTAGGCGAGTATCATTTCGTCACCTAGTCTCTTTTACGCCTACAACAAGCAATTGGCCTAGGACATGGCCCAAAACCCTAAGTGGCAAGTTTCACCTGCCTAGCACCGAGGATGACGATCAACGAGGGTTCATCCCACGGATGCTAATCTACGAGGAAGTCGCTGTTATGGAGAAACAATCATCAAAACAACATTCATTTCATTAGGGTTTCACAAAAAACACAACGGGTTATGAAAACATTAAGAGATCGATTATTACCGTATCGGAGGCAGAAGATTGATGCCGAGCAAGCACGGCAACGGAAGAAACGCTCCGGGGAACCTAGGGTTCAGATCTGGAATAGATGGGGAAAATCTGGAGAAATGGGGTTTTGGGGGATTTGATGAAGGTTTGAGGAAGATGAGAGGTAGAATGTGTTAAGAGAGGGTTTGGATGATGGATTTTTGGCTTGGGATGAAGGGATAAGGGTTTGAGGTAGTAGGGGGCTCAATGGGGGAGAAACTAGGGTTTTAGGTCATGAGGAAGAAGAAGAAAATGTTTGGGAGGGGTTTAAATAGGAAGTGCTGGCGGCTGCCCAGAAATTAGGGTTTCGACACTGATTAGTCGGTCAAAGAGCAACCACTGACCGACTAGTTTGGAAACTAGTCGGTCGGTTGACCAACGCAGACCGACTAAGTCCAAACAGTAACTCCTGTACAAAAATAGGATTTAGATTTAGTCGGTCAAAGAACAACTACTGACCGACTAGTTTTGAATCTAGTCGGTCGATGAACGTTCTTAGACCGACTAAAAGTGAACAGTACTTGACTGTACAGAAGAACTAAGAATTAGTCGGTCTGAGTACAAAAATTAACCGACTAGTTTAACAACTAGTCAGTCGAAAGATGAACTTAGACCGACTAAGAATGAACAGTAACTGGTACCAAAAATAGTTAATGAGTTAGTCGGTTAAAGAAGCATTGCCGACCGACTAGTTTGCAACCTAGTCGGTTAACCAACGTTCTTAGACCGACTAACGATAAACAGTAACTCCTGAGAAATTTACAAAGCCAACTAGTCGGTTCAAGAAGGTTTTCCGACCGACTGGATCGTAATCTAGTCGGTCGGTGACCCTTCTTACACCGGCTAACGTGCACCAAAAGTTTTGAAATGGAGTGCAAAGCTCCGGGATCGATTCCTACGACTCTTAGGCTTGATCTAACAATAAGATATGACCGATATGAAGCCCGTCACGAATGACTTACTCCGAAATCGATGATCAACGGAAGAAGCTAAGAAAATACGACGAAACGATCGAAAATGAAAGCTACGGGGACGAAAACCACACGCGAGGAGAAAATCCACCAAAACATATAATATAATATAGTAAATCCAGATACATGAAAACCAGTCGTTACAGGTAGCGCGGAATCTATCTGCGTCATTTGGTCCCGATATCAGTCTAGAAAAAATAATAATAAAACTATTTGACCAACTAACTTATTTAAACCATATGACCAAAATAAGTAGAAGGCACTGTTACAGGTAAATTACTGTTTCTACTTACCCCACATGTATACAGATATATCCTAAAATATAATAATAGCAGATTATAAAGTTACTCTATATCTATGGTATACCATATATGATGTTGTGAGTACTGTCACATACCACCCATAATGCACTAACTTACTAACTAAAATCATATAACAAAATTCTTAACACCAGAGTAAGGCTTCTATTATTTCACCCAGGGGTTATAAAAGTTAAGTTACTAATAATCCCACACTAAACTATTACCAGCCAAGCTTGAGTACCTGCTATAACTAGTTATAAATTAAAATACCTAGAAATAATACTTACATAAGTTCCTCACTCCATCGCCTTGTTTCATGTAGAAGTGAAAGGCACGGCTGAGGCGAGATCAGCGACGATGGTAACCAGCATCAGCGTCAACATAGCGGCAAAGGCAACGAGAGCAACGGCAGCTAGGGGAGGACTGTGGGTAGAGGTTTCACGGCTCGGAGATGGCCGAAGGAGCGAGCATGGGACGCGGCGATGAGACTGGGAAGTGCAGCTGGGTCGAGGGTAGGCGAGGGAGCTCTGGGAAATCGTCGGTGGCCGCGCGGTGATCAGAAGACGCAGCAGGAGCAGAGCTGCTGCTGCCGCGGCTGCGTCGCGGGGTAAGAACGACCGTCAGCAGTGTCGGTTGGTCGGAGGGGTTTGTCGACGGTGATAGGGGCCTCGGTGAGGTGTCGTCGGAAAGCAGCGGTGGCGGCGGTCTGATACTGCTGTCGCTACTGCTGGTGTGTTTTGCAGCCACCGGTAGGTCGGTCTCTGGCATCGTGGCGGCTGAGGAGGGCCCGAGGGGTCATGGCGGCGTCTCGGGCAGTTGGCCGCCGGCAACCAGAGCGAGAGAGGGAGAGATGAGAGAGAGAGAGAGAGGCTATCGGGGTGTCTTGTTTGAGTTGTCGGCGGCTGGGAACTCAGCCCTAGGTGTTAGCATGATTAGGTTAGGGTTAGAGCTTAATAGGTTTATAAAATAATCAATTTTGTCATATAAGTATAGCTTAAAAACTTACAGAAAGGAAAATTAAGTGATAGAGGGTGTACAGTTAGGGAAAAGTCTAGGGAACAATAGAGAGAACAGATTTGGGAAGTTACACATGATGAATTTAGAGATATCATCATATTTGGCCATCAATTTGAATTTCAAATCGATTAGGGCTAATCGACGGTTGAGATTTAACCGGGATTTAACTCTCGCTACGGGTGCCGAAAAATTAATCCGAAAATACCCAGACGATCGTGGAGACGAGACGCACAGGGCTACGGAGTCTGATTGTGCGTTACACCTTCCGAAAATTTACGTAAAATTGGAAACGGTGTTTTGAGTCAAATGACTAAAACGCCCATATTGTTCAAAGTCGTTTTGCGAGAAAACGAGCCGTGAAACGACGTTCCCAAAAATTACAATAAAATTCCACACTCCAAAACGATCACATCGGCATATCACATCGTATATGGCGGAAACCAAGAAGAGCCAAATAAAATACTTGCACGAAAAAGCACGTGCACGCAGGAAAATCATAAGGTCGGAAAGCGACCGTTACATCAAAAGTTTAGTACATATGGAAATGTAATAAGGAATACAGCCTGTCATATCTAACTTTTCAACTGAATATATGAATGTCAAAGATTGAGTTTCCCCTTCTCATGTAATATGAGTTCAAGTTACCAATTCCAAACATGACCGATAAGGATTTTTAAATGTGAAATGGCAGTGCTTGACGGACTTAACACCAACGCTAAGAAAATGACATTTATAGCATAAGTTGGATGTCCGAGGGTAGTATCAAGGACATGGATCGTATCCATTTTACATACGAAGCTCTATGTATATTTTGAAGACACTTGTCTTGTGATTCTTTTTATAGACGTATATATATTTTGATGAGAGCTCGTCTTTTTACCCATGCCTTGAAACATCATATCCCATTAGTTAAACATAAATTATTCCACCAACAACAACTTTTCTTATTCAATATTACAAAGCCATATCAAAAACATTTTGATCTGTGTAAGTGTGATTTGAAGATGAAAAACTTTAGTTACTCAGTAATGAATATGACCTAATTAAGCATGTAGCCTTTGAATGCAAGCATTGTTAAGAATATAATATTCAAAATCCATAAAGCATATGTTTTGCATCAAAGATGTTTCTGATGAAAAGTGCAAAATGAGGAGATAGACATTTTATTTTCCCTTTCTTTTTATATTTTTCTTTTTCATTTTTTTATTTTTCTTTTTATAGCACAACACACAAAAACAAAAGAAAGCACACCAAAAAAAATATTTTCACTCTAAACATGATCAATAATGCCCAGTTCTAGACGTAGACGACAAAAGCGATCTTCTGGCAAAGGTTTTGTAAAGATATCTGCCAACTGAGAATCAGTAGAAATATATTCAATGGATACATCCTCTTTTGCCAAATGATCTCTAAGAAAATGATGTCTAACGTCTATGTGTTTTGTTCGAGAGTGATGAACAGGATTGTTAAAAAGATTTATAGCACTCTTACTATCACATCTTAATGGAACTTTTCTAAGATCCAAACCGTATTCAGACAAGGTTTGCATCATCCACAGTACTTGGGCACAGCAACTGCCAAGGGCAATATGCTCAGCTTCAGTAGTGGATAAAGCAACACTGTTCTGCTTACGACTAGACCGAGAAACTAATGAATGTCCTAACATAAAACATGTTCCACTAGTGCTCTTTCTATCAATCATACTACCAGCATAATCAGCATCAGCAAATCCAATTAAATCAAATAAACCACATGAAGGATACCAAAGGCCTAAAGAAGGCGTGTGAATCAAATATCTTAAGATCCTTTTTATGGCAATTAAGTGGGACTCTTTTGGACAAGCTTGAAAATGCGCACACAAACATACAACAAACATTATATCGGGCCTAGATGCTGTTAAATAAAGGAGAGAGCCAATCATACCTCGATAAAGCTTTTGATCCACGTCGATTCCTTTTTCATCCTTTTCCAGCTTCGTCGTGGGACTCATTGGAGTTCCAATTCCTTTTGCCTTCTCCATCCCAAACTTTTTCAATAGTTCTCTGATGTACTTGGTTTGCGATAGGAAGATGCCTTCTTCAGTTTGCTTGACTTGGAATCCCAAAAAGTACTTCAGTTCTCCAACAAGGCTCTTCTCAAATTGATCCTGCATGACCTTCTCAAACTTTTGACATAAAAGATCATCAGTAGCACCATAAATAATATCATCAACATATATTTGTACGATGAGAAACAGATTATGATCATGCAAACTAAAAAGTGTGTTGTCAGCGCTGCCCTTTGTAAAATCATTTTCCAAAAGATAAGCACTAAGGCGATCATACCAAGCTCTATGAGCTTGCTTAAGACCATATAACACTTTTTGAATTTTAAAAACATGATGTGGAAAATCATGACTTTCAAAACCAGGGGGTTGTTCAACAAACACATCTTCTTTCAGGTACCCATTCAGGAATGCACTTTTAACATCCATCTGTTTAAGCTTGAGTTTCTTATAACTTGCAAAGGCTAGTAAAATTCTTAGAGCTTCCAATCTAGCAACTGGTGCAAAAGTTTCATCAACATCTATACCTTCAATTTGATTATAACCTTTAGCAACCAATCTAGCCTTATTCCTGATTACTCTTCCAGATTCATCAAGCTTGTTTTTATATATCCATTTGGTACGTACAAAAGGATAATCTTTAGGTCGTGGCACTAGAGTCCAAACATTATTTCTATCAAATTCATTTAATTCATCATGCATATCCATTACCCAACTTTCCTCAATCAAAGCAGATTCAATAGTCTTTGGATCAATTTCAAATATAAAATCCCCATGAATGCATAAATCACAAAGATTACTATAAGAGGAACGAGGTCGTATATCTGCCGTGGGTGCTCCAATGATCATTTCAGGTGGATGATTTGGATTATATCTCAGCATTCCTCTGTTCAGTGGTTCTTCCTCTTGGTTCTCTTCCTTTTAAGTAGGCTCTTGTGTTTGACTTGGTTCAGCAATGTCCCTTGAACTACTATCATTCTCTGCAATTGCATCACCTTCAGTTTCCCTGTAATTCAAAGAATTATTTTCAGTTTCATTAAATTTAACATTAATTGATTCAACAATAGTGAAAGTGTGTTTATTATAAATCTTGTAAGCTTTGCTCCTTGACGAGTATCCTATAAGCACTCCTTCATCTGATTTGGATTCAAATGTACCAAGTTGATCTCCAGTGTTTAATATGAAACATCTGCATCCAAATACTCTAAAATATGAAATATTAGGAGTCTTTCCATGCTGAAGTTCATAAGCAGTTTTCTTTACTATTGGTCTTAGCATGACTCTATTACAAACATAACAAGCAGTATTTATTGCCTCGGCCCAAAAAGACATAGGCAATTCATATTGATTCAGTATAGTACTAGCCATATTTACTATTGGCTATTGGTCTTAGCATAGGCAATTCATACTCATTTCTTTACTATTGGTCTTAGCCTGACTCTATTACAAACATAACAAGCAGTATTTATTGCCTCGGCCCTAAAAGACATAGGCAATTCATACTCATTCAGCATAGTTCTAGCCATTTCTTTTAAAGTCATATTCTTTCTTTCAACTACCCCATTTTGTTGCGGTGTTCTAGGAGAAGAAAATTCATGCATAATTCCTTTTTCTAAACAAAAGTTTTCAAATATTATATTTTCAAATTCTCCTCCATGATCACTTCTAATTTTTATAATTGAAAGATTTTTCTCATTTGAAACTTGATTGCAAAAGTTTTGAAAGTATTCTAAAGAGTCTGACTTTTTGGCTAAGAAATAAACCCATGTAAATCTTGAAAAATAATCAACCAATACTAAGCAAAACCTCTTTCCATTTAAACTAGCAACATCAGTTGGTCCAAATAAATCCATGTGAATGAATTCTAAGATGCGTGTAGTTGCTATTTCTCTCAGTCCTGTAAAGGTAGATCGAGTTTGCTTACCTTTCGTGCATGCTACACATAACTTACTATTCTCGTATTTCTGATATGGCAGTCCTCTTACTAGATTTCTGTTCTCCAGTTTCTGCAACAACTTTATTCCAGCATGTGCCAATCTTCTGTGCCACAGTGTTGCCTCGTCTTCCTTGCCAATCAAACATTTAGCTATTATTAGTTCTTCAATAAAAAGTGTATAAACATTATTTTTCCTATTAGCTGTAATCAAAACATTACCAGTAACAGTATCAATGATTTTACAAAATTTTGCATCAAATACTACGTTCATACCTTTGTCACAGAGCTGGCTAATAGAGATGAGGTTGTGTTTAAGATTTTCAACCCATAGGACATCCTTCAGTTGAAAAGTGTCGTTACCTACAACACCCTTCCCAATTACCTTGCATTTTCTGTTGTCCCCAAGTGTAACACTTCCTCATTCTTGCTTTACGAGGCTAAGGAACTTGTCGTAACTTCCTGTCATGTGTCTTGAGCAGCCAGAATCCAAATACCACTCACACTTTTGTTCCTTAGCGAAGCTGTGCACCTATACATAAGAAAAACAGGACATGTGTGACCTAGGCAACCAAATAGGTCCATGATGGTTAGTGATAGTGCCTTTAGGAACCCATACTTGTTTAAACTTGATTTTCTTGTTTCCATACAAACAGTTCCTATATGAATGATCAATAGAACCACATGTATAACATTTAGCATAAGCAGGTTTCCTTTTAACAGTTCCATTGTGAACAATCTTCTTTTCAGCGTAACAGTTTCCATATCCTAGACCTTGACTATTGTTTCCATGTGATTGCTAACCAAGAATACACCAAATTTCTTAATACTCAATTCTAAATCAGAGATCTTGGATTTTAAATAGAAGTTTTCATTCACAAGCATGGTACTCTTACTTATAAAAGGCGTTTTATTTTCATCTTCATTCTTCTTAAAGTTTTCAACTTTCTTTTCAAGACTCACAATCTTTTCTTTGGACTTGATTTCTTCTAGTGTTAGCATGGCACATGATTCACATTTAAAAGTTTCATGCAAACTAGTTTTTCCTTTTAATTTTGAAATAGTAGCTTTGAGATTCTCAATCTCAGAATTCATTTTATCTTCATTTTGTGAAATATGAAAATTATCCTGCTATAATTCAAAGTTGGTTTCTTTTAAAGATTCTACAGAGGATTCTAGATTATTGATCTCTATGTTCATATTTTCACAAATGTTCATAAGTTTTGATAAAGAGAATTCGTGTACCTCCGATTTTGTCGAATCGATGTCTCCAACTAGACATAAGGATGAGTGAGCAACTTCCTCTTCTGGTTCATCATCGTCATCGTCATCCCACATCACAGCAAGTGATCTTTCTTTTGATTCTGTTGGGGCATCCTTCAAAGTTGGACAATTCTTCCTGAAGTGTCCTTGTTTCCTGCATTTGAAACACTGTATAGACTTAGTAGTATTCTGTTCAGAAGAAAAGGTTAAAGGATTAAAGTTATTAAAACAATTGAACCTTTTTGACATTTCTGACTTTCCCTGTGGTGTCTTGATATATCTCTTGAAGCCTCTGACCATCAGGGCTTGCTCATCATCAAGATCATCGTCGCTTTCTTCAGCTTTGAATACTATGGACTTAGCAGCTTTGGCTTCTCCCTTTTCCCGTGACACGATAGTTTTCAGCTCCAGCTCATAGGACATCAGGTTCCCAATCAAATCATCCAAGCTCAATTTGGAGAGATCTCGAGCTTCTTGGATTGCAGTAACCTTTGGACGAAAAGTACTTGGCAAGGCTCGAAGGATTTTCCTTACCAGTTCCATGCTTGGGTACGTCTTTCCAAGTGCCTTTGAGTTGTAGACGATGTCTGTAAATCTTGCATACATGTCCTTGATCGTCTCTGCAGGTTTCATGTGGAAGCCATCGTATTCAGTGTTGAGAAGCACTAGTCTGGATTCCTTGACTTGAGATGTTCCCTCGTGTGTTACTTCCAGAGTATGCCAAATTTCATGTGCAGTTAAACAGTGGGAAACACGATTAAATTCAGTCTTATCGAGTGCACAAATTATTGCATTCATTGCTTTTCCATTTATTGAAAACAATTTTTTATCATTGCCATCCCATTTATCCTCAGGTTTTGGGATTTCAATATTTTCAATTATTAAAACATGTGATGTATATCCATTAGCAACAATTTTCCAGACATCATAATTAGCAGACACTAAATATATCCAGTATGCAAAATCAGTTCCATTGAATTTTGGGGGTCTGACAGTAGATTGACCTTCAGAAAATGCAGAATCAAAAAGACTCATTGTAAACTAGACTTAAATGGTCAAGCCGGGTGCTGTGATACCAATTGTAGGATCTAAATAGGGCCTATAGGGGGGTGAATAGGCCGGTGACCAAATTATCGCAAGATAAAAATAAGTAAGTCTAATTAAAATAGATGAGATAAGCAATATTAAAGCAGATAACACAACAACCAGATCAAGCAGATGACACAGAAGATTTACGTGGTTCAGTCTCCCAAGACCTACATCCACCCCGGAATAACATCACTAAATATGTTTCTTTAAGAAGTTACAGTCACACAAGATTAGAGCCCCAACTCTAACCACTCTGACTAACCCTAGCTCACCAAAGCCAAAAAAGATAACAATATTTATGATGCTCTCCCAATCCGATATGTTCCAATAACTCGGATTACCCAAAACAATTTAGCGGAAGAAAGTGTAAAACCCAAAAACCAACGACATATACAACAACTTATTCACAATAATAAAAGATCAAGAGTTTAGAAAGCTCATTTGTGAAGATCCATCTGGTGGTCGTCTTTCAGCATGTCAGTAGCTCCGCAACGCTTCTTTTGGAATGTCCATCGGAGTCCTGTAGAGGAAGTAGTCTTTGTCTCCGTGAGAGTAGTCGGTAGAAGCTCCTCAATCAAAGTGTTGACATTTGATCCACAGGAGGAATTAGCTACCCAACTTGGTGTCAGTATGTCGGGGATGAAGTCACGATCGTAATGCTGCAAATGGTGCTCAATTTGGATCTCTAAAACTCCACTTATTGATGAAAATGTGAAGAGTGTACATGGGTATATATAGGATAGCAGCTTAACGGGTTTGTTACTGTTCGAAGGAATCAGCACGAGGGCAGCTTCGTGGGTCAAACCCACTTTAAATGTGCCGCCTGCAAAATCGGCCTGTCAGCAGCCATCGTATCTTGGATGGACGGCTGCGATTGGCCCACGTCGCTCGCGGATTCGGTGTCGGCGCCCGCCTTTAAAGATCCGGACCCACAGCCGCCGCCCGCCTCTGCTGACTCGAGTCGGCATCTTTCAAACCGTTGGATGGTGATCCAACGGCTGTGATTCATCCACGTCACCACCGGCTCAGAAAGTTGCGCCCGCCATCTTTGACTCCGTTTGGTTGAATGGTGGTAGTTGGTTCTCGTTCGAACGGATCTCAAGCAGCCACGTCGCTCCACTTAGATCGACCGTCGGATGCGAGATGAATGGCCTTGATAATGCCACGTCGGCTGTATGAAGCTGTGATGAAGCGTATTTCCCAACAGTGCAGTATGTCGCTTTTTCAGTGTATTTTTGATATATTCTTGAGTATTTAGGCACCAAATAAATCCAATAAATTCTGAAAAAATTCTCAAAAATCCCAGAGCCCCATATATACATGTTAGATTTGTTTCACCTCATTTAACCACTTGTAGAAAAAGTTTCTTCATTGTATACTCTGTATTTCTTCGTATTTCTCTGTATTTTGACTTCAAACAATTTCCATAATTCCTGAAAAATATCCCATGATGTTTATAGCCTATGATTAAATCTAGGGTAGAGTTTCATAGCTATACTTCATTGTTTGGGCAGCTTTCGTAATTCCAAATGAAGTTTTAGCCTTGTATTTCAACGTACGTGAGTACGTACATGTGTAACCTGACCAATCATGACTGTCACACTGCATAGTGACATGAGAAACACTTAACACATATATTAGAACAGTTCAGTAGGGTTTATTATCATCAAACATAGTCTACTAGGCTGTTTCCAACAGTCTCCCCCTTGAAACTTGCATCCTATTATGAAGCTTGTTTCTTTGGTGATGTTGTGCAATATGGAAGGAGATGAGGAGTTGTGCAATGGATAAAGGTACCCTCTTTTACCTCTTGTGATATTGCGTAGGCAATGGATAAATACTTGCACAATGAGGCCTCTCTTGCCCTAATAAACTAGCGGTCAAGGTGGAGATGGTGTCTTGCTTGGTTGCGTCCTTGGATGGATAGAGAGAGGCTTGAATCCCTTGGCTTCTTCTTTGTGCTTGCGACAAGGAGATGGCTAGGGTTTTGTGATGGCCGACCCTCTCCTCTCTAAGATCTTTTCTTTGGCTATGGAGCTTTGGCAATGAAGCTTTGGCAAGGAGCTTTGGTAATGGGGATGATGAAAGTTGGGCAAGGGAAGATGAGGCAAAGGGATGTTGCGCACCTAAGGAGATGAAGCTATGCAATGTGGATTTCGGCAAAGGGGAGTTTATTATGCGTTGGCCGAATTATTTCTTGGTTTGTCCTCCCTCGAAATATCTCTCTTTGGAAGATGGGTTAATATAGGAGAGGATGTGATCAATTAGAATCAAATAGGATCTCATAATTGAAGGAGATTGGATGGAATCCTAACTTGATTAGGATTTGAATGAATCACCATTGAAGATCTCTTCTAGTCACATTTGATATAGAGTTTGAATTTGTATGTCTATAGGATTTGAATTTGAATAGCTATAGGATTTGAATATGATCTCATTTAAGATCTCATTTAATCTCTTATATTGATTTGCATGAGATTCTCCATATCTCTCCATCTTTGACTAAGTCTTCATTTGTGTAGGAGGGAATTGATTCATTCACTTTTGATATGAATGAGATCTCTCCATATCTCTCCATATTTGACCAAGTCCAAATTGCAAATGAATTGCAATTTCTCCATCACTTTAACTTAGTCCATCTTTCCGTATTTGCATGCTTGCCATTCCTGAAAATACTTAGCACACACATTAATCGTTCACACACGTTTGTTATCATCAAACACAAAGTCATCGATCGTTATATCCAGCAACCTCCCCCAAGCTGAACGTGAATATCCTCCTCAATGGTACCTGCCGGTAAACACACAATTCATAATAAAATTAACGAGCTTACGTGCAGCAGGATTACCAGTCGCGATGGCTAATGAGCTAGAAGATCGATCTGCGTCCTATAAGCATTCCAAGGATTCTGCGTAAAATAGATCCTCAAAGGTTGAAACTTTGATCCTCCTCAAGAGCTTCAATGAAGGTCCATGTAGTCCACCAGTGAAGAAAGCAAATAGCTCGGAATCATTGCACCCATGGTCCGGCTCCATCTGCAATATTACTTCGAACCTCTCCAAGGCTTGCACGAAGGACTCCCCATAATCTACTTGAAATTAGTGACATATATGAAGGATTGAATATTGGACATCTTCACTCCAATTGGTTGTGCCATTGTTGCACCAAAATGTACTTGACACTCAAAGATAAATAACCTGGACAAGAATGCTAGTGGCACAAGAGAGATAAAGATAAAAACAACGCGGTAGTGGGGTAAAAATCACTCCTTTTTATGCAGTCTAATCAACCTAATTGTGATAAACTGGTACTCAAATAAAAACCTCCCCGGCAACGGTGCCAAAAACTTGATCGGCCCGAAATTAAATTCGATATGATATCGTTTTACTGCAAGCACACGATAGAGTGGCGAGTGGGTATCGAACACAGGAAGGTAATTTTTGAATACCAATCGATTCATATACTGGTTTGACTGCGGGTTTTATTAGTGGAGATGGATTATGGAGCGTCGTAATGGCGATGGATGTGAAAGTCATGTCACATCATTATCATAAATATCTACTACTTAGAGAAAGAAATAAAACATAGATAACAAATGATAGACAAGTACTAGGGTGTTTGTATCCCCATTACCTCTTCAGGATAATAAATAAAATCATATACCTAGACAATGATTCGTCTGATGAGCCGATCATATATTGTGTGCGCTCTTTGCTGGTGCTACCATCGTGGATCACCGCATAAGCAATATAAAGGTGTAACGAAGACTAAGGTTGGTGCCACTATCTTGGTTCACTGCACCTAGAGAACGGCGTTATAACTCTATTCAGATGTGTGGGGATTTCTCAGCATTAGTGCCACTATCGTGGATCATCGTATCCATCAAATTCCCAACACCCCCATGGGTAATCGACCACAACATAACTCAAGGAGTTATCAATATCTAGCTATGTAGTAGCAGTACCAATATCTTGGATCACCGTGCTACAATCTAGATTAGTTGCCAACATCCTGGATTACCGTCACTAAACCTAGATTCGTTGCCAATCGCTTTAATCACCTTATCTAGCAAAGATAAAGCCCTAGGTAAATTGGGTTCATCCTAAACTTAGCAATCAAATCTACTCAAGCATGGAAAATATGATATGAAAATAAAAAAAGGTCATTGCACGCATAATGAAGATGTTTAATCAGATCAATGGATAAAATAATAAAGAATGAAAACTTTGCTTTGTTAATAGGTGAAGAGATCACCATCGAGAACTTGAATATACAAGGTTTCGAGAAAGATGGGGCCAAGGCGTAGCCTAACCTCTGAAATCTATCCCTAAGAAGTCTTAGAAAAGTGTTTAGAAACAATTATAGAACTCCCCCAAAAGACGGATATAAAACCCCTTTAAATATGACCTCTAAACCCTAGCCATGATAATGTGTCGAAACTTTGAAAACTGCGTCAACTCGACCAAGTCAACTCTGGGAGAAAAGGATTCAATACTTCACCTTTGACCTGTAGAATTTTTGTTGAATTCATCCGACATCCGATTAATGAATTCTTGGTAGCTTTGGAATCATCATGAAGTTTAATATCCATGAAAGATATCAAAAAATACTTTGCCAATTGAAATGATAACAGATCTTAAAAGAGTGAGATGGTGTCCTGAAAATCTAGGCGCTCTGAATCTTCGGCTGGGAAAGCATGTTGCTCAGACCGAGTGGATGTCCCACTCGATCGAGCGACAGTGGCTTATGCTTGACTCAAATTGTTGCTCTGCCTCATATTCCACTCGACCGAGTCACCTTGGCACTCGGTCGAGTCGATGTGTCAGCTCGGTCGAGCGGTAGTGACTGTAGAAGCTTGAAAATTGCCATTCTGTCGAATAATTAACTTGAACGAGTAGCAAGGCTTCTTGGTCGAGTGCCTCAATGGTTGGTCACTGCTAAGTCTCAAGCTATCTCCTCTTCGGTTATATCAACTCGGGCCGAGTGGGATTGCCACTCGGTCCAAGTCACCTGGAAGTGCTGATGGACATTGATAACTTCATCTTCTTGCTTCTCTTCTCATTCTTTCCTCTTCTTCTCCTCAGATTCTCTTCTCCAACGAGTCAAGCGCCAAGTAGGCCATGCCATTAATGCTCCGGCTAGCTCGGATGTGTCCATGACTATATCTTGCTCCAAATCACCTCAAAACTCCTGAAAATGAGAATAAAGCTCCGAAAGTGGTATAATACGATAAACAATCAAATGAGCTATAAAAATGAGTTTTGAGGGATTGAAATGGCGTGAAATGATGCGATAAACGTATGGAAAATATGGACACATCAAAATCCCCAAGCCTACCGCTTACTCGCCCTCGAGGAAGATAAATAGGAAGTTCACCGTGCGGTAAAAATAATAAAATGCAAAAGAACGCAAATTGGAGACGGTCGCTAGATTATCTCTCAGATCTCATGTTATTCATCACATATAACAATGGCTCAGAAAATAATTCACATGCTACCACAGAGATTTTATATCTTAGATAAATGAAGTACTTGAATAATTTAAGATCGAATAAGAGGGATCTCTCTAGAGTTCATACAATTAGCCTATATCCACATCATGCACTTCATAGCGTTGGATATACACAACATTAGCTACACTCTTTTCAATCAAAAGCTATAACTGAAGCGTAGAGAATGCACATCAAGCATGCAATACAGAATAGAATGGGAGTCAAGACATGCACATACTCATATCAAATCATAGGAAATCCCTATCACTCAATTATTTCGATAAATTTCAGATTATCAAACTTTTCTTTTCGTGCACAACTCCACTCTAATATCATGCTCACTCATGTGGTCAAAAGTTTTTCCCCTAAGTGTCACGCCTCACTTCCCATTATACTTTGGAGCAAGGACGCGAGGGGGTCCGCATGTGCTTAAAGCAAAGAAGAGATACTATTATTTCTTTCTTCTTTGACTTAAGTACAATAAGTGTTTATTTAGTTGAGCAGGTTTCTTGCATGTAAATAATATTAGAGCAGCATAAATATTTTATTCACTTTTATTCTAGAGTTTCAAAATGAGTACACAAAGTAATTAGGCCTAGCATGACCGTACAATTTATTGAAATGCGAACATACCTGCAAGATAACAAGTACAACTAATATAATAAAACTGAGAAAAGCTCTCTCTATTCTTCGACAGGGAGGACCTCAGCGTCATCATAACTCTGGTCAGTAGGATAGTCCTCCAAGATGAGATCATCAGAAGCAGGGTCCTTAACGTAATCTGTCTCTGAACCTAACATATATTTAACAAGTACATTGAAATATATGTCAGCGAATCGCTCGGCAAGATATTTAAAGTAATGAATTAAAGAACAACTTGAAAAAGAACAAAAGAGAGTTAGTATACATTATGAATAATAAGTGTAGAAAAGTAAAGTACAAGCATGTACGGATTTGCAGTTCAAAAGGTAAGGCAGTTGTATATTGAGTATGCAGTTATTTGTGCTCGTGATACGTCCATGTCCGGGTTGGTAGTATGTTCTTGATGTACCATATCATCGGGGGTTTACCGTGATGCTTCTTGCCATTCCTAACCTGGAAAATGGCCAAGATGCTTGCCTCCATTGGTGTGGTATGGAGGTAGCCGTAAGATGCTCAAGATATATCTAAAACCCTACTACTATGGACCAACCCCACCTAAGTGTAATAACCAGTCACCGACTAGTTTCCTTTCCATCTGTAATCGATGGGTTCTCATTATGTTTCGAGGGTTATGTCCTACCCTCTATTTCGTTTAGGTTCAATTGATGATATGTAGGGAAAAGTTGCCCTTTTATCAAAGAATCATTAACATGAAATGTCCATTTTTAATCAGTCTCGACAAGTATAGTATGAGCAAGTTGTTCAGTTAATGAGTTTGACACGCATGTTCAAAATGATATTTTTGCATTAGTTTAAGCAGTTTGTGTCAAATTCAATTACAAATAAAGACTTGCCTGGAGAAGATGGTGGATGTCCCGGTGATTGCGATGGACGATGCAATTTATCTGCGACGTATAGGTTCGCGTGTGAGACTACTCGTTTTACGCTAACAGAAACATATTATAAGCTAATATTATTAACCGGTTTTCTAAATAGTAGAACATCTAATTACTAACATTATTCATATTAACATCATATTAATACTAACATGTAGATCTTTTAACAAAACTAATATTAACCAACAATATCAACAACTTACAGATTTCAAAAAAACTATTATTAACCAACTTACTAATATTATTATTAATACTAACATGTGTTATATATATATACACTAACATTATTATAGAACTAATATTAAACTAATAGTATAACTACTTACAAATATACAAATATTAATATCTAACTTACAGATTTTTATCAGCATATATATTTAAACTAGTATATAGTATATTAATGAACTAATGTACATTAACCATTATAACAAAACTTAATGTTATAAAAATCTGAGGAGGCCGCATGCAACTTATAGATATGCTAACATCTAACTTAGGATTATACTACTAACATGCTAAATAATATAATCTATATAACTAATTAATATTATTAATACTAACTAATAATAATAACTAACACTAACACTTAAAAACTCACGGTTTGTGTCGAGGGCGTGCTCCCGTGGGTTGAAGACGGTGGTGGATACGACGTCTGGGCATGCAGCGCAGTCTGAAGGTGGCCGAAGAGCGCTGCAGGTGAAAGAAAGGTGCGGCTGTTTGCGGTTGTTGCAGCTGGCGGGAGGGTAGAGGGGATCGTCGAATCAGTCAGAGGTGGGTGTTTGCTGCAGTCAGAGGGAGGAGTTGCATGAAGCGATGCGGGTTGCAGGTGAGATGGTCGGAGTAGGGCGGGACGGCATCGGGAGGGATGTCGGAGGTGCAGGCTGGTGCTGTAGTTGGGGGGAGGGGAGATGGGGCTTGGGCGTAGGAGGCCGTAGTGGGGTTGCGTGTGTAGAGGGGCTGAGGGAAGAGATCATCGGAGGTCAGAGGAATGAGGGAGGTGCACCGAAAGGTGGTTGGGTTGTGGAGCGCTGGGGAAGAGGGATGAGCGCGTGGGGAGAGGGTGGTTGCCAGGGCATACGTAGAAGGGTGCATGGTTGGAGGGGATGTATGTGGGTTAGGGTTTGGGAGCTTTAGGGCCTTAGGGGGGTTGGTCTACGGCTGAGAGAAATAGGGGAAATGCCTAGGGTTTTAATTCGATTTAAGGGAGATGAGTCTTAGGGTTTTGGGGGTTTTAGATTAGGTTTGAGAAAGAAAATAGGTTGGGGTTTTATTATTGTGAAGCTATGCATGCGTAAGTGATAAAGGCCTGGGGATTTTAGTGCATACAATGAAAGTTAAAAAAAAAGAGAAGGAAAAGTGGCGGCTGTGTATAGGAGTGGGTTAGGGTTTTGTTAAAAATGGAAATATTTGTGTTAAAATGAGAAGGGTTTTAAAACTAAGAAGAAATGTAAAGAACAAGGTTCAATTACTATTAAGAATGTGATTTATTATCATTTAAAATGGGGATTACATGCTATTAAAAAGTCTCCTAGGAGTTTAAGGAAAGATATTTGAATTTTGAATTTTGAAATAATTATATAATGAATCATTTAATAATATATATGCATATATTATAGCTAATAGAAATACGTTCGTAATACGTAATACAAATATGTACAAGATACAGAAATCGCCGACAAAGATAGAATACGTGCAAAATATGTATTATAAAATACTGACTGTTACACCAAGCTTAGCTTGGTGTATCACATCCAAGGAATTTTTGTGGAATTGGAATTTGTCTTCCCAAAAGGATAAGTAATGGCCCCGAGAGAAATGAATTTCAATTTTTTTGAATTTTAAACTTTTGTTTCTTTTCTAGATTTTTGTATGAGCAATAGGATAATTTATCTTTGATTTTTGGCTCCTTTTTGGCTTTTTGGCTCAGTTTTGATCTTTTTGGAGTAAACTTTGTATTTATACGGAATTTTGGGAATGGATGTGATAAAAATAGTTGGGGAGGAAACCCAAGTGATATGTGAATAATATAAGATATATGTGGAGAATGAATTAATATAACACTCGGTTCACTTAAAAGTGTGCACAAACGGTTCCGAAGGATAATACATCAACTAAACCCATTTAGAAGTGGTTGAATGGGAGGACGCGCAAGTGCACACCTTCCACTCCCAAGCGTAGGAGTGTCAATGCAATAATAAATAACCGGTGAGTACCGGGTCGGATCACATGGATAAGTCGTTCTATATTCACAAAATTGATCGATAAAGAAAGGAAATAGCGCAATACAACCACCTCAACTAAGGGTGGAGAGTGGGAAAAAGTGTGGAATCTACAATCCTAGCCTACGCACTAAGGGTGGAGAGCCGAATCGGCAAGCAACGAGAAGGACTTATGTGGTGTGTTTGAATGAGGCCGTGGGCGTGGGAATTCATCCCAAATATAACTCAATTGATCTCCCGGCTAAGGGCCGATCAATCGGAGGATGCGGCATTTCGTTGAACAAGTGGGGTGCAATAAGTAATGAATGAAACCCATGCAAGTAATAGACAATGAGCACATTAGAGAGGGTCCGCTAGGATAATGCTCTTTTGGATTTCCCCTTAGGGTTCCAATAAACAAA